>QAOC01053387.1:0-10115 GCA_003255005.1 Begonia fuchsioides | reverse complement strand
TATTTATTAATTGATTAATTATTGGTTTGATTATTCTAATTTTGACATTTTTTTAATTATTAAACTCCTAAAAAATACCAACTTTGTCCAAACCCTATAGCTTTGGTGTTCATACTGCAAAGGTGCATCGTCTTATCTCCACGTGCTTCTCTTTTGACGATGAGACAAGCGCAAAGAGAGGAATGTTCTTGCCTTTTGCATGTGATTTCTCTTCTTTTTTATTAACTAATAATTTAATTTTATTTAAATTTGAAGATAAATTATGGTGACTACCCATTTCTTAAGTATTTTTTTAATCGAAGTACCTTATATTATATGGTTTAGATTGGTAAATCATGTGACGATTAATGATGGGTGCAATTTTAAAACAAAGAGTGATGTCAAACCCTACATAGATTCACATAGAATGACAAAAGCCACGTCCATTATTAGTTGAACCGACCGATACGGCAATTGCAGTTCATGATTTGGTCTACGACGATGATTTTTGATCGAAAATAACAACTTTTGTTTAATTGAAGTCAAGATCGGGTTTTTATTTTGTCACTCGTGAAGCTCATGAATGTCAACATTACGTGCAATGTAGCATTTCTTCGGTATACTCTCTTCATCCTCCATATTCTTCATTCGCGTCACCGTTCTGCGTGATAGGAAGCGAGCGTTACGAAGTAGAAATAGAGAGTAAACCCGAGAATTTTAAACTCGTAAATGTCAACGCTACAAATGATACGTCGTCTCTTCGTTACAAGTTTGACACGCTTATTTTATCATCTAATTATACGAGTGGAAAGGGAATAAATAAAGTCTTTGAAGCTATAAACACTCTCAATTTCATATCATTAGCTACACATGTCAATATTCCAATGTCATGTGATTAGTTTCAAACTTCCCACTATAGTTATCAATATAATCGATTGTAATTTGGCATAAATTTTATTCGTTCATGCAAGAGACCGAATATAATTAAATAGATATGATTGAATAAACATAATTTAACTGATAAAATAATGATTAGCGGATTAATTCGATTGGTGACTAACTTTCTAACAATTTAAGCTAATACAGATAGTCATGTGATACAAACCGATTCGGTTGTGAAATATTACGAGGAGCTCGAAAATGATTGGAAGATTTCAACGTCACTGAACTCCTTGCCATTCGTGCATTAAGACGGCTAGGCTTTGGCTTTGGTTCGAGAGAACGGGGCTTATATTTGGGGCTATATCGAACATGTTTTGGAACAAATTAACCCCATAATAACTTGTCCGGATTCATTCTCTCTCTAGCTACCAAAACTCTGCCTCTAGTTTCCGCAATTTGTAGTGCCGACTTTAAGATCGAGTACTCCTTTATGTCGAATTGGCTGCAGGTTGTGGCTAGAACTTGCCCAAGAGGGCGAGCAGTCTCGAGAGTACGAGCTGGGAAAGCTTCTCATAATCATAGGTAAACTCAATCTTCATGATCTGCCCGAGATTATGGCCAAAAGTTATAGAACTACACATGTAAAATTATGATTGATACAATAAATATTAAAAATAATTATTTATATTTAATATATTAACTGCATTTTAATTAATGCAATCATAACTCAACATGTCGCATGTGACAATCAAAAGCTATGTGCTTCAAACTAAAGCATAGTTAGTTATTTGAACCTGATTGAACTTTAAATATTCTACAACACAATCCACTGCAATAAAAGTACAGAAATTAACATTACAACGGTCAAATTCAATTATTTGATACATGTTCTTATCATCCGAAAAACACTACCAATCAATATGCTCAAACGTTGCAGAAAACAGGTAGATCTTAAGCAAACAAGGAGCAGAAAATCACCTAAACAGTGGAAAACAGACAAACAGAGAGAGAAACAAACCAACAAAACGTAGAAACTCAAATTCGACACAAAGCCGTTGAGACAGGAAATAATGACTCATTAAACTTACCTGCCAGATTTTCATTTTAGGCAATTTCAACTTCTGAAAATGGATATATGGTCCTCACTTGGCCATCATGACTTTGACAAATTCGTCGTAGTTGATCTGTCCATCACCGTCGACATCAGCTTCACGAATCATCTCATCAACTTCTTCATCGGTTAGCTTCTCACCTAAATTTGTCATCACATGGCGAAGCTCAGCAGCAGAAATAAAGCCATTCTGGTCCTTGTCAAAAACTCGAAAAGCTTCCTTCAGTTCCTCCTCTGAGTCTGTGTCCTTCATTTTCCTGGCCATCAGATTGAGGAACTCTGGAAAATCAATTGTTCCATTACCATCAGCGTCCACTTCATTTATCATGTCTTGCAGCTCTGCTTCAGTTGGGTTCTGACCCAAAGACCGCATTACAGTTCCAAGCTCCTTGGTGGTGATACAGCCTATAAAAAAATGAAAGTAAACATAGAGGCGGGGACATGATATAATTTCTCGAGACGAATTACACAAACAAGGAAAGAACATGACAAAAAATGGAAATAGAAACAGAAGTAGAAATATAACTGAAAGTGGTAGACGATGACTTTCAACATACTCAAACACCTACATTTGCCTGCTATCCAATGATAAAAAAAAAGGCACAAGTAGAAAATGACTCGCTTTTTTGCTAACACAATCAATTTCTAGAATTCCCGGTCATTACTAGACCATAGTTCTTTCCCTCAGAATCAAGACCCAAATATAAATACTTTAACAGATGAAACACAACTCACACTCACAGTACAAAGCATCTAGATAAGTTACAAAAAAAGGTTAGAAAGAAGAGAATGCATCCAACAAAGGATGCGTACTTATATGCATGTTAAAACATGAAAAGCTCAAGTGACATCCTATAATGCGACCCACGGCTGGTTTTATATAAATAAAATTGTTACGACTTCAGCCTCTGTGGAGTGGTTTCACAGTTCTTATTCTATAAGAAATAAGAATCATCCACATTACACATATGCAACCAAATGACTTCCCAATTCCAAAATAAATAATCGAGAAGTCTCCAACAAACTCATACAGATGATAATTTTACACCCAATTTAAGGTAAGTAACCAAGTAAAATCCAATAATGCTACCTGCGGCTGATGATATTTAAATAAAGTTGTTACAAACGCCGACTTTAGCCTCTTAGCAGTGGTTTTCAATTCTTATTATAAGAAATAGGGCAAATGCTTTTAATGGCCTGTACTATGGGGTNAACTCATACAGATGATAATTTTACACCCAATTTAAGGTAAGTAACCAAGTAAAATCCAATAATGCTACCTGCGGCTGATGATATTTAAATAAAGTTGTTACAAACCCCGACTTCAGCCTCTTAGCAGTGGTTTTCAATTCTTATTATAAGAAATAAGAATCATCCACGTTATACCCATGAAACCAAATGACTTCCCACTTCCAAAATAAAAAAGTCGATAAGTCCACAACAATTTCATCAAATTCAAGCCCGCCACTGATGATAATTTTACTCGCACTCAATTGGAAGTAAGTAACCAAATTAAGAACCAGAAAGAAAGTAAATCATAATCTACATCTCATTCAATGAATCATCTAACGGAAAGAAAACAAGAAACTTCGAATCGAAGAAAAAAAACTGCATCGGTCAAATATCCATCAACAGCACAGAAGAAAGTCAGAAACAGTGACAAATATAAATCTAAAGAAGCAAACACAGTAAAGTGAAACAAAAAAAAGTTCAAAGTAGAAGCACAATAAAGGTCTCAAATACATAACCAGAACGAGCAAGAAAAGTTCAGCTAGCGAATTAGCAAAAAAATAAATAAATAAATAGGGTTCCGAAGATGAAAACCATCGCCGTCCTTGTCGAATAGGCTGAAGGCCTCCTTGAACTCAGAAATCTGATCATCGGTGAGCTGATCCGCCATCGGTATAGTGATCGAGAAAATCCGAGGGAAGCTGCCGAGAATCGTGAATCGCAGACCCGGGAGGAGAATTGCACCGATATAAATAGAGAATAATGAACCAAAAGCGGATAAACATTAATTTAGGCTATTAATCAATTTAAATTTCAAACTTTAATGTTTAAACATTAAATCATTAAATCTGTACTAAGTGAATATATATATATATATATATATATATATTAAATTTTGAAGTTGTGCAATAAATAATTGAAAAATTAAAAATTATTAATTAATATCTTGATTTTGAACATAAATTTAATAAATATTAATGATTTTTATCAATTAATCAACCTAATTCATCGATAATGGTTATTAAAAATTAAAATGATTATAATTTAATGATAATTTATATATGTTCTAAAGTTAATTAAGTTAAATGATTATGTAAATTTATTATAACAATATTTTTTATTTTTTTAAAAAATTATTAAATTAATTAAAATTATTATTTATTAACTAAAATTTTTCTGCAAGTCTGTTTGAGCGGTTTTTCTCAGAAGATATGGATTGACCCATCGACTATCCAATACTCTACTTGTTTGTGTTGCCCTCGTAATCGTACACTATAAAAGCCTCTGCTACGCCGTCTCTCGCTCCTCTGCTCACTCTCCGCCACTCTCCATTCTGCGCAGGCTCTCCGTCCCAAACCCTAGTTTCACTCGCTACTCGTTCTCTCCGTCTTAGTCTTTTTTTTTATTCAGTCGAATCGCGCTTTTATTTACTCCGGAAGATCGCGCCGGTTTTCGTTTTTTTTCTGTTTTAATTATCGTCTCTCCTGATCAATTACTGTCCAATTTCACTTGTGGCGGGTAGTGTAAGGTTTTGGTTTTGAATTTTTTGAGGTTTTTGATGAGTGGATCTTTTGTTTGAGTGCACGGTGAAGTTAGATTTGTTGTTTTGTGTGATCGAAGGAATGGTGATGGTCGAAGACGAGGCTGATAATGATCGGAAGGATAGTTCGGGGCGCTCGTCGCCCTGGAAAACTCCTGTGGCGGGTGATGGAAAATCAGTCGATGCACCTGCGGTGGATGCTGATGCTTGGCCGGCGCTTTCTGAAGTGCAGCAGCGGCCTAAGAACTCCGGTGATGATGATTTTACTCTTGTAAAGCCTCCTGTTTCGGAGCAGGCTGCTGATGAAGTTGCGCCTGCTTCTCCTTCGTCTGTTGGGCAGGTTTTTATTTTTAATGCATTTGAAACTGGTCCGTTTCATTATGTTGTGTTGTAATTGTATGATTCTGATACTCTTCTGTTCGATAATCTTTAAATAAGCAAGTGCGTAAGTGTTAAGATTTGGTTTTAATTATGTTAAGGAATTTATCATGTACTCGCAAGTTGTCTTTATGTGTGGTAAGGGATTGATTAACTCTATTCCAGCTTAAGTTCTATTGTAAAGTTGAAACTATGAAGTAACTTCAATTTTGTTTCAATTTCTTTTGATTTAAAATACGTCTGACTTAGTTGAGAAAATTTNTAATGCTGACTTGTGTGCTCATCATGGATATGTATACCACAGGACCGGCACCAATATATTATGTTCCTGTTATTAATCCAGGATCAATGAGGGGACCTGGAATTCCAGGGGCTTCATCCCTGCCACCAGAGACCTTAGCATTAAGGTCTAGCATAATACAACAAATCGAATATTATTTCAGGTTAATCATTCTGTCATTTTTTTCACTATTTTTGGTACAGTCTATGTCAAGTTTCTAACCCCCTCCTATCTCCTATTTTATTGCATAAATATTCACGTTGATTATCTATTTGTTACACTTCATTTATAGAACTAAAGATGCCTTCATTTATACAACTAAAGAGGCTGAATTTTGTGCTTTCTTTTGTGCCTTCATTTAGACATGTAGAAATAGAGATATTTATGTTTACAGGATGTGGGGCGCTGATTAGTCTATATTTAGGTTTACATATATCATCTAAGTTAAAATTTTTTAATATATGGCAGGTTGATATATTTTTGTTCTCATAAAAAGATTAAAATATGGCATGGTGATCTTTTTAAATATCTTGTGTTGCTCTGTGATAAAAATCCCCTAGAGCATGAGAATCTGGAATACAAGTTTCTGTATCTTGGACTATGCACTTCACTCAGGCCAACTTTACTATCTGTTGTAATTTTCTTTTTCATTCAAGATCTCTGACGTAATTACCTTTATGTTTCAATGTTATAGTGAGGAGAATCTGAAGAACGATCCTTACTTGATTGGATTGATGGATGATCAAGGATGGGTTCCCATATCTACAGTTGCTGACTTTAAGAGAGTAAGAAACACGACGCTTGATGGTGTTGTATAAAGCAGACATGTGCCATTAAGCCTAGCTGCGATGATAGTATTTGAGATACAGACATAACTAATGATCTTTAATTCTTTCATCATAATATACAGTTTTTATTGAAATGATATGACTAAGACACTCTTTCTGTTTTCTATTTGGATATCAGGTTAAGAAAATGAGCTCTGACATACCATTCATCCTTGATGCTCTGCAGTCTTCTGTTTCAATAGAAGTACAGGTCAGATTTGTGAGGAATTTGTTTTGTACCAATAGTAGATTTTATAAATGCAAAGGATATTCGAAGTGAAGAGTGCTTGTCGATCAAACTTTTTTTTTTATTTCTACTTTATTTTATGATAGCCTTTTTGTCTAGCAAAATTAACTTTCACATGAGGTTGGTGATCATGGCATAGGGTGGCATGATCCGTAAACGTGATGAGTGGGTTAAGTGGGTTCCAGATGCCAAATCATCATCAAAAGTTCAACCTCCACATAGCCAACTTGTAATGGAGTCTGTTGATTCTTCTCAAGATAAAGATGTAGAGACCAACAACAGTAGCGGAACCCCCATAAAAAATGTTGAATCTGCATCACACAATGAAACTGCAGGGAAGCTTTATCTTAATAGAGATACCTTAAAAAAAGAAAATAGTGCCTCAGAGTGTCTCAGTGAAAGAGTGCATTTCAATAGTCCAACAAGAGTATCGGGTGACTTAAATAATAACTCAAGTGGAAGGTCAGAAAGTAATATGTTATCAATACTTGTCACGGGGACTGATTCATCATACCCTAATCATTGTTGTGTAACTGCATCGTCCAGAACCAATAATCTTGGGTTGCAAGCCATGGAGGATTCCCCAAATATTAGTGGTTTATCAAGCCATTTTACAAGCACATTTATGCTGGATGAAGAGCTGGAGATTGAGCAAAATATATTAAAGAAGGACGATAGTTCTTTCAGAAGGTAATAACAAGTGTTTTAAACAGGCTGGACTAACCCTGAAGTTTTGTTTGTACATTATCATATTTTTTAAATAGGGTGGACTTATCCTGTTGTCGATGGTATGAATTCTCTAATTTTTTTCATTAAGGATATTTATGACCAATTTATAAAGTTTCTTCTCATTCATTCACTCTCCTAATTAATTGGGTTGCATGTACCAGGTATGAGAAGTTCATTCTCTTGTCATATTTGTAATTACTTATGATGATACCAGACCTCTTCTTTTTAGGGAGATTGGAGATAAATCATTAAGATTGTATATCACTCCGAAAGTTTGCCACTCTGAAACCCAAGCTCAACTTAATGATATTAGGATCTTTTTTTGGGCCTTGCATATTCATCCAATTTTTTAGTGGAATAATATTCTATTTCTTCGTAATGGAATGAGCGTGCTCATCAAAACATTTCTAGAACTATTTCTTCTTTATGGTTCTTTCTAAATAGGGGGATCTCTTCGTCCTTGCCTTTTTTCAACGACAATACTAATTGTATTATATATATGCATGTATATATTAAAAAGAAAAGATCACAGGAAAAAGAAAACACTATGTCGCTGATTGTAGTAATTTTCTTAAAGATGACTGTTTTGCCTTTTCAATTCTTTTATTTGATGGCTTTTATTAAGTGCTTTCAAAGTCGCTGCTAATGGATAGTTGATCCAAACTCCTACTTATTATGCTTTTATGAGGTGTTTCAATTCGCACATTCATTATGACGTCTCTCTTATTTTGAATTTGTTACACAAAATGCACTTTAACAGAATGCTTTAAGATGATTTTGTTGTGCTATTTGCTTCTATTGCTGATCTGTTAGTGTTTTACTTCTTAGCGGCTTCATCAACCAAAGAATTGATGATGAAGATGAGGATATGGGTGTGATCAATGATCAAGATGTTCAAAGACTCGTGATCGTAACCCAGGTAGGTGGGGCGCATGGAAAGCCCTTTGTTCCTTTGATAGTTCAGTGCTAGCTGATTAATTCAGTTACGTCTCTGTTTTGCCAATGTTAATGGATGTTCAACTACTGGTTGTTCGCAGTCTTGCCAATTTTGATAAAATAAGTTCTTGATATCTTAAATTTGAAAGTTCATGCTGATTTAAACGTTGGAGAATGATCTTAGGAAGAATTTAGAAAATACATCGATAGAAAAAAATTATCAAATAAATTACAGGATGTTTTTATGTGAGATTTATAGTAATCAAACAAATTAATTATATGGTATAGTTGTTGTCATTAGGGTCCTAAGATCATCAGTTGTACATTTTCAGTAAAAGATTGGGGTAGTTGTAGTAAGTTAGCACATAGATTGCTTATATTCAAGGGAGTTGGCCTTTTTGGAGATTCTTTAGTCCGGGAATCTCTGCCCAGGACTTCAGTTGGCAGGTAACATCTTTTAGTGTGCCCATACATTCAGCTGCATTAATTCTTGTACGGTTGTACTAGTTTAGCTCAAATAGGCTTCATGAAAAGAGCAAGAATTATTGAATGAATATAGCAATTCTATGTGGGTAAGATGAACTGACTTTGAATCTGGAGGTTACATGTGGTGTCTTTTGGAAGCATTAATCGTTGATGAGAACAAATTAAGTCCCTTGCATTCCATTTTATCTACATAAACAGTCCTCAGATTAGTTTTATCGCCACTTTTCCATTCTGTTTGATGGTTAACAACTTTATATATATTATGCTTGTTACATAAATATCTGTGTTAAATGGATTTTGATTTTCATTTGTTTTCAGAATAGTGAGAATCATCCACTACAAAAAGCAAATGAAGAATCAAAACCCATATCAAATGAGCTTGCTACTGCAATAAATGATGGTCTATACTTCTATGAGCAGGTTGGGGAGCCTGTTGTTCATATGTGTCTGACTATTATGTTTTTTGCCTTGTTCTGACATTTTAGTGCTGCCAGGAACTAAAAACCAGTCGATCTAATTGTAAGAAGAATAATTGCAGCTCTGACAACAGGGATGGCTATGCAAAAATACTACACAGTCCTTCCGGGTTATCTAAGTCAAAGACTGCTGAAATCTCTAACATAGCCAGCAGTATTGAAGAGGTTGGGAGCACCACTTCTCGAAAAAAGCAAATTAAAAACTGTTCTAAGCAGCAGTCCCATAAGCAGCGGTTTTTCTCAAGCAACTACAGAAATCATGGAGCTGGTAGAAACAATTTAGGAATTGTTTCTGAAAGTCCACCGAGTAACTCGGTTGGATTTTTCTTCAGTTCTACGCCTCCAGAATACCATGGGTTAGTTTGAAGCTTTTTGACATGGTTATAATCCAGCATAAAGTCAGTTACTTCCATTTACAACCTTAGCCTAAATTCTTTCTCCCTGGTTTTTTTTGTGTAGTTCTAGGTCGTCAAAGTTGAGCCATTCGCCTCATGGAAATCTTTCTGGCACTAGTCCACCAGTAGGTTCCATGCCAAAGTCATTTCCGCCGTTTCAGCACCCCAGCCATCAGCTTTTAGAAGAAAATGGCTTTAAACAGCAGAAGTAAGGGGAATGTCTAAAATAAGCTTTGTTGTACGTTATCATATTTTATGAATTTTAACATTATATGGATTGACTGCATTTCTTTTTATATTTTAGGTACTTGAAGTTTCATAAACGATGCTTGAATGATAGAAAGAAGTTGGGAGTTGGTTGCAGTGAGGTGAATTTGTTTACCTATCATTTGCTTCATGCGAGTAAAATGTACTGGTTAGAAAAAAAGTCAATTTGAGCAGTGTCGAGAGTTGGGCCGTGAACAATCGAAGGGTTGTTCATTCACACGGTTGAGGGATACACTGAATTTTAATTATTTTCACTTAATATATCTTCCCTTAGACTCAAATTTTACATTTTTTTTCTTTTCCAGCAATCATTAGTTTTATTTCGATTCTTATAGTAACAAATTTCTATTTT
>QAOC01053376.1:2477-14395 GCA_003255005.1 Begonia fuchsioides | reverse complement strand
GGTGGTGAACTTGGCAAGGAAGATCTTGGATTTTCGGCTAACTCCTTCTCTTCTTTATACTTGCATTGTAAGCAATGTTTGGGGAGTTCTTGATCATGATGTGAAGGAATATCTAGGAGCTCCAATGTAGGGACAAATGTACCTGCAAAATCAACAAACATATTAGCTAAAAGTCTTGCACGGCTTCGAGTTGTTGCTCCTTCCAGTTGCTGATGAGTCCCGGGCACATCAGAGAGCCTCTTTCCCACTATGCTTCTTAGCATTTCACCCAATGTGCGATTTACTACTTCCGTTTGGCCATCTGTTTGAGGGTGGAAGGAAGTACTAAACAATAATTTAGTTCCAAGCTTTCTCCACAAAGTCTTCCAAAAAGAACTTAAGAATTTGGTGTCCCGGTCCGAGACAATTGTGGTGGGAACTCCATGAAGCCTAACAATTTCTTTGAAGAACAATTCGGCCACTTGATTAGCATCATCAGTTTTGTTGCAAGCAATGAAGTGAGCCATCTTGGAGAATCGATCAACAACTACCATGATGGCCTCTTTTCCCCTAGGAGTCCGAGGCAACCCCAAAACAAAGTCGATGCTCACATCCGTCCATGGTTGAGAAGGCACGGGCAATGGCATATAAAAACCTTGAGGGAGCAATCGGCTTTTAGCCTTCTTGCATATAATGCACTTCTCTATTTACTTGTGCACCTCCTTGATCATGTGTGGCCAAACAAAATGTTCCTTTAATGCTTCTAGGGTCTTCTTTTCCCCAAAGTGTCCGGCTAATCCTCCACCGTGAGCTTCTTTCACTAAGGATTCCCGAAGACTACATTTAGGGATACAAAGTTATCCCCCTTTGAATAAATATCCATCCGCCAAATGATAGGCACTATTTTCTTTGTTCAAACACTTTTCATACCATTGTTGGAAGTCGGGGTCTTCTTTGTAGGAAGTCTTGATCCACTCAAACCGCAAGATTCGGGAATTGAGTTCAGTGAGCAATACAATCCTTCTTGAGAGGGCATCAGCCACCACGTTTACTTCACCCTTTTTGTACTTTATGATATAAGGAAATCTCTCAAGAAATTCCACCCACTTTGCATGCCTCTTGCTGAGTTTCCCTTGGCTTCTAATATGTTTCAAAGCTTGGTGGTCGGTATGTATAATAAACTCCTTAGGGAGGAGGTAGTGCTGCCACACTTCAATTGTTCTCTTCAACGCATACATTTCCTTGTCATAAGTGGAGTAATTCAAGGTTGCCCCTTTGAGCTTTTCACTAAAGTAAGCCACGGGTCTTCTTTCTTGCATTAAAACAGCTCCTATGCCTAGCCCCGAGGCATCACAATCAATCTCAAACACCTTATTGAAATCTGGAAGCATGAGGAGAGGAGCATTGCAAAGAGCCTCCTTGATCCGATTGAAACTTTGTTGGAAAGCCGGGGTCCATTCAAACTCCTTCCCTTTTTTAGTGCAATCCGTGAGAGGGGCCACAATAGTACTAAACCCCTTTATAAACTTCCTATAAAATGAGGCCAATCCATGAAAACTTCTAATATCCGAAACACATTTTGGAATTGGCCATTCCCGTATTGCTTCTATTTTGCTTGGATCTACTTCCATTCCATCCTTAGAGAGTATGAAACCGAGGAAGTGCACCTTCTCTTGGACAAAGGAGCACTTCTTCAAATTGCCAAATAATTGAGCCTGTCTAAGTGCATCAAATAATATACGAAGGTGTCCCAAGTGATCCAGATATTGTGCACTATAGACTAATATATCATCAAAGTATACTATCACGAATTTTCCCAAGTAATCTTTCAGCACATGGTTCATTAAACGCATAAAAGTGCTAGGGGCATTAGATAGCCCAAATGGCATAACTAACCATTCATAAAGTCCATACTTGGTTTTGAAGGCCGTCTTCCATTCATCTCCTTCATGCATTCGTATTTGGTGATAGCCACTTTTGAGGTCGATCTTTGAGAAGAAAGCAGCCCCGCTAAGCTCGTCCAAAAGATCTTCCAGCCGCGGTATAGGGAACCTATATTTGATAGTTATTTGATTGATGGCACGGCTGTCAATACACATCCGAGAAGAGCCATCCTTCTTTGGTACCAAGAGAGTAGGCACCGCACAAGGACTAAGTGACTCTCGGATGTATCCTTTCTCCAAGAGCTCCTGCACTTGTTCATCAAGCTCTTTAGCTTCTTCGGGGTTCATTCTATATGCTGGCCGGTTAGGAAGAACCACTCCCGGTTGGAGATCAATCCGGTGCTCAATACCTCGGATGGGAGGTAAACCGATTGGCAACTCTTCGGGAAACACGTCTCCATACTCTTCTATGAGAGCTAAAACTTCCTCTGGAGCTCCTCCAATTTCTTCCACTCTTTCCCGGAATAGGATCAACACAATTGGTGCAACTTGAAGTAACTCCCGGGAGAGCTCCTTTTTGTTAATGAACAGCACCCTCTTGGAAGAATTCTCCCTTCTCATTCTCTCATCTCTAGCTATGTCCGAGGGTACTAGAGGTGTAAGTCTAATGTTCCGGTTCTCCAATTTGAATGTGTATTCATTGGGCAGCCCATCATGCAAGGTATGCCGATCAAATTGCCATGGCCTCCCTAAAAGAAGGTGGCTTGCATCCATCGGTAGCACATCACAAATTACAGCATCCTTATAATTCCCAATGGAGAACTCAATTCTTGCACGCTTGGTCACCTTTAGGTCTCCTTCATCATTTAGCCATCGGAGCCTATAAGGGTGGGGATGCTCCTCGGTTTGAAGTTGTAGCTTCTCAACAAGCTCGGTGGAGGCTACATTAGTGCAACTCCCTCCATCTATGATTAGGGAGCACACTTTATCATTGACTAAACATCGGCTGTGGAAGATGTTGTTTCTCTGGACAGATTCGGGTTGGCCATTGGTGGTGAGGGCCCTTCGGATCACCATTAGGAGGGGACCTTCTTGTGCTCGACACACTTCCTCCAAAGGCTCGGCCATTGGCTCATCTTCACCCTCCATTGGTTCATCTTCACTAACCACTTCACCACTACTTTCAAGAAGTACCATCACCCTCTTATTAGGGCATTGTGCAGCAATATGCCCTAATCCAAGACACTTGAAACACTTTATATCTCTTGACCGTGGCTTGTTAGTATCTTCAAATGGTTTAGGGGGAACATCTTTCTTTTGAGCCCACGGTTTTGGTTGGAAGGTCTTGTTCTCTTGTCTTGGAGGTGGCTTGTAGGGTGTAGTACAAACCGGACTTGGCTTCACCACATTTTTCTTGCCCTTCATTTTTTGTTGTCTTCCCACCCGCAAGGCTAGTTGAATGGCGGCATCCAAGGATTCTACAAGTTGTAACTCCATCACATCACCAATATCCTTATGCAACCCTCTTAGGAACCGTGCCAATATTTGTTATTCGGGCTCCTCAAGATCACATCGGATCCGCAAGGTCTCAAATTCCATTAGATATTCTTCAACCGAGAGGTGCTCTTGTTTCAAGTTTTGGAGTTGATAAAACAACTCTTGTCTATAGTGGCTTGGGACAAATCTCCTCTTCATATGCAATTTCATGGCCCTCCAAGTGGTGATCTCCTCTTCACGGTCACGCCTTCTTTGTGCTCTCAAGCTATCCCACCATAAGCTTGCATAACCGTGGAGCTCTAAAGCTACTAGCTGCAATTTAGACCTTTCCGAGTAATTGTAACAATCAAAGAATTTATCCACCTTATCCACCCAAGTTAAAATAGTATCTCCATCACAAGAGCCATTAAAGGAAGGAACACTTAACTTTATATTCCTTAGATCATCCTCACGGGGTGCTCGGTCCCTTGGTTCAAATTCATCTTATGAATCTTCAACTTCGTATAACCGAGTCCGTGCATGTCCGGCCCTTCTACCGGGGGTAGTCGGAGGTGGTGGCCGTGGGGGATTAGGGGTCTCCATCCTCTGTAGGAGCATGTCCAACCTCTGGTTTATGCCATCAATTTGGTTCTGGAAATTGGAGTCATGTTCTTGGGAGGGCATAGGCGGTGGAGGAGGTTCACTCGTGGAGGGGTGGTCTCGGCTTGGCTGCAAAACAGCCCCATTTCGAGTAGTCATACCACCACTTTTGTGCGACATTGAAAATAATTGGAAGAAGGGTTAAAAACAGGGGAAAGCAAGGGAAATAAGAGCTGGGCTCTGATACCAAATGACATGCTCCAAGATGCGGAGGTGCCGGAAATAAAAGTGAAGATTGTAATCTGCCCGGTAGGACAGGGAGTAAGGCAGAACAGGGGAGTGCAACATTTATTTCTCCAAATGCATAAAGGTTTAGGTTATAAAACTCAGCCAACTTAAACTTAAGGGCGTGGAATAAGTTTGACCAGATTTGCAGCTTAAAATCACGTGCGGAACATTAAAATAAAAGGAGACACTTTCAGATGCACAAGCAGACAAACAGAAAGAAACAGTCCAGGAGTGATGGGGGAACTTCTACACAACTTCCAATGCAGGGAGTCTGAGATTGTCAAAATAAGCAGACAACAACTTCAATCAAAGGGGAAGAGAATGCAAGTGGTTTTATTGAAAACACACACGTAGGCTAGGAGTTATGCTGGATAGAAAAATAATGGACAGAATTGCTCGATTTCAGGAACTCGGGTAGGAAACAGTGGAAAAACACAAGCATAACTTTTAAAAGGAGGTGGCTGTGGCTAAACGGAATGAACCATTGATTCAGGCCATGAAAGTGGGACTCACTGCTAGAAATTTGGGGGCTTTTCTCATAGGAAACAAAAATGGTACAAAATGGACGATTGGAGCTCAAAGTCCACTCGGGAAAGTTCAAAAACAGCAAACAATACAACTAGCACAAATAAATGTAAACGCAAGTGGAAAGTAGGCTATGGGAGTTCCAAACTCGCCTTTGATCCTAACAAGTGAGGAAGGGAGGTTGGAATATGGTTTAATGACCCTAGCAAGATCACCAACACCAAGACAAACCAAAACAAGGATATTACTCACCTTGAATGAAATGCCGTGAGAAAGGAAAAAGAGGGTTTGAGAGCTTCAAGCTTTCAAGGTTTTCTTCAATTCTTTTCTGCCTCATCCAACGTGGGAGGAGGGATTCATACCCTTTCAAACTTACACAAAAGACAAAAACAATTAAAGACCTAAATTTAGAACTAATGAGTGGCTAAGTAGGAGGTAGGTGGGGAAAGGGGCCCACCTTCAACTTGCCTCCCAACTCAAACACTCCTTAGACCTAAACCACGTCTAAAGACTTTACAAAAATCAAGCTTCATGGGAAATAATATTTCCCAAAAGCTCCAACATGAAGGAGCCTAAATTGGTCCAATCCGAACCAATTTCCAGCAAATTGGTTCAAACCGAACCAATTTGTTTACATAAAAAATATCCCAAATATTTTAGTATTTTACAAACACAAAATTCAAACATCACTTGGTCATTCCTTGGAAGACTTCATCTTCCCAAGTAGTGGTGCATACGGCCTCCATTGTCCTTGAAACCGAGTGTAGTTATGTCCCGGGTGGTGAACTTGTCAAGGAAGATCTTGGATTTTCGACTAACTCCTTCTCTTCTTTATACTTCCATTGTAAGCAATGTTTGGGAAGTTCTTGATCATGTTGTGAAGGAATATCTAGGAGCTCCAATGTAGGGAAAAATGTACCTGCAAAATCAACAAACATATTAGCTAAAAGTCTTGCACGGCTTCGAGTTGTTGCTCCTTCCGGTTGTGGATGAGTCCCGGGCACATCATCCCCTCTGGGTGATTGAGGATTTGTCCTCAAATCCACGGTTTGCTCCTCCTCTTCCTCCGGTACTTCCCCCAAATATGGTGAAAGGTCTTGTACATTAAAGGATGCTGAAACTCCATAATCCCCGGGAAGCTTCAACTTGTAGGCATTCTTATTTATCTTCTCGGTGACTTCGAATGGACCATCGGCCCTAGGGAGAAGTTTGGACTTTCTTTGGCTAGGAAATCTTTCTTTCCTTAGGTGTAGCCACACAAGATCGCCCACCTTGAATTCCACATCTCTTCGGCCCCGGTTAGCATATTTTGCATAGGCTTCATTTTTCTTGACTATGGCCTTTCGCACCTTAGCATGCATGGCTTGGACTTGCTTAGCCTTTTGTGCTCCATCCGGATTGGTTAGTTCATGGCTCGGCAATGGTATTAAGTCCAAAGGAGTGGACGGATTGAAGCCATAAACTACTTCAAATGGAGATGTTTGAGTTGCACTATGCACACTACGATTGTATGCAAACTCCACATATGGCAATTGTGCATCCCAATCCGAGAGCCTCTTTCCCACTATGCTTCTTAGCATTGCTCCCAATGTGCGATTTACCACTTCCGTTTGGCCATCTGTTTGAGGGTGGAAGGAAGTACTAAACAATAATTTAGTTCCAAGCTTTCTCCACAAAGTCTTCCAAAAAGAACTTAAGAATTTGGTGTCCCGGTCCGAGACAATTGTGGTGGGAACTCCATGAAGCCTAACAATTTCTTTGAAGAACAATTCGGCCACTTGATTAGCATCATCGGTTTTGTTACAAGCAATGAAGTGAGCCATCTTGGAGAATCGGTCAACAACTACCATGATGGCCTCTTTTCCCCTAGGAGTCCGAGGCAACCCCAAAACAAAGTCGATGCTCACATCCGTCCACGGTTGAGAAGGCACCGGCAATGGCATATACAAACCTTGAGGGAGCAATCGGCTTTTAGCCTTCTTGCATATAATGCACTTCTCTATGTACTTGTGCACCTCCTTGATCATGTGTGGCCAAACAAAATGTTCCTTCAATGCTTCTAGGGTCTTCTTTTCTCCAAAGTGTCCGGCTAATCCTCCACCGTGAGCTTCTTTCACTAAGGATTCCCGAAGACTACATTTAGGGATACAAAGTTGTCCCCCTTTGAATAAATATCCATCCGCCAAATGATAGGCACTATTTTCTTTGTTCAAACACTTTTCATACCATTGTTGGAAGTCGGGGTCTTCTTTGTAGGAAGTCTTGATCCACTCAAACCCCAAGATTCGGGAATTGAGTTCAGTGAGCAATACAATCCTTCTTGAGAGGGCATCGGCCACAACGTTTACTTCACCCTTTTTGTACTTTATGATATAAGGAAATCTCTCAAGAAATTCCACCCACTTTGCATGTCTTTTGCTGAGTTTCCCTTGGCTTCTAATATGTTTCAAAGCTTGGTGGTCGGTATGTATGATAAACTCCTTAGGGAGGAGGTAGTGCTGCCACACTTCAATTGTTCTCATCAACGCATACATTTCCTTTTGTGGGATTCACTCGTGCTAATTTTGAAAGGTTGTTGTCCAACGATTCTCCTATGAATATGGCAGCTTTAGCACGGATTCGTTCGATAAAAATCCTTGTCGTTTCGCTGGTGGCTCGATGGACAGTTTTTGTGCGCGCGCGGGTGCTTCAAAATGTGACCGATTGAAACTTTCTCCTGATATTTTGGGATTTGTCCGTGCCATTTTTGAAATATCGTTTTCCAACGATTCTCCTATGAATATGGCAACTTTAGCACGGATTACTTGGATAAAAATCCCTATTGTTGCGCCGGTGGTTCGATGGACGGATTTTGTACGCACCCGGTGGATCTTCTTCGGATATCTTGTGATTTCTCCGTGTCAAACTCGAACCTTATTTTTTCCTTGACCAAATAACCAGATTACTTAAAGATTTAAGTAAAGTGGCTGATGTAATTTAGTCAAGGTCTTCTAGTGGGCCGAGGCTTGACCGTGGGCCGATCAATGTTCGGCCGAGGTTGTCCTTCGTGGGCCTTCGCCTATGGGATGTTCGTTCCTCTTCTTGGGTTGTCTTCTCTTCCTTTTCTAAGGCTAATTGTTGGCTGAAAAGAAATAAACTAAGTGTGACGGAAAATAGGGCCCATGGTTGAACACTTGATCCGTGGGGATTTGGATCGAGCGTTCTCCCATGTCGGTCACTTATTCCAACGGGCCGAAGCCCTAGAGGACTTCAGCAAAGCTGACGACCGTGTCTCCATGGGTCGTCGGGTCATGATTGTGGGGTGCCCATTGGGCGTCGGGAGGGTCGTGGTCGCGAGCCTCGGCCGTATCATGGCCTGGTGCGCCGGGCTCGTCGTAGTCGGACACAGAGGCTAAATTCCCTGCAAAACCAGCACACAAATTAGCGAAATTGGCCGTACTCCTCGGCGCTAGATCGATGATGTGCTCCCGTTGCACATCATCCTCCCAGGGTACTTGAGGATTTGCCCTCAAATCTATCTTTTCTTTATCAATCTCCCCGGGTTTGTGGTCGGTGAGGCGCTCGTGTTTTGCTTTGGGGCCCACGGCCTCGGTGTGGGGCCCCGATCCTCGGTCCTTGGCGCGGGTCGGCAAGTTGTCGGCGCGGACCGGTAAAGTGAGGCTCTCATTCCCTAGAGGGGGTGGTGATCCATCGACCAAGTAAGAGATTGGTGCGTTGATGATCCTCCGGTTGTTGTTGCGTGGTAAGGATGGGTTAGATCATCATAAGTCTTGGCCCATCTTGGGCGTGAAAGGTTCCCCCTTTGACCGGGCTCGATTTTTCCTTGCTTTCTTCCGGTTGTGGTTGGGAGGAGAGGACCCGTCGGACCATGAGCCAAGTCTCGTCTTGTGGAAGACACTCGTCTTGATCGTGTACAATTGGGACGCATACCTCTTCGGGTATGGCCATGTCCTCGAGTGGGCTCACAAACTCGTCTTCACTTACTATCTCCTCGGTACCTTCAAGGATCGTCATTACCCTCCGATTAGGGCATTGTGCTGCCATATGGCCTCGGCCCAAACACTTCAAACATCTTATCTCTCGGGTCTGAGAGCCTTCACTAGTCTTCTCTTGGGCTTTAATGGGCACGGTCGGCTTAGGGGCCCAAGGTGCGGCCGGGGCCAGGCTCGGGTACTGAGGCATCGGGAGGTAAGGCGCGGGCGCGCGGGGGATCGGTCTCGTGTCCGCGAGCTTGCCCCTCCGTTTGACTTGCCTCTCGAATCTTAGGGACATTTGAATAAGCGAGTCAAAAGAGTCATGGGGCTGTAACTCCACAACATCTCCTGACACGCTCCAAGATGCGGAGGTGTCGGGAAGAGAGGAGATGGCAACAATCTGCCGAGAGAGAGAAAGGCAGGCAGCAACAGGGGATTGGAGCAAGGAGAACTCCAAACGCATACACGGGCTTTAGCTAGAAATTGGAGGACTTAAACCTTTGAGAGTGGGCTAAGTTTAACCAAATTTACAGTTTAAAACACGTGCGGATCAATAAAATACACGAAGGCAATGTTAGGTGCACAAACAGACAAAGCTGAAAGAAACAGTGTAGGGGTGTTGGGGAGACTTCTGCACAACTTCCAATTCAAGGAGTTTGGGAGGGTGGAAATTGGCAGAACTTAACTTCAACGAAGTGGGAAGAAATTGCAAGTGGTTTGAGGGAAAAATCACGGGTAGATTGGAAGATATGCATGATAGAAAATTGATGGAAAGAACTGCCAGATTTCAGGAATTCGGGTAGAAGGCAGTGGAAAAAGCATGCATAACTCTTGATGGGGAGGGGATGTGGCTAAACGTAAAGAACAGTTATTTCAAGCCATGAAAGAGGAACTCACAGCCATAAATTTGGGGACTTTTGTTCACGGAAAACAGAAATGGCACGAATTGGACTTTTGTTGCACAAATTCACTCGGGTAAGCACCAAAAACAGCAACCAATAACAAAGACAAAACACAAATGCAAACAACAAATGGAGGAAGGCTATGGGATTTCCAAGCTCGCTTTTGTTCCTAAACAAGTGAGGAAGGAGATTGGAATAAGTTTTAGTGATCCTAGCTAATCACCAACACTAAGACAAACAAGAATCAGGGATGTTACTCACCTAGATTCCCAAATGCCGTGAGAAAAGGAAGGGGCTTGAGAGCTTCAAAGCTTCTTCAATTTACCAATATCTCTTTTCTGCCTTTCATTCACCGTGGAAGAGAGTTTCATACACCCTCCAAATTACACAAAAGAAATAAAAAAAATAAACCTAAATTAGGGACCAATGAGTGGCTAGAGTAGGAGTTAGGTGAGAATTGGGTCCCACCAAGCCTCCTAATCCAACCACATGGAACTATCAACTAAAAGCCACGTCCCAAGCATATCTAAAATGAAGGATATTTAGAAACTTAGGGTTGGACCTAAGTTCCATCAAAAAGGGCTTGGGTTGGTCCAAACCGAACCAAAACCCCATCAAAATTGGTTCAAACCGAACCAATTTGATTACAACAAAACATATTTCCCTACTTAAAAGATTTATAACGCCAAATACATATACAAATATTCAGCACTCCTTTCCGTTGGGGCCAAACATGGCCATGGATCCGTCACCATGGGTTGGATGCTCTAGGGCCGCTCCATCTTCTGGAGGCCTCTGTAATGGCAATTGTTGGCTGGGCAGTTGTTGTCCAAAGTTTATGCTCTGACCCATGCTGGAAACCTTAAGATGTGGGCCACATTTTTGTAGAAGCACGTTTGTCCAAAACAGGTCCGGAAGGTGGTCGAAACAGCTGCACAAGCCTCGAAGGTCAGCTTGGGCCGAAACCAGAAATGTTGTTTTCATCACCATGGATGTTTTGATCACCCTTCCATGCCACGGGTACACTAAGTACCCTTACATGTGCACAAATTTAAGCTACTAATTATCCTCCTAATTATTACATAAAACTAACTAAATTATTACACAAAGTTGTCAAAAGGAAAACATGCTTTCCCCTTCATGTTTTGGTGATTTGGGGCCACCTTAATGTGCCACCCTTAAACTCCTCTTCCTTCACCAAGTGTGGTTGGCCCATGAAATGCATTGACCCCACTTGACAACTAGGGCTCACCATGCCCTTCATCTTTGGCTTCTTGATTAAACCTTTATAAAACAAGCTTCCTACAAAATCAACAAACTCATTAGAAAATAGTTTGCTTCCGCTTCTAGATGTGCTAATCCGTGGCACATCATCTCCAATGTCACGTTGGAGTCCTCTAATGAACCGAGCTATTAGATGCTCTTGCGGCTCATCTAGTTCACAACGAATTCGGATGGTTTCGAATTCGGTGAGATACTCTTCAACCAATCTTTCCCCTTGCTTTAACCCTTGAAGTTTCAAAAATAATTCTTGCCTATAGTAATTAGGCAAAAACCGTGTATGCATGTGGGCCTTCAAAGTGTCCCATGTCGTGACTTCGGGTTGTCTATCTTTCCGAAGTTGAGCACAGTGGCAATTCCACCAAAGAACGGCATATCCTGTGAATTCCAACGTGGCTAGTTGAACCTTGAGCTTTTTGGAATAATCATAAAGGTTGAAAATTCCATCTACTTTTTCAACCAACTCAAGATATATATCTCCGTTTGCGGTACCACTAAAGGATGGGATATTTACCTTCGGAAGTCGACGTTCATCCTCTCGGTCCATATGGTGATCCTCTTAAAATTCATCATCGGATCCGTCCGAGTCATGCCGATTGGCTCGATGATTCCCGGCACCCGGTCTTCGGATCGGTCGTGGTGCGGGCGGCGGTGGTACTTGTTGGTTGATCAAGGCGTCCAACCTTTGCAAGACGGCTTGCATCATTCGTTCATTCGCCGCTAATCGCTCGTTCATTTGATGAGTTTGATCCGCCACTTGATCTTGGATGCTAGGGTTGTGCTTGGGTGGCCCGGAATGTAGCGTTTGGTCGCTTGTTGTAAACACTGCGAAAATCGATGTATAAATTTTTTCGCTATTATTGACTAGTCAATTGTTGAATTTTTGACTACTAAATTTGTCGTATACGCCACGAGCGACGACCCGGTCAAACAAATTAAATTGGAATGTCTCGAGAGGAAATCGAGTTATAATTTTTGAATGTAACGTAAAAGTCGATTTTTCAAAATAA
>QAOC01053359.1:273292-419274 GCA_003255005.1 Begonia fuchsioides | reverse complement strand
ACTAAAATACGATGAGATTACTAGGAATAATGTTTTGATTAGAGCTGTCAAACGAGCCTGGGACGGCCGGCTCGTCGAGCATGCCGAGCCAAACGAGCAGGCTCTGTCGAGCTTTTTTAAAAAAAAAATTGACTCGAGCCGGCTCGCGAGCCTCGAGCCTAAACGAGCGAGCCGATCCAAGCTAGTCGAGCCTATCGGGCCTAAACGAGCCGAGCCAAACGAGCCCAACATAGAAATTTTATTTTCATATATTGAAGTTTTATAACTTTTTCCGTATTATGTAATTCTAAATGTTAATGAACAATTTATGCCTATTGTTTTCTTCAATCCAAAAAAAAAAATTACATGATAACGTTTTTATGTATCGCCTCCATTATACCAAAGAAACACGAAAATAATAGCATCGAATCAATATCTCAAAGAAACTCGAAGACAATAGCATCGAAACATCGAATCAATAGCATTCAACATATATATCATCAAATTTGAAATCAATTCAACAAAAAGAGTTAACAATTAATAATCATGCATTGTACGAATCGAAATATAAACACCGAAACCATTCATTGTGCCAAATAAAAAGTAAAATAGTTTGCAAAAAAGTTTTCCAATTGTTCGAAAAGATTACAGAAGAACGAACCTACTCCACAGGGGGATCGTCCGATGGAGGTGGAGCAGTTGTGGGTGTGGCCTCCGGCGAGTTAGTAAAAATTTCAGCCAAGTGTCGGTTTTGTGTCTCGTCCAACTTCCGATCCAATGTTGAGATGTGAGCATCCATCGTGTAAGGCCGTCGGTGGACTCTCTTAAATGAATTCCCCATGAATTCCCGGTGGTCGTGCAAAAATGCCTCGATTCGGCGGGTTGTTGATGGATGAGGACGACTAGCTGCTTCAGCTTGTTGTTCTTGGTCTTGCTCAGCGCCCTCGTACTGGAGTGTATGTGATGTCGAACCAGGATGATCGGCTTTGAAGATCCCCTCGCCGTCAGTGTTTTCCACAATACCCATCCTCGCAAGGGTAGATTCGGTATATGTGTCGACTCTCCTAACCGGGAGAGGTGTCTCGGAGGAAATAAAGTTGACACCGTGTTGGTGGAAAATTTTTGCCAACAAAAGGTTGAACGACATTGACTTGGAGGAGTTTTCAAAAAGATCAATCATCCTTTTTAAAATTACCTAACTAACGTTAAAGTTGGTTCCAGTGAAAATGTTGTAAAGAACGTGCAAATCATACCACTCACGTGATCCCTATGACCATCCCTAGGTAGGAGCTTGTAGGAGATCATGTGGTGGACAAGATGAGCCGTGACGTTCAAGTCATTGACTTTTGGTTTAGGGGGAATGTGAGTGTCAAGATTTTTCACAACGGAGCGGAGAAATTTAGTGTACTCACTCGTTTCGACACAAGGAGGCTCGGTGAAAGACTCGTAGTATCGAGGGGCTCTCTCGTTGCCTATGCAGTTCAACATCTCGTTGAGCTTACGAGACGCGATAGTTATGCGTTCTTCGTACACATAACTAGACACTTGTAAAATGTTTAGTGAAAATGAAACATGCGAATTGAGGTTTCGTAATACGGTCTCCGGAATTGAAACATCTCGCACAAACCAACACGATTGAATAACTCGTGAATCGGTAGGTTACAGATGGAATTCGGTTAGAAAATACGGCTTTGAATAATGGACTTGCATTGAATAATTGCATTGTGCCCTATTTTCTATTTTTGTTCCTACTTTCACTTCTACGATTTCAAAATGTTTTCATACTTCCGACATTTTCAATTTCTTGGATCGAGGGGCAGACGTAGATGCTTGTGCAGATGTGTGTGTTTTTTCTTCAGAAAATGCCGGATTCATAGGTGCAACTTCTTGCACCTCATCGTCGGAAGACGAAAACGTTTCAAATTCTACGTATTTCGGCGGTGAATCCATAATAAACAATGAAGTATTTTCAAAAAAATTATACTTTAATATCTTTCACCGATTTGTTGATGATTGTTAATAGAAGCGTAGAACTATCAACAGCTATAAGGCTTTTGAGCGCGATGACTTGAGAACGATTTGCACATAAAGTTTTGGGTAAGAAATTCTCGGCTAACCCCTACAATTTATAGAATTCCCTTATAACAGCTACCTCGGTCGACTCTTTGCTATCTGCGGTCGACCCACAAAAATTATAATGTCGATTAAGTGTCGACCGCTGTTACACTAAGTGTCGACCTCATTCAAGGTATTCCGAGCCTACCGAGCCAGCTCTCGAGCTGGCTTGCGAGCCGAATCGGTTGACTCAGTGTTGCCGAGCCTACGAGCCAGCTCGAGCCAGCCGACCAGCTGAGCTCGAAACGGGTTCGAGCTTTTTACCAAGCCAGGCTCGGCTCGGTACTGTAGCAAAACGGGCTCGCTCGTTTGACACCACTAGCAAAATGGGCCGGCTCGTCGAGCCTGCCGAGCCAAACGAGCCGAGCTTGTCGAGCCTAAACGAGCAAGCCGAACCGAGCAAGTCGAGCCTAAACGAGCCGAGCCAAACGAGTCCAACATAGAAATTTTGTTTTCGTATATTGAAGTTTCATAAGTTTCCGTATTATGTAATTTTAAATTTTGATGAAAAATTTATGCTTATTGTTTTCTTCAATCTAAAAAAAAATTTGTATGATAACGTTTGTATGTATCGCCTTCATCATGCCAAAGAAACACGAAAAGAATAACATCGAATCATTATCTCAAAGAAACTCAAAAACAATAGCATCGAAACATCGAATCAATAGCATTGAACATATATAGTATCCGATTTGAAATCAATTCGTGAAAGAGTTAACAATTAATAATCAGGCATTGTACGAATCAAAATATAAACACCGAAATCATTCATTGTGCCAAATAAAAATTGAAATAAGTTACAAAAAAGTCTTCCAATTGTTCGAAAAGATTACATAAGAACGATGCGGTCTGCGGTCGACACCTAGTTACGATGCGGTCGACACCTTGAACTGACGGTCGATAACTTCATATGCGGTCGACACCATAAAACACTCTGTATTAATCTGCGGTCGACCCTTTAGTATGCGGTCGACACCATAAAACGCTCTGCAATGAGCTACAGTCGACACCTTAGTATCCGGTCGACACCAAGTAGATCTGCGGTCGACACCATGTAGCTATGCGGTCGACACTTACTCTTATTTCAGGAAAATGACATTATCATCAAAGAATGAAAAATTGCTTAGATGAGCACTGTCGACATTAGCATTGATTACAATTGTTAACGTTTACAAGAACCACGAAAGCACAAGATGCGTAGTCGGATAATAAATTCCCGAGCATTCTTTGGTGGCTTCAAAAAATAGTTGCAAAAATTCGAGAAATAGATTAGCCATATCACAACTACAAATATCCAAAGTAAAATATTATGTCTTTTGACTAATAAAATCATAAATGATGTTCCAATACGGATTAACATTTTCTAACATTAGATATGTTGAGTTCCACCGAGATGAAACATCGGTTTTTAGTTTTCTAGGTTTGATGTTAGCTGCTTTACAAAATTCTCGATACTTTTGTTGTCGGGCGTTTGACGAAGAAATAAACGAAATTACATCTCTAATTGCATCAATATGCGGTGACACAAATTGCATGTCATATTTAACAATCAAATTTAAAATATGGCAAACACACCGCATATGAAAAAGGGAAGACTGAGTACTATCGAAATGAAAATATTTTTTAAATTGATTAACACAAACATCATTAGCAGAAACATTATATAACGTAATACTAAAAATTCTATCTCTTATATTGTATTATTGTAAAATACCAACAATGTATCGATAAATTGTGATATCACTATGAAGGTATTCAAAACTCTAAAAACCTAAAATGCGTTTATTAAGTTACCACTATGAGGGTAAGAAATTCTTGGCTAATTCCTACAATTTATAGAATTCATTCATAACAGCTACCTCCGGTCGACCTGCAGTATTTCCAAGGTTGACCGGATGTTACCGTTGAATATGGAAATTGTAGCCGTTACATTATATCGTTCGACTCTTTTTACAACGTCGGTCGACACTTTGTGTATACCGGTCGACCCTTTTATATCGGCAGTCGACACTTTTACTAACGATAAATACTTTGCGGTTGACATATATAAACTTGCTCGACACCTAAAACATTCTGGAACATTAAGCGGTCGACACCTTCTTATGCGGTCGACCTACAAAATTTAAAATGTCGATTAAGTGTCGACTGCTGTTACCTTAAGGTTCGACCGCACTACAGGTATTCCGAGCCTACCGAGCCAGCTCGCAAGCTGGCTTGCGAGCCGGATCGGTTGGCTCGGTGTTGCAGAGCTTACGAGCCAGTTCGAGCGAGCCGACATGCTAGGTTCGGTACGAACTCGAGCCAGACTCGACTCGACACTGTAGTAAAACGAGTCAGGCTCGAATTGCTACAGTATCGAGCCAGCCGAGCGAGCCGGCTCATTTGACAACATTGACTCCATTATAGTGAAATTATGGGGAGTAGTGTTTGAAGGCATGGAAATTAGGGTTTGGACCACAATGAGATTGAAGAAAGAAGACATTTAATTTAGATTGTATGTCAGCATCAATTATTATTTTTACAAAGAATTCGACCCTATTCCATGTGGCTCAAACCCCACATGTTTTGATCATCCTATTTCCCTTTTCTACTACTCTTCCTCTCTTTTTCTGCCCCCTTTTTCATATTTATTCTCACCCTTTTTATTTATTATAAATAATTATAATGCTCTCCATCCCTAATTATTCTACTTTTTCTTGTAATTTAGTAGGTTTTTTCTAACATTTTTTCGTATTTTATTAAATTATAATGGTTTTTTATTTTATTTTTAGGGATGTTAACCTTACCAAGGGTCCCACCCGTACCAAGTTGGTACTGGAGGAGAAGGGTTAATTATTGGCTGTGAATGAGGAAGTGGGCCCCACTGAAGTGACGTACCAACCTGGGGGCCACTTATTTAAGGTAAATGTGATTGTTGATTTGGGTGGGGGCCACTTATTTAAGATAAAAATAAATGCTCAGTAAAAACGTTACTCCATTGGCCTGTTGGTCTATCAAAATTAAGTCCATCCAAATCTTAATTATTAATAAACACAAACTATATTCCAAACTTTTAATTGCATGAGTGTTATTTAATTAGTGAACTGTGTGATATTTACAATCAATATTTGACAATTGTGTTAAAAGTTAAAGTGTTTATGGATGATTTTTAAAATACAAGATGTATGTTAGAACAACCATCATAGTTCTTCAAAGATTAAAATGTTATTTATCATTCAAAAAAGAAAAAAAGCTAAGAATGGAGCACCAGCCTTGATGCTATTCTTAAACGCAAGAAACTTCAAAATTTCTAAAATATTTGAATAAAACTAATAAAAATTGTTAACACTTGTTTATTATATCATAAAAAACTATTATGGGAAGATAATTGTACGATTTATTCTGATTTTTTTACTAAATCAAGGCTAAACCTACCTCTTTAAATTTTTCTTGCATGATGCAAGACCATTAAAAGATTGATAGAGGTGTCGAACCAGGCCAAATTTCTCAATTTTTATTTAGTCTTGTACAAAATGCCAAAAACTAGAATGACACACCTAATCTAACCTCAACTCAAATCTGATTTTAAATTGATATATTTTTAATAAAACTAATTATTTGATAGTAATTTTAGGGTTCTCCTTTCCTCGTATTTTTGAATTTGGTACACTCTTACGTCAAATTATAATTAATTTATTAAAACTATAGTTAATATATTAAATTATAAATAACTATGTATTATATTTATCGTAAATATCATGAATCGATACGTCAACATGTATAATATAAAAATAATTATACANGTATAATATAAAAATAATATTACAATTATCCATTATTATAATCTAACGAATTGGTTATCGAACTAACGTGACAGCCTGATGTTGTGGTCATGGGACAAACGATACGTTTGAACAAAAAGTTAACACAAAAGAGGATGAAAGTCGGTTTGCCTGCACTCAGATTTTGGATCAACCCGACCCATTTGACACATGCTTTGTATGAATTTGGCGAAACGTACCTTTTTTATAGCCTTGATGGGTTGTAAAATTTAATAATACGAACTTTGAGGAATGTACTTTTATTTTTGCATTAAATTATTCTTCCTAGGTTTAGGCTGATCATCAAAGTCCAATTAATAATATGAACTCGACTATAAACATCTTGATGACGTGGACTTGCGTCTCGAGGATGAAACGTTACAGACCGTCTGATGGAAGTCAAAGGAAATTACGAAAGTGTCCAAAAATGGTGCGTAACTTGTATGCTCTGAGAGCCATTTGTCTCGAATGTTGCAATTGTGGGTTGCATGTGCATCTCATGCAGGCCACGTCATGCCACAACCATGCCACCTGATCTGTTCAAAACAAATTATCCCATCAAAATATAAAAAATACTAATTCATCCCTAAATCATAACATAATTACGGTAAATACATTCAATTTAAAAATGATCAATTAATATATTAAAATTTAAAACACTATGTCATCGTATTTTCTTTAATTTTACAGTATCTTTGTCAATGTTGTTTAGAAAAACAAACTTGAAATGATAAATTTTTATTTATATTTAATTTAGTTAATTTTAATAAAAATATTAGTGTTAAAATATTAATTGATAAAATATATTAATTAGATGGATAGATAATGTTAAAAAAAATAAATAAATAAGATGGAATGATCAGTTAAAATGATTTAAATTCAAGATTTAATTAACCACTTTAAATTTAGATGCTGGGTGCAGAAGAGATTAATATTTGCCTTATCATTTTAGATTGAATTTTGAATGATATTTCTAAGAACTTCAATTCCCCAAATAATGATACAAGCTGAAGTGTTGGCTTTACTTTGAAAGAGAGGGAGACAGAGGAGCTCTGCAAGGCTTTATCTCCTGTACCTGCTCTACTTGGAGGCCTGCTCGGGAAAGAAATTAATGGGGGAGGTCTGCGTTTTTCTTTTTTTCTGTCTTCGGTTGTCTTGTTTTTCTTCTGGCTCATTTCTGGTTCTTGGTCGCGTTTGTTTAGGAGGAGAAGAAAATGGAGGAGAAAAAACCAGAGGAGAAGAAACCGGCGGCGGCGGCGGCTCAGGGCGAGGGAAAGAACGAGAAGAAAGAGGAAGAAAAACAGAGCAAGAAGGCGGCGGAGGAGAAGAAAACAGAGGAAATCAAAGACGGGCAGGCGACCAAAGAAGCTAAGAGAAGTTCTCCGCCGCCTCCGCCGGAAATCGTTCTCAAAGTCTATATGCATTGCGAAGGCTGCGCTCGCAAGGTCCGGCGAAGCCTCAAAGGCTTTGAAGGTTGGCATTTCTCAAGTTCGGAGGTCATTTTTTCCCTGAAATTTGAAAACAGTTTCAGATTCGAAATTAGTTGGTGTAATTTCAGGAGTTGAAGAGGTCGTGACTGATTGCAAGACGAATAAAGTGATCGTTAGAGGAGAAAAGGCGGATCCGATTAAGGTGTTGCAGAGAGTTCAGAGGAAAAGCCATAGACAGGTTGAGCTGCTCTCTCCCATTCCGAAGCCGCCGCCGTCGCCGGAGGAGAAGAAGGCGGTGGAGAAGGAAAAGCCAAAACCAGAGGAGAAGAAAGAAGAGGTCTAGCTACATTTCTCCTAGATTTGCGCTCACATTCATGAATCTCTCCTCCTCTTTCTCTCCATTTCTCCGGGTGGGTTCATCAAATTATTAATTTCTTCGTTTTATGTGCGATACAGCCTCAGATTATCACGGTTGTTCTAAGAGTTCACATGCATTGCGAGGGCTGTGCGCAGGAAATCAAGAAACGCATACTGCGGATGAAAGGTAAAACTCATTAACATCGATTTCAGCTCAGGAATCCAAAATGAAAAAGTGGAGCTCATCATCCAATTTCAGATAATCTCATGCGTCGGATTTCACTTTTTCAAACTGGGTGTCCGATTAAATCGCAATTTTTTTTTACTTTTTCAGAAGTAGAGTCAGCAGAACCAGATCTAAAAACCTCAGAGGTCACCGTTAAAGGAGCGTTCGACCCACAAAGGCTAGTGGAGTACGTATTCAAAAGAACAGGAAAACACGCAGTGATAGTGAAGCAGGAGCCAGAGAAGAAGGAGAAAGAATCCAAAGAAGAGAAAAAGAGCGGAAATGGAGGAGAGGGGGAGAAGAAGAAAGAGGAGGAGAATAAAGAGAAGAGAGAAGGAGAAACAGAGGGTAAAACGGAAGAATCCGCCATGGAAGAACCCAAGGTGGTGGAGCTGAAGATGAACGAGTATTACTATTACCCACAACAATCGTATTCTATGGAAATTCCATATTCACATCCCCCACAGATGTTCAGCGATGAAAACCCTAATGCCTGTTCTGTGATGTGAAGACTACGTAGAGTAAAAAGATGGGTTAGAGAGAGAAAGAGAGAAATGACAGGGATGAAGAGAATGTTTTCAAAGCGTTGAAAATGGAGGCACCCCCATCTTTTCTGTCCTGCTCTCACAAGTAACATCTGCTATGGCTTCTCTCTACAAGAATTTTTTGTGAAAAATTCTGTATTTTCTCCTAGTTTTTATAAAATGTGGTTGTAAAATAATATCTGGATATCAAAAAGGCTCCTGGTAGTAAACTTAATTTGAATTTCTCGATTTGGGTTGATGAAGTTTGGTGGCATTGAACATCAGACTGAAAATGGAAAGCAACCCGTCTAGGTTGATCCATTTGAGGCAAGCAATTTAAGCTTAGACACACGAATTGCAAGGTAAGTGGCTAGGAACTTGAAGAATATCGGGTGAAGTCTGATGAACACCTTTCCTTGCCGGAGTTAGTGATTCCGGAAAACGTAGGAGGCCATTAGGACTGTTGAACTGGGTCTGGTTTGATCCCCACTTTGCTGTAATTGGATTTGAGATGTAGACCCGGAGAGCTGATGAGCTGACCAAACTCAGTCCGAGGAAGATGCGGAATTTTTAATGTTATAAGTTGAGTTGTGTTGGGTTGGGAAGACAGATCCCAAAACGTTCATGTTTTTCAGTGAGGTGCAAAACTTGTGCTTCAACGTCTTGTTTTGTTCTGTAGCTACTCCGTCTGCCACTCTTGTTTCCACATCAGCACATCACACACACTTGGGATTGCATTAGCGAACTAATACTTTGTGTGTAATTCTTGAAATTACCTTCTAAATATGATCAACAAATCGATCATTAAAGTGTCTATCATCAGCACATCACACACACCTGGCTCCACCATGGGCAAATTGACATTAATGATAAGTTTCATATAAAAAACTATTTATGAAAACGACTGCTAAAACTATTTCTTGAAGCAGAGTTCTTTGGTGCACTCTTCAATGAAAATCTCAAACTCAACTGCGAAAAAAACCCTAAAAAGAGAATGAAAAGAGAGTGGAAATGGATATCCAGGGGATGCAGAAAGTTAGAGGGAAGAAGGTGGATGGGGAGTGGCAGCTTTCTTTTTTCCCTTTTTATCTTTCATGTTCATCTTTGGCAAGCAAAGCAAGATCCTTGAGGTTGCCGAGGCATCGTGCAGTACAAAGTGGAACTGCACTGACTTTTACGACCACAGTTTAGCACATGCCTTTGCTTTGGCAGCTGCTCAACTCTGTTTCAAAAACGTTCATGCCCATTTTGACTTTAGATGATTTACAGTTATAGTTCGATCTTTATAGAAGATCTTTTCGTTCACCCATAATTTAACTTTGAATGTTTTTTCCACATTAGTGTGTTTAACTTACCAATACTTGATCGATTCTTTACCTATATCTCACAAACTCATCGCGAAGGGAGGGCATGAGCCAATTCGTTAAGGTTCCACCCCAATTCTAAACTAGCCCGTGGACCCATAATTCAACATTTTGAAACCCAATTTGCTGATTTGGGACTGGAAATTAAACTTGACTCGACCCAGTTTTGAGATTACGTTCCAAATTTTTAAAAATTTAGGTAATGTTCAAATTTCTTCCTGAACTATGGACAAAGAACAAACCGACCGCTGAACTTAAGAAAAAGACGAACAAGCCAATGAAACAGGTCGGACTTGCCGTTCCATCGACACACAGACAAACGTCGGTCGGTCTGACCTGCCACAACCGTTTATGGGCGACTTGTGTTCTATGCGCAACACATCCTTTTTTTTGAAAAATCAATCGTTTTTATTTAATTCTTTTGAGCAAATATTATTCAAATAACTTGAAATTTTTATCGCATATTTATAATATTAAAAAATAATATTCTAAAATTTTTTATGAGTTCTCTGTAGTTGTATGATTTATCATAATTTTTAATTGTAAAAAATGAACAAATTCATTATAAATATGACGTCAAAAATAAATTCTAAGAATTTAAGAGTAAACTGTCAAAGATGTTACGAAATAATTTGAAAAAAAAGTGAAGCTTGAATCAAATAAGAGAGAATTAAAAACATAAATTTTCTTACTTTATCTGGATTTCGCAACTCGTGACACTGAACAAAAATTGAAACTAAAAATAGAACACCACGAAGAAAATTTAGTCAGCAAAATCTGCAAATGTATTAAGAGAAGACCACACAAATGTATCAACTCGTGACATGTAGCTCTTGAGAAGTACTTAGAAAAAAGATTATTCATGCGTTCAAAATTATTGAGAGTTTATTTTTAAATTTATTAAAAAAAATTATTGACGTATGAATTTTTAATGAATTGTTTCGTAATTTGTATTTAAAAAATTATAATAAAAAATGCTTAAAAAAGGTACTCATACAAAAAATTGTGCAATATTAACATACGATTAATTATCAGATGGACAATATCATCCTTAAAGTTGTACAATATTTTATTATCAAATGGATTTGGAATGATCCGTTTTGTAATTTACATTCAAAAATTGATATTAGATCATACGCCGCAAAAAAAAATTTATTAAATTTTTAAAAAGGTTGTATTATAATATTACAAATGTGTTATAAGAATTTAAGTCATTTGGGTAACATTACATAGAAACCTAAAAAAACGATTAGTGAAAAAAATTAACATATTACGCGTCAAACAATTTGTCACACGTGAACATGCACTGCCAGTAGCTATTTGACATTTTTAAAAGTTTAGTAGCTAGTAGCAAATTGAACTTTATCTTAAAAATTATAAATGTATTTTTCTATTGTATTTTGTATAGAGTTTTCACATTTATAGCCATATGTTGAGCCGATTTTGGGGCATGCGGCCTGTTTTTTCCATGCATTGACTGAGCTATACCTGGATTTGGATCTTTTTTTGACCAACGATTGAGTTAATTATCAAGAGTTTTGACATCTAAAACTTTGGCCGAACTATGAGTTGCCGTTTTTGAAAGGACTAACTAAACATTGGTTCAATTTTTTTCCAAAATTGATCATACCCATATGTCTCAATCCAAATTGCGAGTTCGGGTATGATTTGCCCGCTCCCTAACCGTCACAATGTAGTTTCAATCTTCTAAATGAATCTATTGTCTTATTCCTTATCGACATAAATCTTGATTTGCGTGGACGCAAAGACCATCTTATGACTTCTCCAATTTCTTCCCCCGACTCATCTAATCTAATGAATCTAACTTGTAAAGTGCAAGTCTTGTTAAAATCATTATTGGATTTGAATGAAAACTTACTTTCTTCAAATATGTTGATTCTATTACACTAGGCTAACAATGCTATTTTCCTTAATTGTTTATTAAAATAATAAAAAAACTTATATCATGAAAAATACCATAATCACTTCTAATTTCGATTTTTTCTTAAATTATTTCGCAACTTCAAAAGATAATAGTATACGAAATTATCTTGAAATTTTGAAAATTTTTTAATGATATACTAATTTTTAATAAAATATTTTGTTATATTGAAAAAATTTTATAATAAATCATAAAAATACTAAATATTTTTTAAAAAGAGGTGGAACATCCGCTATGATTCATTGTTATATTTTTAAAATTCCCGAGGATTTTTTCACCTATCTTTATTAAATTCTATTTTTTTTTTGTAATTTTGACCGAATTAAATAATGCGTGTTTTAAATGTTACGTTGAGGTATGTACGGGCATGGAGACGTGGCAAAAGATGAAGCATCATTGTGAGCAGTGATGTAAGGGAGGTGGAGAAGGACGTCATTAGAATATTCCATCTGCGGTGTAAATTGAATGGTGAGTATAGTGCTGTCGCGCTCGGCGCTCGGCGCTCTCGACATTATAGCAGTCGGAGCCTGTATCGTTTTACTACAGTGTCAAGCCGAGTCTGGCTCAAGCCAAAGCTCGAGCCCATACCAAGCTCAGCATGTCGGCTCGCTCGAGTTGGCTTGTGAGCTCGGCAACACTGAGCCAACCGAGTCAAATTATAGCATGTCGGCTCGCTTAATGTTCTAGAATGTTTTAGGTGTCGACCACGTTTATATATGTCGACTGCAAATTATTTATCGTAAGTGAAAGTGTCAACCGCAGATAGCAAAGAGTCGACCGGTAGACGACAAATGTCGACCGACATTGTAAAAAGATTCGACCGGTATAATGTAACGGCTAGAATTTCCATATTCAATGGTAACATCCGGTTGACCTTCGAAATACTGCAGAATATCACGAGCACAATGAATCCACCACTAGCACAATGAATCCATATTCAACGGTAACATTACAAAAAATGACATGCAATTAAATACTAGAATTTCACGAGAACTTCCACCACTAGAATTAAGTCCACCACTAGAATTCCCATATTCATGGGTAACATCCGGTTGACCGAGAATTTCTTATGAATCCACCACTAGCACAATGAATCGACATTAGAAAAAATATCACGAGCACTTGCACTCGAAAGATCGTATGCAATTGCAATTAAATACTTTTGGTACCAGAAATTTCGTTTATTCGCATGATAGAATGAGAGAATGTGCTGCAAAATATGTGGCACAACGAGAGTTACCTCTCTTAATGTTTGATCATGAGGGAACCGTATTGGAATTCCCGACAACAAGAGTATCGAGAATTTTGATTGTTAAAGATGACATGCAACGAGAGTATCGACAACAAGAGTATTGCACAACGAGGGTTACCTCTTTTTTATTTGCCATATTTTAAATTTGATTGTTAAAGATGACATGCAATTTGTATCACCGCATATTGATGCAATTAGAGGTGCAATTTCGTTTATTTCTTCGTCAAACGCCCGACAACAAGAGTATCGAGAATTTTGTAAAGCGGCTAACCTTAAATCTAGAAAACTAAAAAATGATGTTTCAACTAGGTGGAACTCAACATATCTAATGTTAGAAAATGCTAGACCGTATTGGAACGTCATTTGTGATTTTATTAGTCAAAAGACACAATGTTTTACTTTGGATATTTGTAGTTGTGATATGACTAATCTATTTTTTGAATTTTTGCAACCATCTTTTGAAGCCATCAAAGAATGCTCGAGAATTTATTATCCGACTACGCATCTTGTGCCGACCGCATTGATACTAGGGCTGGGCGGATCCGACCCAATCCGACAATCCGATCGGATTAGATCGGATCGGATCGGATCGGGCAACGGTATTCGGTGGGGAAAATCAAATAAAGATTTGACGTTCAGATCGTTAATCGGATCGGATCGATATTGGATTGAAGACGATCCGATCCGATCGGAACGTCGGATCGGCATTTGAAATCCAACTCGGCAACTCCAAATCAAAATAATTAAATCCCGAAATCCGTAACCCCGGTCCCCGGCGACGAGCGATTCCGAACCCCGCAACGAGCGATCCTGATCGACCCGCGTTCGTTTATAAGTAGAGTTCTTGTCCTTTTTGATCATATTGATTAGATTTGAGAATTTTGAAATCTAGTTTGGTTGTTTTTTTGCAGAATGGAAAGTACGGCTTCTGCAACTATCGACACAACGATAGAATCAACATCTACAACTCCTGCGGGAATTATGAATCCTTCCGAGCCTGCCCCTAATCCAAGAAAAAGAGCTTTGAAGGTTGCATGTTGGGATCATTTTACATTGGTTGAAGGATGTGATTCGGAGGATCCGAGAGCTGGCTGCAACAATTGTGGAAAAAATATGCATGTCATACGAAGAAGGCGGGAAGTTCAAATATGACAAAGCATTTGAAGAGTTGCTCAAAGTATTTGTTGGCCACAGATCAGTTACAGAAGAAGTTACCTTTTAGTATGCTGAAAGGGGAAGCAAGCTCGTCTTCTGTATCATCTTTCACGTAGGCAGAAGCGCGTGAAGTACTTGCGAGTATGATTATAACTGACGAACTACCGATGAGAATGGTAGAAAAAGAAGGATTCAGAAAGTGGTGTGCATATCTCTGCCCCGAGTTGGTTCTACCTTCGCGCAGGTCACTATCAAGGGATACGAGGCGATTTATAAGAGAAAAAAAAACAGATGAAGGAATATTTTAGTAAAAGTAACCAGACAGTTTGCCTTATTACAGATTGTTAGACGTCGGCACAAAATATAAACTATATTGTTTTGACAGGTCACTTTGTCGATGGAGATTGGAAATTACACAAGAAAATTCTAAATTTTTGGCAGATTGACGACCACAGAAGAGAAACCATCGGAAAATTAATTGAGAAATGTTTGCATGATTGGGGGATTGAGAAGGTGTTCACAATTACGGTAGACAACGCCTCCTCAAATGATTTGGCCATTGCACATATGGTTAGGAGTTTGCTACATTGGAATGACATGGTTTTGGATGGAGACTTCATTCACGTGCGATGCTTTGTTCATATCACCAATCTAATTGTGAATGATGGGCTTAGAGAGCATCAAGCTTCTATTAGTTGAGTACGGAGGGCGATGAAGTACGTTAAATCCTCACCCGCACGTTTAGTGAAGTTCAAAAGTTGCATTGACATGATGAAAATAACATTTAAGGGCAACGTAACATCTGATGTGCCTACTCGATGGAACTCCACAGACCTTATGTTGGAGAGAGCTGAGAAGTATGCAGCTGCATTTGACAAACTTGCAGAATCTAACACTCACTTCTTAGTATATTTGGGAGAAGAAGGGCCTCTAATAGACGAGATTGGGTGGCTATTAGTCAATTTACCAAATTCTTGGAAATTTTCTATGATTCGACGGTTGCAGTATTGGGTTCCCTGTATGTGACCTCCAACATGTATGTTAGTGATGTATGTCGAATGAAGCTTAGTATTCAAATGCACGTGGACGGTCCTAATTCATTATTGAGAACAATGACTAATGGCATGATTGCGAAATTCGACAAGTATTGGGGCGACGTCGAAAAAATGAATAAACTTATGTGGATTGTAGTGGTTTTAGATCCTCGATGCAAAACAAATATGTTAAAACTTTGTTTGACCATTCTGATGGGGGACGATCGCGGGCATGAATATTATGACGAAGTTGATGTTCTTTTGCGCCAATTTTACAGTGAGTATAAGGGTTCAAGTGACGCACCATCTAGTTCGTCCAATGTTAGCGCACCACTATTGAAGGATCCTTTATTTTCTAGATTATACCCCAGGTCATCTTTTACCGAGTCTAGAATTAGTAGGTCAGAACTTGACGTCTACCTACACGATGCTGTTGAAGAATTTTCCGAGAATCTTGACCTTTTTCTATGGTGAAAATTGAATTCCCATAAATTTCACATTTTGAGTAGGATAGCGAAGAATGTATTAATCATTCTGATTTCTACTGTGCCGTCGGAGTCAGCTTTTAGCTGTGGTGGTCGTGTTATCGACTCATTCCGCACTTCGCTGTTACCGAAAACAGTGAAAGCCCTTATATGCACTCAGAGTTGGCTCCGTTCTGAATCAAAAACTCCATTTTTGTCGGAGGTATTAGAAGACTACACAACAATTGACGAAGGTATATTTCGACTATGCGTTATTTGTTAAGATTACTATTTATTAGTGTATATTAATAAGCCTGTTTTATGTGTTTTTGTTTTGTAGAAATTACAGAAAATGCATTCGGGGGAGACGTAGATTGAAATGTAATCCGACACTTTGAATCAGATTGAATAGTTTTTAATGTTTTAGATTATGTATTATGTTGACATTATGAATTGTTTTTGTATTCTTGATTGTTTTGGATTATTGAATCGGGCAAGATGTATTCAAAAATGAATTTTCTCGTTCAATGGAAACCAGATACCAGAATGCTCCAAGCACCTATAGCACATTAAATGAGTCTATTTCAGTTCATGATACATCTGCATTAGTCAAATAATTATTTTGCACTTGGCAGCCAATTTGCATAAAACCACGATAGACCAACTACTAAAGCAGTATAGTGTATACAATATACATGCATGTGCGAGATTTTCATTTAGAAATCTAGTTTTCACTCTGCTGAGCCGATTAACCCAAGATAGACCAACTACTAATAGCTTGTGCCATCTTCTGTTTATGGGTTTCAAGATATTTTTGTTGGCTTTAAAAGTGTTTTGTGTCGACCCATAGTGTCCTGTGTCGACCCTTGTAAAATCCAGAAGCTTAACCCAAAATATTTTGTGTCGACCCACAGCGTATTGTGTCGACCCTTGTAAAATTCAGAAGCTTAGCCTTTCATAACAGAGGCCGAGTCTTCCAAATGGTGTCGACCCAACTAAACAACTTGAGTCGACCCATAGTGTCATATGTCGACCCTTGTACAATCAAGAAGCTTAGCCTTTCATAATTTGTGTCGACCCTTAGTGCCTTGTGTCGACCCCTATTCAAAACAGAGGCCGAGTCTTCCAAATGATGTCGACCCAACTAAACAACTTGTGTCGACCCAAAAAGGCAGTGCAACGTGCAAATATGTTGACCCATCCAAACTGTGTGTGTCGACCTTAGAAAAGACATTATGTCGACCTTACCATATTCTATATGTCGACCCTAGCAAATATGTCGACCCATCCAAGCTGTCTGTGTCGACCCATCGTTTACATTACAGGTGGCAGGGCCGGCTCGCTCGATTGGCTTGGTACTGTAGCGATCTGAGCCAGGCTCAGATTGCTACAGTTCTGAGCCGGGCCTGGCTCGCCCGATGGTCGAGCCCTAGCCAAGCCCGAGTTTCGGGCTCGCGAGCGAGCTAGGCTCGCTGGGATCGCAAGATGGCTCGCCAGGCTCGAATCTACTGAGCCTGGCGAGCCCAGATCGGATCGAGCATCGACGACTGCCGATCTACCTCCGAGCATGCCCAAAGCGTCGATGGTGAAGACAAAGACAAAACCGTACCTCCGACTTACCTCCGACCTACTTCCGTCGTCGATGTCGCAGATTTGCGACTCTCGATCTCTCGCGCTCTCCTACTGTCGATCTCTCATGGTGGTTACTGATTTGGGCATGACCTAAATTTTATGGATACCATAAATGAAGAAATAGATAGCGAAGTTTTATATGGTGATTCGGAAAAAAAATGAGCTCGGAGTTTATTTAGAAACATGATATAATATTCCTCGCGATGATGACTTTGATAGATTGGGTTGATGGAAAGTAAACGAGTCACAATATCCAATTCTTTCTAAGATGGCCCGTAATTTACTAACACCTCATGTTTCTACTGTAACATCGGAATCTGCTTTTAGTGCAGGTGGACGCGTATATGATGATCGACGGGGACGTCTTGCACCGGATCTCGTGGAAGCGCTAATATGCATGAAAGATTGGAATGACTCACTTACGAGAAACTAACAACGCGAAGATGACATAGCTGAAGAATTCAAAAATTTGGAGTTTGAAAACTAAAGATTTTTACACTTGTAATTGTTGGATTTATTTCTTTGAAGTGTAATTGTTCGTCATATTTTTACACTTGTAATTGCAGGCTTAACAATTCATGAGAAATATCCTCTTTGAAGGGTACAATTAAAGTCTAACAATTTGTTCAAGTTGTGCAGAAATTTCATATAAATATGCAGTTTGTGCGACCCATAATATTTTTGTGTCGACCCTTAGAAAAATCAAGAAGCTACCTTTCATTGATTGTGTCGACCCCTGTTCAAAACAGAGGCTAGTCATTCCAATTGTGTCGACCCACCTATAAATCTTGTGTCGACCCAAAAAGGCAGTACAACGTGCAAATGTGTCGACCCATCCAAACTGTCCGTGTCGACCCCAGAAATGACATTGTGTCGACCCTACCAAAATCCTTCTGTCGACCCTTCCTGCATTTTACATGTGGATTCTAACGTTTGCCCCAACTCATTTTTGTGTCGACCCCATACTACTTGTGTCGACCCTAGCCTTTTCCCGAGATGAATCCTTTAGTGTTTGTGTCGACCCCAACAGAATTCGTGTCGACCCCAACTTTTCTAAGAGAATGATTCTTCAAGGTTGTGTCGGCCTCACAAACATTGTGTCGACCTCAACAATTTTCAGAGAAGAGTCAAAAGGTTTGGTTGACACCTGTAAGTCAATCGAAGTAGAAAGATCTTCAAGGAGGTACCTTGAAGTGCAGACGTAGGCAAGGTTCGCCGAACCGCGCTACCAAACCGGTGTCACTCTCTTACTCTAAGCTCTTATTTATTTCTTTAAGAATTCCGCATTAGAGTTTGGAAATAACTAAACAATTCGCACGAATTTGACTTAGCATTTAAAAAGTTTAGTTAATCTAATTCACCCCCCACTTACGTTAATCTCGATCCTTCATCGACCCCACGATCCTTCAGTAATTTTTGTTAGCTTTAAAAGTGTGTTTAAAACAATCAATTGTTTTTTATGATAACTATGTAAGATGAGCATGAAAGATAAAATAAACTCTTTACAATGCTTAAATTAGACTTAACCTTTCATGAGAAATACCCTCTTTGAAGGGTACAATTAAAGTCTAACAATTTGTTTAAGTGCTGCAGAAATTTCATATATATATGCAGTTTTGTGTCGACCCCTAGCTTGTTTGTGTCGACCCTTAGACAATCCAGAAACTTAGCTTTCTTAGTTTGTGTCGACCCATAGATTTTGTGTCGACCCTTGTACAATCCAGAAGCTACCCTAGTTTTGATTGTGTCGACCCCTAGAGTGTTTGTGTCGACCCCTGTTCAGTCTTTCCGATTGTGTCGACCCACTCATAAATCTTGTGTCGACCCTTCCTGCATTTTACATGTCGACCCAACCCATTTTGTGTCGACCCATCCAAACATTGTGTCGACCCCAACAATTTCCAGAGAAGATTTTGTGTCGACCCCAACAGCATTTGTGTCGACCCAATTCAACAGAACAGCACCAACGGTCAGAATATTCTCAACGGCTATATTCTTGATGTGTCTACCGGCTAGTGCTTGTGTCGACCCCAACAGGATTTGTGTCGACCTAAGTGGATAGATCAGCAACAAATCTATAAATAGATGAAGCGATCTCATTTGAAGAAGGAGATTTTTGACGAAGAGAAATCACGCCCAAACTTTGCCAAATTTATTTTCAAATATCTCTCTTAGTCTCTCATCATTGTATTCATCTTTGATCATCATTCTTGTGTTCAAGAGAGTCAGTTTAGAAACCGCAAACTTCCTAAACACTCTTGTTGAGGAATTCATTGTAAAAGGGGTGACGCTCCTTCAAGAAAAGAGTCATTGTAAAAGGGGTGACGCTCCTTCAAGAAAAGAGTCAAAAAGTTTGGTTGACACCGTAAGTCAATCAGAGTGAAGCTCAAGGTTTGAGCGAGAAAGATCTTCAAGGAGGTACCTTGAAGTGCTGACGTAGGCAAGGTTGGCCGAACCGCGTTACCAATCCAGTGTCACTCTGTTACTCTAAACTCTTATTTATTTGTTTAAGTATTCTGCACTAGAGTTTAGAAATAACTAAACAATTCGCACGAACTTGACTTAGTAAACGAAAAAGTTTAACTAACCTAATTCACCCCCTACTTAGGTTAATCTCAATCCTACAATTTTTTGATATTTTGCACGTGATTGACGATTAAATATTTGTCATCCTAGTTGAGATGTATCTAATTCATAGTGATGCAAATGTCAAATTTATTTCTATTCAAACATTTTCAACGTCATGTCATATTTTTTTCAATAATAATTTTTTTTACTATATTAAATATTAGACAAATATATTTTCAATGCATTACTAAGTCCATATTACATTTTGAATATTCTAATAACAAAAACAACTTTTAAAAAAAATACGATATAAAATAAGAATATTGAAAAACAATGAGCTCGTTTAGGCTCGAGGCTCGAGACTCGCGAGCCGGCTCGAGCCAAATTTTTTTGAAACAAGCTCGACAGGCTCAGCTCGAATAGGTTCGACAGGCTCGATAGGCTCGGCTTAAAAAGCTCGACAGGCTCGGCTCGAAAAGCTCGACAGGCTTGATGAGCCAGAAAATTCCGGGCTCGGCTCGATCGAGCCGGCTCGAATTCCACCTCTAGTTTACGTTATGTCGACCCCAACCTACATGTGTCGACCCCAGTACTTCCAGAGACGAATCCTTTGTTTTGGATTATTCATAGATTTCGATTATGGATAGTTTTGAATTATGAATTGGTTTGGAGTTCGGATTGCAGGGAAAATTTTGGAAATACATGAGATGAACTTCTCTGGAAAATAAATCGGGCAGATCCGATCCGATCCGATAACGTTGGGTTGGGCGTCGGATCAGATCGGATTGGATTACAGATTTGCGCCCACCCGATCGGATTACAATCTACAGTCCGACATTTTTCGGATCGGATTGGATCAACAACAATCCGATCCGATCTGATCTGATGCCCACCCCTAATTGATACATGGTGTCGACCGCATAACTACATGATGTCGATCGCAGATCCACTTGGTGTGGACCGGATGAATACAATGTCAACCGCATATATACGAAGGTGCCGACCGCACATTCGCCAGGACGTTGGAGGTGTCGACCGCATACTAAGGTGTCGACCGCCGCTCATTCCAGAGCGTTTTATGGTGTCGACTGCACTCGAAAAGGTCGACCGCACTCATCCACTTGGCACAATGAATGATTTCAGTGTTTATATTTCGATTAGTACAATGCATGATTATTAATTATTAACTCTTTCACGAATTGATTTCAAATCAGATGCTATATATGTTGAATGCTATTGATTCAATGTTTCGATGCTATTGTTTTCGAGTTTCTTTGAGATATTGATTCGATGCTATTGTTTTCGTGTTTCTTTGGCATAATGGAGGCGATACAAATAAACGTTATCATGCAAATTTTTTTTTGGATGGAAGAAAACAATAAGCATAAATTTTTCATCAAAATTTAAAATTACATAACACAGAAAGTTATAAAACATCAATATACGAAAATAAAATTTCTATGTTGGGCTCGTTTGGCTCGGCTCGTTTAAACTCGATAGGCTCGACTAGCTCGGATCGGCTTGCTCGTTTAAGCTCGAGCCAATATTTTTTGAAAAAAGCTCGATCGAGCCGGCTCGAATAGGCTCGACAGGCTCAACAGACTCGGCTCTGTTGGCTCGACGAGCCGGCCATCCTGGACTCGAGCCGGCTCGATTGCCAGTAGCCGGAACATCCGCTATGATTCAATGTTATATTTTTAAAATTTCCGAGGATTTTTTCACCTATCTTGATTAAATTCTAATTTCTTTTGTAATTTTGACCCAATTAAATAATGCTTGTTTTAAATGTTACGTTGAGGTATGTACGGGCATGGATGACGTGGCATAAGATGAAGCATCATTGTCAGCAGTGCTGTAAGGGAGGTGGAGAATGACGTCATTAGAATATTCCATCTCTGCGGTGTAAATTGAATGGTGAGTACAAGACGTCATCACAAGCAATCAGATCAGACGGCAGATTGGTTGAGCACATGTGATTGGTGGTGGGGTCGTCTTTATCCAATTAATTTCTTTGTACGAAATGCGAAATCACTTGCCCAAGACTTCTACATTCTCGACCCGACAGTATATGAATGAGTAAATTATAGTGACTCAGCAGACTGAGAGGCCTGTACCTCACACCATCTAATTAGTTTTCTGTTTCCTAACTTTTATCTTTATAGTTCTAACTCTTCCTATCACTCCTGGCTGCCGCCCTCTCCCCGCCTTCAAACTCAGTTGCTCACCCACGTTTATTTCTAGTATAAAAATACAGATCATTTAATTAGATCACAATTTATTATAATCAATATTAAGCAATTAAAAATTATATAACCATACCATGTAATTTATCAGGTCAATCGACGTTATTAATTTCGAGTTGCTTAGTAATTTATCATAGTATTACAATAAATATTTCACTAATAAGAACCATTGTCAGTGTCCAAAAGTAGAGTTATTTGAATTACCTATGAAAAATTGCGATAAGCAATAAAAAAATGAGAAAAAGTAGAGATATCATGAATGAACCATCTTGGTGATCTATTCTGTTCTTGCTCTAACAATCTCAGCTTCGTCACCTTGCATGCCAAGCAGGTGTGTATATTCTAAGTCCGCTCCGCCATTGATAGACTTGTTTTGAGCATCAGACTTGTCTTCCGCCCTTTCTCGAGTGCTTGTCACCGACTCCAACTCCAACCGGCTTGATTGCCTACATTCTCTTATGTACTCCAATGTTATGCTACTCAAAGCATAGGCTTCCAACACATTTATCATTATACTCTACAAATATTAGGATCTAAGTCACATATGGAGGCAAATAAGAAAGCTAGTGGGATTTGTGGTTTAAGACCGATGTTTCGAATTATATACTATTATATGATCTTTACCTTTCAAGTGTGTCACAATTTAACGATTTTCAACAAACGAGGTATCAATTCATGGACGACAAGTGTCCCTTTCACATCTTAAGAAATTAATTTTGATGACTACTTACAAGTTGAGTTTTGTTTCCTAAGGAACATAATGCATCCTAGAGATAGCTCGATAAAAATTGTAGAGTTGTAGTCCAAAACAGACAATAATATAAGCACATATTTTTCCCAATTCGATAAATCTAATATGGGCTTGCTACATCTTAATTAAGTGAAAAACAAAATCTATGTGCTAAATCATAACACATAACTCAGATTTAGTGTATGATTTGTAAATGACTAAACCTTAGCGTACCAATTATTCCTTATCGAAATATGAGTATAGTAAGAAAATTACATCCAAAATCCTGCTGATGTATTTGACATTGTTAACATGCTGCTTAGCATCCATATCGCTCCATCTTGGCTAGACATAAAAAAAAACCATCACAACCTTGTCTCCATCTCAGTTTTTTTCAATGTAAATATTGAGACGATAGCTAAACCAGACCGGTTTCTCTAGACCGTATCATCAGTAAGCTTATCTATTTTCTCAGTGTCGCAATCATCAAAGGCAATGAAGCTGTATTCAGGTAGAAGGGCACCAATTCTTGCCTCACTGGCTCTGGTATCTTCGTCAACCTACTGCTTTCTCTGTTCATGATAACCCACGTGCTGCATGCACAAAATGATCGTTATTCCAATCTGATTTTAGGTCTGAATTTAACTCCGATTACTAAAGGCCGCCATTGATGACCTTGTTGCTCTTGTTATGATTTCTCGAGTGTGGTAGTATCTGATTATCCAGTCTCGTCGCATCCCATTTTTTCTGGCGGCGTCCACCCATGTGTCTATTTTGATCACGTCGCCCCTGTAAATTCCGACTGAGTTTCTTTATTTGGTGTGGATTTTATCATCTATATATTATTTTATTGTTAGTAGGTTAGGTATTAAACTCAATTAAGATAATAATAATAAAATTCGTCAATTTTTTAGGTCATATTTCAACTGAATTCAAGGCAATGGTAGTGAAGACAATCCGAAAAGTTTGAGTTAAGAGAAGAATTTGTTAGGTATTAAACTTAATCAAGATAATAATAATAAAATTCGTTAATTTTTTAGGTCATATTTTGACTGTCTTTTGGAAGGGAAAACAGTCATCAAACTTAACGTGTGACCTATGAATTTCTACGCCCCGAATGTCTAGTTTCCACTGGTTTAAATTTCAGGTCATTCCAAGCAATGTGAAGACAATTATGGCTACTTTAGTAACTAAAGGTCAAAAATATTATTAGGGAGTTTTTAGAAATAAATAGTATAAGAGTTACTATTTGATTTAATTTCGTTTTTAATGTAATTTATGTTACTTTGTATTATAAATAATGGTTGCATGAAATGAAAATGAGACAAGAGTTCACAAGTTATTCTCTCTTCCAAAATTTGTTATTTCTCCTCTCAAGAAACTAAGTTTTTCCAAATTTTGATTTATTTCAAATTGGTACAAGAGCTATGTCGAACTATAGGAGTTCAACATTGTGGCAAATGCCGCTGCCACGACTCACCAAGACGTACTACGACCATTGGAGTATCAAAATGCATGCTTTACTCAGTGCATAAGATGCGTTGGAGATAGTAAAAAATGACTACGATGAGCAAGAAATATTAGTTCTTCCACAACGAACCAATTGAAGGCATTGAAAGAAATTCGAATGAAAGACAAAGCTGCTCTCTATCTCTTATTCTAAGTGGTAGATGAGTCAAGTTTCGAGAAGATTGCTAGTGCTTCAACTTCGAAGGAAGCATGAAATACTTTGCAAAAAATGTTCAAAGGTGTTGATCGAGTCAAACAAGTGCGTCTTCAAACTCTACAATGCGAGTTGGAGGCCATGAAGATGAAGGACTTGGAAGATGTATCTAGCTACGTTACTCGTGTGCAAGCGGTAGCGAATCAACTCCAACGAAATAGAGAAACTCTCACGGATGCAAGAGTTGTGGAGAAAATTCTCCGATCATTGACGAATGATTTTGAGAATGTCGTATGTGCAATCGAAGAGTCAAAGAATTTGGAAGAAATGTCTGTCGATGAACTCGCGAGCTCTCTTGAAGCGGATGAACAACGAAAGAAAAAAAATAACGAAGAGGTCTCAGAGGAGGCCTTACAAACAAAGATGATCCTCGAGGCGGATAAGTCGTTGTATAAGCAATACAACGAAGAAAGAGGACGTGGTTGTGGAGGTCACGATTCTGATCGCGGAAGAGGTCGTGGTCATAGAAATAACTATGAAAAGAGAGGACAAACGAGCCAACAAAATTTTCGTGGAGGTGGTCGTGCTCTTGGAAGAGGTGGTCAATCAAATCGACCAATTGTCGAATGTTACAACTGCGACAAATATGGACACTACACAAATGATTGCTACTCAGAAAAGGAGGTGGAAGAAAACGCGAATCTAATCGTGACAGATGAGAATAAAGATGATGGTGTTCTAATGATGACCCATGAAGGCTCCACTCCAAATAGTGATATGGTGTGGTACCTTGACACCGGTGCTAGCAATCATATGTGTGGACACAAATATCTCTTTGTTGATATGCAATAGATAGGAGAAGGACATGTGTCTTTTGGAGATGCATCGAAAGTCCTAGTCAAAGGTCGAAGAATATATGGTTTTCCCAAAAAGATGGAAAATAAGGTATTATAGAAGATGTCTACTATATACCCGAATTAAATAACAATATTCTAAGAATGGGGCAATTATTGGAGAAATAGTGTTCGGTTTTCATGAAAGATCGGATATTGCATTTGAAGGATAAACATGGTCGATTACTCGTGCATGTGGAGTTGACGAAAAATCAGATGTTTAAAATCAACTTGAAAGATATTCAAGAGATAGCAACGAAGGAAATCGTCAATGGACATCTACATTACGGTGAACTAAAAGTGGTAGCAAAGAAGAAAATTTTCCATGAGCTAACCCATATTGATTTTAAGGCAATGGTGGAGAAGACAATAAGAAAATTTGAGTTTAAGGGAAGAATTTTTTAGGTATTAAATTAATTAAGATAATAATAATAAAATCCGTTAATTTTTTAGATCCTATTTTGACTAACTTTTGGAAGGGCAAACAGTCATCAAACTTAACGTGTGACCTATGAATTTCTATTCTCCAGATGTCTAGTTTCTATTGGTTCAAGTTTTAGGTCATTCCAAGCAATGTGAAGAAAGTTATGGCTACTTTAATAACTAAGTGTCAAAAATATTATTAGGGAGTTCTTAGAAATAAATAGTATAAGAGTTACTATTTGATTTAATTTAGTTTTTAATGTAATTTATGTCACTTTGTATTATAAATATTGGCTGCATGAAATGAAAATGAGACGAGTCCAAAAGTTATTCTCTCTTCCAAAATTTGTTCTTTCTCCTCTAAAGAAACTCGATTTTTCCGAATTCCGATTTCTTTCATTTTATGCTTGTGTTTGAATCCGAGTATTGAGCCGATTTAAGGTATGAGCTGATTTTGTAAGATTTTGAGCTTGATAGTAAAAGGCTTTCATGTGGAATATTTGACCAATGGTATGTTCGATTTTTCCTTGTTTTTTAAAAACACGATTAGAATCGAACACATGGGTTCTTAAAAGCTCTTTCTTTACATAAAAGTTGAAGATGCAAAACAAGTAGTGTGGCCAAAATCATGGAATTGATGTCTTGGAGATCTATGATCCTAACTAACCCAAATTGTAACCCTAGAATTTCAATATGTTGTGTAGTAGCTAAAAGCTTGAAAATAAGAGACATAAACTGTAATACCAGTGTACAAACTAAGTATTTTTACGCTATCTAATGCTTCAACTAGAAATTTGTTTGAAGTCATACATACTGAATTATGAGTAAGAAAAAAAATGCGAATTGGAGTATGACCCCATGAACCATCTACAAATATTGGAGGATGGTTGATGATCATCCATTTTCGTGTTGAAGAGAGAGAATGGGTGAAAGAGAGAGGATTTGACAGAAAAAAGTTTAGAGAGAGAAAGTGAAAGTTGAAAGGGAAGAAGCTGAAATTGGCCTCCAATCCTTTGAGGAGAAGTGTTCCTCTCATCAAGAGGAATCTATTGAGCTAAAAATCAAGAGGTATGACCTTATTTTTACGTGGTTTAGAGTGATTATGATTATTCACATGATTATATTAAGGGTAAGTGAGAATTATAGGGTTACCAATGACTTTTGAAGTTGGTTATGAGTGATACACAAAAATTAAAAGTTTTGCTTTATGGTTCTGTTTACTGGTTAACCAATCATGTTGGAATATCATATATATTTTTATGAATGATGGAACTTTGGAATTGGTAGAAGTTGTGCATATTTTATTAAAGTTGCCACAAAAGTGTCAATTCTGTACAAATTAAGATTTCGTATGTGAAACTAATGATGGACTAATCCCATGCCCTAGATGTTTGAGCACGTTAAAGTAGACACTTTGAGTGACATATAGGCTTTGGAATCATAGCATTTCATGGTGTATATAAAAAGTTATGATATTTTGAAGTTATCACGAAACAAGACATTAATTCCGAAAATTGTGAATGATATTAGGTTATTGAGATTAAAGTGATTCACAAAAGTACCTGCTACTAGAAAGACTAGCTAAGGATATACAAAGTAAGTAGTATTGTGTGTGTTTTGCCCTTAATTGAGTCTACATCATAGAATAATAAGACTTTGCTGTTGTTTTATGCTTTACATGTTGAGATGAGATGCACGTATAAAATGATGTACAAAAGCATAATTTAGTTTATGATATGATGAATTGTTGTGTTTAATGTTATGAATATTACTTAATTGCTTGACACGTTTGTGGTATGAATGTTCATACCACGAACATCTCATGCATCATGTTTTCTACAAAGTTACGAACTATTTACATGCATGAGATTTCGTTTGAAACATAATATAAAATGGTTGTTTCGGGTTGAGCTCGAAACACAACGAAAGAAAGATAAAATAAAGAAAGAGAAAGTTACGTAAATATCATTGGGAATGAGTTTGAGTTAGCTGCCCCTTAGGTGGACTTAAGTTTGTGGTCTTTCAACCCTTGGAATCGAGTTGGCTGTCCCCTTAAGTGGATTCAAGTTTGCGGTCTCTCGTTCCTTGCGAGGAAGCCCCAATGATAATGAATGATAGAAATTAAAGGAATGAAAGACCCATAATAAAACGAAAAGAAAAGTTTACTTATGGATATCATGTACATTTTCATGCATATTTATACTACTTGCTGAGCCTTATGCTCATAGATAAGTTTTATGACGTAGGTGAGGAAGACGTAGACTCAGAGGTGTACGAGATGAATCGCTTTGTTCATGGAGGTGGTCGATGTTGTTTGAGCGGATTTTGATCTGTGGGCAATGATTTTGAAAAATCGTAAATAATGGTTAGGAGAAGAAGTTTTTAACTTTGTACATATAACTTGTAAATAGTTTAAGAAACATAACATATTGTAAATATGTTTTAAGTAATTTTAGTTTTCATGTATGCCTTAAACGATTTTTACAAGAAAATATCTTCTACTGCAAAAAAAAATGAAGAACATATTTCTTGCTAGGAAGGATAACAAAAGACAACATGCACAGATTCATGAGAGTTTTCATGGTTGCAGTTTTATCTGGTTCGATTTCGTAGTATTTGATGATAAAAGTCTGCCTGTAAACAAATATTTGCTCCACAAATCTGCCGAGCAAACAAGAATGCAATGGCATATCAACTCCCTTGAACCCTTTTTTCCCCAAGCCAGAAGCTTCTGCGTCTTCCGCCGGAATCACATTTACCTTTCTTCCATTAATCACTTCCACCCTCCTCGGACTCCGGTCACTTCCCATAACCAACAGCCCCGCCACCGGCTTCAATCTGCCATTTCTGAACCTCGCCGGAAACGGGTTCTTTGCTTCCATGAACGCACAGCCTACTGCCGCCATTGATGCCATCGTAAAAGCTCGAAACAAACTGCTTCAACATAAACAAAACTCGCTGCTCTGAAACTACCATTCTAGTGGGTTCAGCAGAATTGGAGGGAGGATGAAAACAAAAGGCTTGGTAAGAAATTAGAGAAGAAAAGGTATGTGTAGAGAGAGAAAGAGAGACAGAATTTGCAGATCAACCACTAGCTCGGGTGGGGGAGAAAGAGGAGAGGCATCTATGGCTGGCTTACACGCAAAAGTAGAGAGATTTATTTGGCAATCAAGGCATGCTTAAACATAGATAAATATGGTTGGTGTCTTAATCACTCCTTTAATCAAGCTTCCACTATGATTTTGTGTTAGGGCTTTATGCTAGAAAGAAGATTAGCTCTAACAAATAGTGGGTTTATCTTTCTCTTCTAACTGAGACTTTTATCATCCACTATCATTTCCTCTTTAAAATTAAATTAAAAATGGTCTTATTAGTAAAATACGAGAGGTTTGCAGCCGACACTTGAAAATTTAATAATAATTAATATGTAAATATTAATTTGGTCTCTAAAATATAGGTTTTTTGGAACTGCAACTTTGAACTTATTCCCACAATGTACGCCCTAATTTGCAAAACCGTTTTTTTATTAAGATTGTATTCTTTGGGCAATCTTCCACGTTTGATGACTCATGAAGTATAAAGAAATTGACTTAATTTAATGTTATGTGCCACAAATATAATTTTAGTTGATCGGTCGAATTTGCATTTTTACATCGAGTGGTCGCAAAATATGTCAATTAAAAAATGTATCGAAAGCGGGGTTCTTCATGTTTTCATTTAAGGCTCCAAAATGTGAGGGTTTTATTAACTTTTGTATTGCTTTAATTAATTTAAAATAATATACAATTTAATGAGATAATATATTACCTATTATTTTAATTTAACTCGGTAAAACCAAAAAAGAGAGGAGAGAAGGTAGCTTCTTCAAGATTTACAACATTGATAAAGTTGTTTAAGTTACTGAGTTTCCAACAATTTTTAGAAAATAAAGGCCTTAAGATTTTGAGGGCAATTTGTGGCCATTCTTATGGGTGTCATGCACTAAATATTGTCGAGAATGATGAGAAAATAATCAAAATATCGTGGAGAGTACTAATAATATAATTTCCAAGAAAGACTAAGAAAAGATCGGTGTAGCTAAAACACTAGGTCACACTACCCAAATCTACTATAGCGAATCCGGGATCAGACCCAAAGATTTAAAATTAATTGTGAAAGTTCAAAATATAATCAATAGTGGAAGTCCATTTATTAAAAATCTAGGTCCAACTAAAATGTTCTAAATCATAACATAATAGTAATCTTCTTACAACCCAATCGAAATAGATAAAATTCCTAAAAAAATCATGTTCTCACCAAAATAATAAACTGAACTAATAACATACTTCTCCAAGATTCTTGCCTCGAAGGTACTTATGCCTAGTGCATTCAAATTAAATCTTAAGTTTATTCTTTTCAATCAAGAACGCAATACTATCTACTATGATCCATGTAGTAAATAAATCATTTCAAAAAATCATATTTTTCTTTTTTATTCATTCAAAATGCAGCTCATCCAACCCATGTGAGATATTAAAAAACTTATCACATACATAGGTGACAATACACATCAAAATACCCTCAAAGCTTTATCAAAGAAATCACATCCAAGTGAAAAAAAAAAGTGTCAACTTATGGACCAAACTCTGGCACACCACATAAAAAGATGGAGTTAGACTGCTCACAATCTTAAGAAACAAAAAAAAAAACTCAATGCCGTTCTAGGAAAGTCCAACCATAACGACCCAGCCACTCATCAGTTTAAAACCAACCGTGTCACAATAGAGTCATTGTTGTGTCAGCTCGGATCATGGTCGTCATAACTAGAATCGAAAATCATTGCATGCGTAATACCTTGACCAGGTTTAGGAGTTATCAGGCACCCAGGGAATGCGTCACCACTGCCCCATCACCCACAACAAATATATCAAACAAATCCAATAATCAACATCCAGTCGAGCCCACCAAAACAGCCAATATGAAACTTAAAAACAGATAAATAAATTACATATATAGTACTAAAACCCGATGTGCTGGGCACATGCTCCATCGTAATTTATCTAGGTGTCGACCACCAAAATAGGATTATTTTTAAGAAATCATGCATCCAATAAGGCAATGCAGGAAACATAAATAACCTACAATCTCATGCGATAATTCAATCTCTTTTCGGCTCTTTCACGACTTTCGGATCGGCTGGACCTCGGCAAAGTGGTCTACAAATAATTATATAGGACCACAATCAGAAGAGAGAAGAATAAACAATCTAACACTACAAAAATAAGCCAAATCAGACAAAAAATGGACCCCAAACCACGTTGCCCGGTTTGGGTTTGGTTCGGTCAGTACTGGACCAAAGAGGTCCGCTTCTAATTGAATTGGTCTGAGACGGACTAGACCAGATTGGTTTGGTTCAATTTGAACAGGATTTGGTTGTCCCACCCTGTCGAGTCTAAGCCCGACCCAAACCAGCCCACTTGGGTCAGGCTGGGTCAGTCCCAACCCATTGGGCCGTGTTGACCCAGGACGACCGCAAGTACTGGCGATGGATTTTTTGTCGCCGGCTGTGCTTTCGACTTTCGTTTTTAAGTTTTGAGACAGAGAGTTCTAAACCAAAAATTGACGGAGAAAACAAGCTTTTGGGAGTTAAATCTCGAACCGTAACTCATATAGTTTCCTCCCAAAATTGATATAACTAACCTTCAAGGATTCCTTCACCAATGTCTGTCTCCTCATCGATGCAAATGTTTTGATGCTTGTTTTGTGTCAAACGGTGTCGAAACGAATCCAACCTCTCTCACCCTTTCTCTTGGTGCAACAACTTGGTTTGAGGAAGAAGACAATTTCTGTGTTAGAGCCGGAAGCTCGGATTGCTACAGTACCCAGCCGAGCCGGCTTGAGCCTAGATATCGAGCTCGAGAGCTCGAGCGAGTGAGCCAAGCTCAAAAATCCTAAGCCACCGAGCTTAGATCTTCCCCTCCCCAACATGTCGCCGACGCTCGAGGCCGAAGAAGCGTCGTTGATTCTTTCGATTATGACGACATTCAAGAAATTAGATCTAGTAATCTCGCATTTTCAATTGTGTAGACATCAACACAAGTATCCAAGTATTTACCTAGATCTAAAAAATCTAAAACGTCAGATGTTTGAAAATATTTTAAATACAAAAATGAAAATAGGAGGAAAATTAGAAAATCGGGCACGATGCAAATATTGTGCAAAATACTGTGTGTACAAATCTACCACTAGCACTATTGGTAGGCATTTCCAAAAATATCACTCACTTGAGCAAATGAGAGATCGTATGCAATTACAATTAAGTACTGGTGGTGGAGGAAATTTTAAATATTCGCATGAAAGATTACGAGAAGATGATGTAAAATATGTATCTCAAAACGATGTACCGACCGATATCGATGTTTGATAGCGAAGTCAATGAACAATTTATTAGAGAATACATTAACCCTAGTTTTAGTGACATCATTAAAATATATACTAATATGAAAAATATATTAATTGCTTATCCTCTCATGCACTTACTATGTCCATTTATATTACTTTTGACTTATGGAGTGTACCTCATGCACTTGGATATATAGTCGTAACTTCTCATTTCATTGATGAGAAATGACAACTTCAATAAAAAATATTAAAATTTCGTAGTTGTGAATATCCTTATAGTGATATAACTATTTATCAATACATCGACCATTTTACAAGAATATAATATTAGAGATAAAATTTTTAGTATTACTTTAGATAATATTTCCGCTAACGATGTTTGTGTTTTGCAATTTAAAAAATTATTTCAATTTGACAGTTGTCAATCATCACTTTTTCATATGCGTTGCATTTGTCATATTTTAAATTTAATTGTTAAAGACGACATGCAATTTATTTCATCGCATATTGGTGCAATTAGAAGTGTAATTTCTTTTACTACTTCTTCTAACACCGACAGCAAGAGTATAAAGAATTTTGTAAAGCAGCTAATCTGTGACTTAGAAATTAAAAACGGATGTATCAACAATGATTGACTTAACCTCGGAAATATTAGAAAGATTCTAAATCTCAAAGAATCTTGTTTCTATATTTGAAAATTGGTTATTTCGGTTGAGATTTTCTCTTTAATTCCGCGATCTTCCAACTTCTTTCTTGCGCTGCAATCCATCTTTAAACTTGGCAATTGCATCTGAATAAAATATTGTAAAAATACAAAATCTAGAAATATCGTTAAAAATCACGTAAAATCTGCGTTTTTAGATGTTGTTGCGATGCTGCAACATTTATACGATATTTGCCTAAAAATTTGATTTTTGAATAAAACATTATATGATCGCAAGCAATTTATCAATAAAATCCCATAAAATATTAGGTCTTTTCAAAGCCTAACACTTACCAAGATAAATATTATACTTTTCATTCATTTTCTTCGTCTCATGTCGCATCTAGTTCTAATGGTAGTTTCGGTATTAGACAACTACTAAATTGTATGGATACAATTAATGAAAAAATTGACAACAATGTTCCGATAAGAATGAACTCGATATTTATTTAGACACTCGTTATCGACTTCCTCGCGATGCTACGTTTGATATTTTGGATTCATAAAAAAATAATGCGGTTGCATATCCTATTCTTTCTAAAACGACACACGATTTACTAGCACCTCATGTTTCTAATGTAGCTTCCGAGTCTACTTTTGGTGCAGGTCGATGCGTGTTCGACGATCGATGGGGAAGTCTTGCACCGGATCTCGTGGAGGCACTGATTGTAACAAGGACTAGAGCGATGTCATTACAAAAAACCAACAACGAGATGATTATTTAGAGGATGAATTAAAAAATTTAGAATTAAAAAGATTATTAATTTTTTAAGTTCTAAAATGTAACATTATTGAATTTTTTACACGTATTTTTTTGATATTTTGCACGTGATTGAAAATTAAATAGGTGTCAACCTTGAAATGTATCTAATATGTAGTTACGCAAATGTCAAATTTTTTTGTACAATTTAATTTCTCAATGATATATAATTTTTTTGAATAATAGTAAATATATTTACATTACATTCTATAGTGTTTAATTATTCATCAATTTTTTGAATAACATAATACAAATTTTTTTTGAAAATTAAATATAAATTAAGGTTATTTACATATGTTAGGCTTATTTGGCTCAGTTCGTTTAAGCTCAGCCGGCTCAGCTCGAGCTTGGCCCGAATAGGCTTGAGGCTTGCGAGCCGACTTGAGCTAAATTTTTTAGAAAAAAACTCGACAGACTCTGCTCGAAAAACTCGACAAGCTAGACAAGCGAGAAAATATGTGGCTTAACTTTCTCGATTCGGCTTGAATGCTAGCTCTATTTTGCGTCTTCTTCCTTATTCTTTTTTTAATATAATAATTATATTATATATAACATAATATATTATAATTTTAATTCAAGTAAAGTTTTTCTTAAAATTCGTTATATCCTGGTTTTATTTAGATTTTTAGCCAATTTTGATTCCACGAAATTGAAAAATTTACAACAAGCGTAAATATCAAAAACTCTAATTTCAAATTTACACATGGTGCTAGAGATTCAATTATTCTCACTGATTTTCTGAATACGACAAACGACGAGTCAAATTTTTTGAAAATTTTCTGTAAAATCCAAGAATGGAAAATTTGAGGTTTTAAAGTCACAAACGGACCCACTTAAAACCCATATCATTAGACAAAACTAACTTACAGAGTACAAGTACATCACTAAATAGGCAGTTGAGAAATGATAGTAGATACGATTTGAAAAAGATCAAAAATATTTTCTAACATTGTTAAAGTATAACAGTCAAGAAGTAAAAGAAATAATACATTTGGATATTTAGGTAAAAAGCCAAATTGAATAAAACCATAAGAACTGAGTAAAAAAAGATCTCACTATAAAAATAAGAATTTACAATATTATTCTAGAAATTGAATATTCTAAAAAATATTTACTAAAAGAAATTCACCTCTTTTAGAACTTTCAATATGCATAAAAGAATCATATTTATTTTTTCCTCACACTCTTTCTTTTCTCTCCCACTTCTAGATAAGATGTTATTCGCTTCTCTCTTTCTCTTCTTCTTCCGATGATTTTGATTGCTCTCATGTAACATCCATTTATAGAGGAGTCACGGGGTACAACTTTCTCAAAATGAAGAAGCGTTGCGGCAAGAAGAAGGATTTTTCTTCTTCTTGCCGTACACATGCTTGTGTCCCTCATTAATTAAGAAGGGACCCTACAAATCTTTTCCTCCCGACTTATGACAAACTTCTTCGATCATGTTGAGTCGATAAATAATTTATGCTTATTTCTTTGCAGAATCTTTGTCAGCATGTCTGAGCCATTGTTATTTGTACTTTCTCAAAGTACACTTATTTGTTGTTTAGGAAATCTCGTATCCAATGACATTTGATGTCTATATGCTTTGAATTCAAATGAAAGCTAAGGTTTTTGTGCAAATGCATAACACTTTGACTATCACAATACAAGATATATTTGTCTTGTCGACATCTCAATTTTGTCAAAAAATTTTGCATTCACAAAATTTATTTAGAAGAATCTATAGTTGCGATAAACTCAGCTTCCGTCTCAACAATGCAACTATTTTTGCCTCTTAGGTTGCCATGATACAACTCTCCCTCGAAATGTAGCTGAATGCCTTGATGTTGATCTTCTAGAATCAATGTCTCCAGCCATGTGAGCATCAGTATAACCTACTAATAAAAGCTTTTTACTTTCAAAATACAAAATGAATCCAGAAGTATCATTAACCCACTTTACCACATTGCAATGCTCTATGCCCGTATTTGATAGAAATTGAATGACTACTCCAATAAACCATGACATACATTCAATTGCCACATGCTGAAACATTTGGAATTCTCTGCAGTTTTGCTTTTTCTTATTTAGTAGAAAGACTTTCTTTGAAAGTAAGTTTGAAGTGTTTAATAGGTAGAGTGCTAACTGACTGTGCTTACTCCATATAGAACCAGTTGAAAATTTTCTTGATATTATCTCTTATGATAGCAATAACTTTTCATTTTCCTTATCATGAGTGATACTTATCCCAAGTATCTATTTGTCAGTCTTAAATTTGTCATCACAAAAGACTTGCTAAATTATTTCTTTAACTAAGAATTTTTTTTTCTATGAGGGCCCACAATCAGCATGTCATCGACATAAACTAGGATTATAATGAATGCACAGTCCGTGAATCATGTCACGAACACACAATGGTCTGATGAAGTTTTCATATATCCTTGATTGACCATAAATGAATCAAACTTTTTGTCCAATTGTCGTGGGGCATGTTTAAGTTCATACAAACTCTTATTCAATCTGCAAACCAGATGTTCTTTTCTTTTGACAGTGAACCCTTCTGACTGTTATATGTAAATTTTTTTTTCAAGTTCACCATGAAAGAAAACAGTTTTTACATCAAGTTTTTTATCTCCAGACTGTCATCACAAAAGACTTGCTAAATTATTTCTTTAACTAAGAATTTTTTTGTCTATGAGGACCCACAATCAGCATGTCATCGACATAAACTAGGATTATAATGAATGCACAGTCTGTGAATCATGTCACGAACACACAATGGTCTGATGAAGTTTTCATATATCCTTGATTGTCCATAAATGAATCAAACTTGTTGTCCAATTGTCGTGGGGCATGTTTAAGTTCATACAAACTCTTATTCAATCTGCAAACCAGATGTTCTTTTCTTTTGACAGTGAACCCTTCTGACTGTTATATGTAAATTTTTTTTTCAAGTTCACCATGACAAAAACAGTCTTTACATCAAGTTTTTTATCTCCAAATTAGGCTCGAAGCTAATCAAAGTATGACTCGTATTCATGGCATTTTCACGACTGGTGAAAATATTTTCTCAAAGTCAATGAGTTTCTTATGACTGAAGTCTTTCATGACTAATCGTGCCTTATACTTTGATTATGAACTTTTGTCTTCAAATTTGAGTTTGTATAGCCATTTGTTCTTTAGTACTTTTTGCCTCTTTGAAAGCTCAACTAACTCATAAGTATGATTTTCGTGCAATAATGTCATTTGATTTCGCATCATATCTGTCTAGTTTATTTTCTAGTGATGCTCCATGGCCTCCGAATCGCACTCAAGTTCCATCGTTGGTGATCATTATATACTCATCTTAGAGTATTTACTCGATGGTTGACGATATCTTGTTGGCTGACTTAATTTTGTAGTTGACTTACGAGAAATCTTTTTTTTTTCTTCTATCAAGATGTTCAACTGCTTAATCACTAGATTCTCTAGCATCTCGCCAGCCAAAAGTTTATTTCTATAGATAAACTCTTACTAGATGCCACTAGTGATTACATCTCTCTTGTCGTTAATGGTTTGATCTTGAAAGAAGACAACATCTTGGTTTCTAATAATTTTTTTTGCCAACTGGATCTCAAAGCATATATCCAAATGGATGACTTCCGTAGCCAAGGAATATACATTTATTTGCTTTGCTATCTAGCTTCGAGGTCAAATCTTATGAACATGGATAAATACTCAATATCCAAACACCTTTAATGTTTATAAGACAAGTCCTTTCTGTCATACCTTGTTTGACACTTCTATACTTAGGAGTTTTTGAAGGCGTATTGATGACAACTACTGTGATCTTAATCACTTCTCCCCAAAATATTTAAAAAGTTTTGAATGTGACAGCATGCATTTTATCTTCTCTATGATCGTTATCTGTGCAAATGCATTTTAGCTTTTTCCAGTTTCAAGCTTGACATAAACATGAAAGTTTTTTAAAATATTACACACCTCATATTTTGTTTTGTGTGTTTGCCCAGACCATTCTTGAGTAGTCATCAATGAATGTGACTATGTATTGACCATCACCTAACATTTTCGTTAATAGAAGAACACAGACATCTAAAAAGATGACTTCTAACAACTATTGTTTCCTAGATTCAGATTCTTCTTGAGGGAAACTCGATTCATTTTTGAGAGGTGACACACATTCTCTCTCTATCACATACCTAACTTGATTCTTGAGTCATTTATTTCAAAACATTTTTGCATATAAATGCATCTTCGTTCTCACATGCAGTCGCAATCGTATTCTTCTTCTCTCCTCTAGCACCTCAGGTGCCCTATTTTTTTTTCAACTTCTAGAAATTCTTTTTCATGTGACCTGCTTTGCCACAATGATAACACTTTACTCTTCTTTTACTTTGGGATTAACCATTCCTGACGTATTGGCTCTCGAGACCTCAAGTACTTTTGATCTTTCTTTTATTATAGACAAAACCTGAATGAAAGAACTCTCTTTAATCTTCTGTTTTCTTTCTTATTCAAGAGCTGCAGTGGCAACATCTTTGAATGTTAGCTTTTTGAAGCAGCACTCATAAAATTTATATAGTCTCACTCGAGATGAGTGACCCATTAAGGTCATTCCCTCTTCTCTCTTTAGCTTCTTCTAGGGTCTCTCTTTCGTTTTCTCCTTTGCTCCTACCCTCACTCTAGGCTCTAGCTCTAATCTCATCTGTTTAAGTCGATCGCGCTCTCTCGCGCTTCCCCGTCCTTGTTCGAGGTAAATCTCTCGATGTTGCTGTGTTTGTGTGTAGAATTGAGGTAGGAACCAATTTTGTTGTTTGTGTGTCTTCGTAATCTATTTGGAGTTTTCTGATGTTGTTTGGATGCAATGAGAGAGAAGTAGGTTTTCATCTTCGTCATGTAGCTTTTCTATAACAAAAATTTACTGGATCAATTTTCAATCAATTTTATATTTTCCATTTGATTATATTAATTTCTCTAACAGAACTTTGCTGGATAAATTTTGACATCAATTTCGTTCTTTCTATTTGCTTAGTATATTCTCGTTAAAACTTGCACAAGTCCTTCATTGTTTGGACTGGTAGATATCGAGAGTGATATCGCATAACACTACACATCACTAACCTTCTTCGAAATGTTCATTGAGTCGTCTTTTTCTTATTAATTAGATGTATTTAATTTTTTAACTTTCAGATAGTCTTGAAGCGACTTCTATAGTGACATGTGTTTGCAATGGAAGGGATGTTATTCGCACATCATTGACGAGAGCTAATCCTGGACGCAAATTTTTGTGTTGTTGGCTTTATGAGGTACCCAACGATCATCTGGCATCAATACAATATATATTAAATGTTGCAAATGGATGTTTTATTAGTTTTCTATGCAAATGTAGAGCTGTGGAGGTCAATGGAATTTTTTTAAATGGTATGACAATGAATTTAGCTTGCGAGAGAAAGTGATCAGTAATCTTTTGCAATCAAGATTTTAACAGTTAGAAGATTCGAATGAGAAGCTCAAAAGAAAATGCTGCATCAATTTAGCCTTATGTTTATTATGCATTGTAAAAAAATCGATACGGAAACACTTATTTTTACACCTCTCAAACTCATAATGTATGCATCTCATCCAACCAAAATGGTACAACATCAAATTCCTCCAAAATAGATAATCATAATATTTAACGACAATCATAACATTTGAACATCCAATCCATCCGAAAAATAGATTCTTAACCTTTAAACGGACATAATCTTGACATTCAAACATCCAAATAAATTTCTAGGGAAGTGTCGCTGCAGCAATAGGAAAAATGTAATTATCATTCTTTGCCACCTTAAAATGATGACCCCTGAAATTACAAAGTGATACAACATGTTAGAAAAATATAAATAAATAAAACAATTGCAATTTGTAAACTTACTTGACTACCAACAACAGGTGTGGTCATGAATCTCATAAAAACGACTCTTTCTCTTCCATCCTCCTTGTCCTTGTTCCGTGCTACTAGTCTTATTAGATGTGGAAACTATAGTTAAGGTTGAACCTACAAGCTCAATCTCCCGAGAATTACTAAGCTCAATTGCATTCTATGTCTCTAACTCATGTCTTCTTTGAGCTGCCTGGTGGCACTTAAATATTGGTAGCATAACATTATCCATATAAGTCGTAGGCCACTTCTCTGTGTTGATGAGGGGCATAAAATGCGAATATATCTTCAAGTAGGTTTGACGATGGCAGTATGGATGTATGAAATATTCCATATTTCTTCTCATAAACACTAGACATAGAACGACATGACACGATGTATTCCCAAAAGTCCACATGCACAGCAACTTCAAGTTTGGTTGCACAAGTCAGCAATATATGTGATCTTCAGAACACTTGCTTCAAAACAATCTTCTCTTCCACATAAAGAAACGAATTCCGTGCAACATTTATCAACTTATTTATATTCTTCTTTATTCGAGGACATAATGTCCCTATACACTCCTGCATTGTCTTATGTCTTATGGTGTTAGTGTTATTAGTAGTTTTTTTTTTTTATCATTTTCAGCATAGTAATAATTGGTTTATATCGGGTTGGAATGATCAAAGCATCGAATGACACACTCAAATTGTTTAGAGAAATGCCACATTTTAGGACATGACTGAATGCATGTTTTGCCTAGAACTCTTGTTCGATATTTCGAAGATAAGTGTAAGCACCATTCATCAACTTAGTTATCTTCTTCTTTATTCGAAGACATAATGCGCCTATGTCTCTTTGCTATCAGTGTCATTAGGAGCTTTTTGATCATTTCTAGCATAGTAATAATTGGTTTATATCAGGCTGGAATGATCAAAGCATTTAATTATTTACTCAAATTGTTTAGAGAAACGTTGCACTTTAGGACATGACTCAATGCATGTTTCGCTCAAAACTCCGGTTTGATATTTTGCAGATAAGTGTAAGTTGTTTGATCCACAAATGACAATTCCTTCATTTCTTTCTCAAAATCACATTTCGTTGTAAATTTTGAAGCATTCAAATCTTTTTGTGGAACTGTTTCTTGAAGTTTGCATACATATGACGAACACAATATTGTATCTCGACACCTAGCATAAGTCGTCCAAGAGTGTCATTAAGTACCAACAAGCATATTAACAACTTCAAGAAAATTTATAGTAGTATTTCGAGAACATATATAAGATGAAAGAATTATGAACGTCACCTTTTATATATAAATCCATCAATAGTACTTGAAGGAACTAATTCAACTAGGTAGTGCATTAACTTTCTACCATTGCAACACCAATTATGTATATACCATCGTTTTCATCAACCATCACTGCTGTCAATAGATAGCCGGGATATTGACCTTCTAGATGCACTTATTCAAACAAATAACTAATCTGCCATTGGTGATTAGTCCTTGGGGGCATGCATGAATACATATACATGTTCTTTGAGATGTAGGAAGTGGAGTCTCGGTCACCCTATGAAGACTAACGACCATCTTCATATAACGCCGTTAATCGAGCCTTTTCGTTAGATCGGATATCATGTTGTACCCATCCTGAATAACATGGTCCAACACTCTATCTTTAATTTCAGCTAGTGACAGATAGATCATTCCCAACTTGACATCTTCGGATGTCGATGTGAATTCTGTCCAATATTCTCTTGAATCTGAGTCAGACTCGTGAACTGCATTAACTTGGTCATCAAGACTTGCAAAAAATGATGCGACCTCTATTCCAAAATTCTCATTTACATGAACCTAACTTTATCCTTTTATTTCATCTCCTTCACTATGATTCAAGTCGACCTCTTCTTCCTCAACCTCGAGCTTAATGTGAATCTGTACGTACATTTTTTAATCTAAACTGTTAACCATGGACAAAACATCCAAATCAGAATTCAATCTCCTTAAACCGTTATGTAGTTCAATACGTTGGTCGCATTACTGTAGTGTCTTCAACGGAGTAAAACCATTTTGTGAAAACATATCTTGGATCTCAAATTAGATATCTGATCTCTAAATAGTCAATAAGTTCTTGTGTCGACCCACATTTTGTACTGCCTTCTCTAACAAAAGACGCCTCATAATTGACTTCTATCATAAATTTTTCCATCCTCAGCTATTTGTGATCTGTGAAGAAAACAACCATGAACATTCATATTAAAAATGAATATAATCAAATCAACATCATATATAAGATTTTATTAAAAAAGGAACAAAATTATTTAAACTAGGCGGTGGAAAATAAATAATTTATTTTGATTGATTGCACAGACTATCGAGTTATCAAGAGAGTAATTAACAAAACAATTTAATGTTTGAAAATTGTAATATGTTGTAGAATGTTTTTGATAAAAGTGCAAAAGAGATGCTGCATATTACAAAAGAGAATGATGAAATTGCAAAAAAGATAAAACTTCAGAAGAGATGGTATAAATTCAAGTAAATAAGCTAATGTTGATCTTGTCTTGATTAATGTGGAAATTTCTTTTTATATGTGACACATGCGACAATGGATTCTTCCATGTGGTTCTCCTAGTTTGTTTATTTTGTTTATCCATTCAGGAAAACAAAAGTTTGAATATGTTAGTTTATTTCTCCATTCTTAGAATCGAAAACCTAAAAACATTCAGTAGTGTGTCGTCTTCCAAAAACAAAGGCGAAAAATCCCCAATATCAAAATGGGTTCCTAGAAAATGCACAACAATAGAGCATTAGAGATTAACTCGAAAGAGCACTAGGAGAGTGAGAGCCCATGTTCAACTGAGAAAATCGGATGAGAGAGCGACCGCGAGAGAGGATGATCGAAAAGGAAACTTGGTGAAAAGAGGATAAAACCCTAACATATATTTAACAGCGGAAGAACGTCAAAGTGTTGGCTGTAATTTGGCTAACTTCAAGGTGTTGGGTGTTAGGAAATAGATAGTAAGATATTAATCGCAACTATCCCAATACTTCAAGGGGTCCCTGTAAAGAAAGTGCAACATATTATAGGAAATCTGTCAGTTCCAAACTAATAATTGAACAAAACTGTGCAACTAGTGCAATTCAATTTTGATTTCATTACAATTAAATAGAAAATTGTACCAAACTGAGTAAAAAGCAAAATATTCAGTTCAGTTTTTTTGGTTTCACATAAAAATAATAAAAAAGCCAAACTGATGTTAATATTAAAAGTTGAATACCTAAAGTTATATAGTTGTAAAATAATATAACATTATTTGTAAAATTTTAAGTTAAAAACTTTATAGCCAAAACTAAACTTAAAAAGTCTCTTTTCACATGATTGTTAGGTAAATACCATGAATAGTGAATAAAATACTAAAAAATCAATCCGACCCCATCCAAAAGTAATTACCGACCCAGCACTAAAAAAGCAAAAGTCCAAACCAAGTCCAATACTGAACCAAAAACCAAAAAATGATATTGCATCGAAACAGAAAACTGAAGTTCTAGCCAATTTTCCAAATCTAACACCGAGGGACTTTTGGTCCAAAATCAAATCACACTGAACAAGAAAGATTCCACTCCCATCCATAAGAGTTAGTTATAGCTAATACCCGTAGATGAAAATGCGTGCCAAATTAAATGTGAAGAAAAATAAATAAAACACATATGAAAACACATATTATTTCAATGTTTGAATACAACAGAGGTGAAACTATAATGTAATTCGAGATTAATTTGGAGCTTTTACTCTTGTAATTGTTGACAAGTAGATAGTGTTGAACATTAAACTCAATAAAGTAAATGATATTAAATATCCATCAGTTTTTTTAGACTAGATTTTGACTAACTCTTGAAAGGGTAAACAATCACCAAATTTAACGTACGACCAATGAATTTTTATTCCCCGGATGTCTAGTTTCCAAAAGTACAAATTTCAGGTCATTCTGAGTACTGTAGAAGAAGTTATGGTCGTTTTAATAACAAAATGTCAAAACATTATTATGAGAGTTTTTAGAAAAAAATAGTATAAGAGTTACTATTTAATTTAATTTTTTTTAATGTTATTTATGTCACTTTGTATTATAAATAGCTGGTGAATGAAATGAAAAGAAGTCAAAAGTCCACAAGTTATTCTCTGTTCAAATTTTTGTTCTTTCTCCTCTAAAAAAACACAGTTTTCCAAATTTTGAATTATTTCAAATTGATATGAGAACTATGTCAAATTATGAGAGCTCAATGTTGGAGAAAATACCGCTATCATGAATCACCAAGCAATAATTGAAGTATTCGAATGCGTGTTTTGCTTGGTGCACAAGATGCGCGAGAAGTAGTTGAGAACGACTACGAGGAGCAAGAAAATGTTGGTTCACCCATAACAAACCAATTGAAAGCATTGAGAAATGCAAGCGAATGATAAAACTGCTATTTATCTCTTATTCTAAGCGGTAGATGAATATGATTTTATGAAGATTGCTAGTGCATCAACTTCAAAGCTCAAAGCAAACATGAAATACTTTGCAAAAAATATTTAAAAGTGTCGATCGAGTCAAACAAGTGTGTCTTCAAACTCTACGAGACGAGTTACAGTCCATGAATATGAAGGAGTCAGAATATGTATCTAGCTACGCTATCCATGTACAAACAGTAGCGAATCAACTCTAAAAAAATAGAAAAACTCTCACGGATGCAAGAGTTGTGTAGAAAATTCTCCGATCATTGACAAATGATTTTAAGAATGTCGTGTGTGCAATGGAGGAGTCAAAGATTTTGGAAGAAATATTTGTCGATGAACTCACAAGCTCTCTTGAAGCGCATGAACAAAGAAAGAAGAAAAATAAGCAAGAGGTCTTGGAGGAGACCTTACAAAAATATGATCCTCAAGGAGGATGAGGTGTTATATGCAAAACACAACCATGGAAGAGAACTTGGTCGCGGAGGTAATAGTTTCGATCTCGGAAGAGGTCATGGTCGCGGAAATAAAAATAAAGAGAGAGGACAAATAAGCCAACAAAATTGACGTGGACGAGGCTGCAGTTATGGAAGAGAAGGTCGATCTAATCGTCCAAATGTCGAATGTTACAATTGCGGCAGATATGGACACTACGCAAAGGATTGCTACTCTCAGAAAAAGGTGGAAGAAAACATAAATCTTGTCGCAGAGAACAAAGAAAATGACATTCTCATGATGGTCCAAGAAGACACACTTCAAATAACGACATGATGTGGTATCTTGATACCGATCTTAGAAATGATATGGTAGGCATAAACATCTCTTTATTAATATGCAAGACATAAAAGAAGAACATGTGTCTTTTGGAGATGTATCGAAGGTCCAAGTCAAATGCCGATGAAAATATATTTTTCCCAAAAGGATGAAAAAGAATGTATTATGGAGGATGTCTACTACATACTAGAATTGAAGAATAATATTCTTAACATGACGCAATTATTGGAGAAAGAGTGTTCGGTTTTCATGAAAGATCAGATGTTGCACTTGAAGGATAAACATTGTCGATTACTCACCACATGTGGAGATGACAAAAAATCGGATGTTCAAACTCAACTTGAAGAATATACAAGAAAGGTGCTTCCAAGTCAATATGGAAGACAAAACAAGCTAATGACATTTACTGTATGAACATCTACATTACGGTGGACTAAAAAAGTTAGCAAAGAAAAAATTGTCCATGATCTACCCCATATTAATTTTCCTAAGAAGTTTTGTGAATGTTTTGTACTTGGCAAGCAAGCAAAGACACACTTTCAAAAGAAAGCAGAATATCGTGCAAGGAGACCTCTCGAGTTGGTACACACCGACATATGTAGCCCAATTACTCAAAAATCATTTAGTGAGAAGAGGTATTTTATTACTTTCATTGACGACTATACAAGGAAAACTTGATTTTATTTTTTTATAGGAAAAATCTAAGGCATTTGAGGTGTTCAAAAAATTCAAGGCAATGGTGGAGAAGACAATCAATCTTTACGTCAATGTTTTACGATCGGATAGAGGCATAGAGTACATGCCCATCGCCTTCACGAAATATTGTGAGGAACATGACATCAAAAGATTCTTGATAGCCCCATATTCACATCAACAAAATGGCATCGCCAAAAGGAAAAATCGAACGATCCTTGATTTAGTTTGATCAATATTGAAGAGCTAAAAATATGCTAGAGGAATTTTGGGTGGAGGCGGTGCAATGCGTTGTGTATGTGCAAAACCGATGTCCACATACGATATTGACGAATCAAACAGCACAAGAAGCTTGAAGCGGTCATAAACCAATCGTATCATACTTTAAAGTGTTTGGTAGTGTGGCCTACGCGCATGTACTAGACCAAAGAAGAACCAAGCTCGATGATAAGAGTAAGAAATATGTGTTCATTGGCTATGCCGAGAACACAAAGGCTTTCAAATTGTTTGATCCAATTGACAAAAAAATGATTGTGAGCCAAGACGCATAGGTGAATGAAGAAAGCACGTGAGATTGGAAGAATAAAAAAGAGGCAACACAAGGAGAATCATTAAATGTTGCACCAATAATCATCCAAATAACTTCTCAAGAACATGACGAAGAAGAAGAGCAAGACAACCTATAGGATGCAGAGCCTACAAGATTTATATGAATAAACTACTGAAGTGGACTTGGTTTGCTTATTAGCAGACTCAAAGAAAGTTAATTTTGAAGAAGTCATAAGAGATAAGAAGTGAAAAAGCCGCAATTGATGAAGAGCTATAATCAATCGAAAGAAACAAAACGTGAAATTTAGTGGAGTTGCCAAGAGGACATAAACTCAAAGGTATAAAATGGGTTTACAAAAAGAAAGTAAATTCCTAAGGCAAGATTAAAAGGTACAAGGAGCGCTTAGTTGCAAAAGGTTATAGGCAAAAGACGAGAATCGATTAGGACGAAGTCTTTGCTCTGGTTAGGAAAATGGAGACCATTCGACTTCTTTTATCTTTAGTTGCACAACTTGTGTGGTCAATTTATGGAATTGACGTAAAATCTGCAATTCTAAATAGAGTCCTCGAAGAGGAAGTCTATGTAGAAAAACCACCTGGGTACATGAAACCTGGAAATAAGAGCAAAATGTTAAAGTTGAAGAAGACACTCTACGGGTTAAAGCAAGCGCCTCGAGCATGAAATACCCGGATCAACACTTACTTCAAAGAGAACAACTTCATGCAATGCTCTTATGAGCATGCATTGTACGTGAAGAGAGAGCAAAGTAATTTACTTATGATTGCTCTTTATGTTGATGACCTTATTTTCATGGGACGCAATGCGAAGATGATTGAAGATTTTAAAGCTGTTATGACTCGATAGTTTGAAATGACGGACCTAGGATTGATGAAGTATTTCCTTGGTCTTGAAATCATACAAAGAGATTTTGGAATTTTCGTGTCACAAGAAGAAAATGCAAAAGACATTCTGATGAAAAACAAGATGGAAAAATGCAAGCTGGTAGCAACGCCAATGGTGTCAGGTACGAAACTCTTTAACATTTTGCTATTAAAAATACATACCCTTTCGGTAGGGAGTCTACAGTATCTCACATGCATAAGGCTGGACATCGCTTATAGTGTAGGTATCATATGTCGATATATGGAGGATCAGACACAATTGTACTTCAAAGCTATTAAAAAAGTTCTTCAATATATTCAAGGAACTGAATCACTCGGGCTACTTTATTCAAAGACTATTGAATTTAAACTGATAGGATACTCTGATTAGAGCTGGCAATCGAGCGGTTCGAGCCGGCTCGAGCCCGGGAAAGGCCGGCTCGTCGAGCCTGACGAGCCAAACGAGCCGAGCCTATTCGAGCCGGCTCTGTTGAGCTTTTTTTAAAAAAAATTGGCTCTAGCCGGCTCGCGAGCCTTGAGCCTAAACGAGCGAGCCGATCCGAGCCAGTCGAGCCTGTCGAGCCTAAACGAGCCGAGCCAAACAAGAAAAAAAAAAATTTCGTATATTGAAGTTGTATAACTTATTCGATATTATGTAATGACCAATTTATGCATATTGTTTTCTTCAAGCCAAAAAAAAATTTGCATGATAACATTTGTATGTATCGCCTCCATTACGCAAAAGAAATTTGCATGATAAATTTATGCATAGGTATTAGAGCTATATCAAACTATGGGAGCTCAACTTTCTGACAAATGCCTCTACTACCACTTACCAAGATGAACTACGACAATTTAAGTATTAAAAAGTGAACTTTACTCGGTGTACAAGATGCGTGAGAAGTATTCAAAAATGGCTACGAGGAACAAGTAAATATTGGTTCCTCCATAACAAACCAATTGAAAGCACTAAAAGAAATGAGAATGAAGGATAAAGTTGCTCTCTATCTCTTATTCTAAGCGGTAAATGAGTTGAGTTTTAAAAAGATTGCTAGTGCATCAACATTGAAGGAAGCATGAGATATTTTGCAAAAGGTGTTCAAAGGTGCTGATCAAGTTAAAAAAGTACATCTTCAAACTCTACGAGGCGAGTTGGAGGCCATGAAGATGAAAGAATTAGAAGATCTATCTAGCTACGTTACTCGTGTGCAAACAGTAGTAGATCAACTCACAGATGCAAGAGATGTGGAAAGAATTCTTCAATCATTGACAAATGATTTTGAGAATGTCGTATTTGCAATTGAGGAGTCATAGAACTTGGAAGAAATATCCATTGATGAACTCACGGGCTTTCTTGAAGTACATGAACAACAGAAGAAGAAAAACAAACAGGAGGTTTTAGAGGAGGCCTTACAAACAAAGATAATCGCCAAGGAGGATAAGACGTTGTATGTGCAACAAAATCAAGGAAGAGGACGTGGTCGTGGAATTCACGGTTCTGATCGCGAAAGAGGTCATGATTGTGAAAATAAAAATGAAGAGATGGGACAAACGAGCTAACAAATTGGCATAGATGAGGCCGCACTGATGGAAGAGGTGGTCGATCAAATTGTCCAAATGTCGAATGTTATAATTGCGAAAAATATGGACACTAAGCAATGATTGCTACTATGATAAAGAAGTAGAAGAAAACGCAAATTTAGTTGTAGAAGATGAGAACAAAGATGATGACGTTCTAATGATGGCCCATAAAGGCTCCACTCTAAAAAGCGATATGATGTGGTACCTCGACACTGGTGCTAGCAATCATATATGTGGTCAAAAACATCTCTTTGTTGATATTCAAGAGATAGGAGAAAGACATGTGTCTTTTAGAAATGCATCGAAGGTCTAAGTCAGAGGCAGAAAAAATATATTTTTCCCAAAAGGATGGAAAAAAAGGTACTATGAAGGATTTTTACTATGTACCAGAATTAAAGAGTAATATTCTTAGCATGTGGCAATTGTTGGAGAAAGAGTGTTTGGTTTTCATGAAAGACCAGATGTTGCACTTGAAGGATAAAATATAGTCGATCACTCGTGCATGTGGAAAAATCAGATGTTTAAACTACACTTGAAGAATATACAAGAGTAGTATTTGAAAGTCGGCATGGAGGTCAAAGAAAGCTTATGATACTTAGGGTATCGACATTTACATTACGATAAGCTAAAAGAGTTAGCAACAAAAGAAATCATTCATAGACTACCCTTAATTGATTTTACTAAAAAATTTTGTGAATGTTGTGTAATTGGCAAGCAAGCAAGGACACATTTTTAAAAGAAAGTCGAACATCATGCATTGAGACCTCTCGAGCTAGAAAAATCTGAGGCATTTCATGTGTTTGAAAAATTCAAATGGATGGTGGAGAAGACAGCCAAAAATGTTTGATTTTAAGGGAGGAATTCGTTGAATATTAAACTCAATGAACAAGGGTAGTAAAAACCCGTAAGTTTTCATAGTATATTTTGAATGATAGTTGAAAGGGAAAAAAATCATTATATTTAACGTGTGACATATAAATTTCTATGCTTCAAATGTCTAGTTTCCAATAGTTCAAGTTTCAGATCATTGTGAGTACTGTGGAAGAAGTTATGATCGTTTTAGTAACAAAAGGTAAAAAATTATTATAAAAGTTTTTAGAAATAAAGAGTGTAAGAGTTATTGTTTGATTTAATTTAATTTTAATGTTATTTATCTCGCTTTTGTATTATTTATAGTGCCTGGATTAAATAAAAAGATAACAAGAGTGCAAAAATTGTTCTCTCTCTTCCGTATTTTGTTCTTTCTCCTATCTAGAAACTCAATTTTTCTAATTTCTTATTTCTTTCCGCTACTAGTTCCGACAATGAGTTTCTATTCTGCATGAAAAGTTTTAAGAAATCAGGCACATGAAGAAACCCAAGTTTCTAATATATTGCGATTGATTCAAGCAAGCAAAGCAACTTCGATAAGCTTCTACGAGACATTAAGGGTTGAAGTTGGGCGAGAAATAGGAATCACCATTATTACTCCAGGGCTGACCGAGTCCGAAATAACTCAAGGAAAGTTTTTATCACAAGAGGAGAGGCTGGAACTTGATCAGGAGATCATAGATGTAAATTTGTTCAGTTCATTTCATACTCATTTTGGACAGTTACACCTTTGCTGCTTTGGTCCTGTTTTGGTTTGAAGAAATCCATATTAGAATCAAACTGAGATTTCCGGACCAGCTTTCATTTTATTCTTTCAAAAAATGATCAAAAAACATTTGACATTTTTTGTTTAAATGTTATGTCAAAACCGACCTAAAACTATTGAGTATCAAACTCGATGAATAAATAGTAATAAAAACTCACAAATTTTTATAGTAGTTTTTTACTGACTTTTAAAATAGCTAAATGTCACTAAATTTAACGTGTAACCTATGGATTTCTATGCCCAGATATCTATTTTCTAAAGGTTCAAACTTCAGGTCATTCTGAGCACTAGGGAAGAAATTATAGTTGTTTTAGTAACAGAAGGTCAGAAATTATTATGAGAATTTTAGAAATAAAAAGTCTAAGCGTTATTATTTTATTTAATTTTATTTTTAATGTTATTTATGTCATTTTTGTATTATATATAGTAAATAAAAGTGATAATAAGAGTCCATAAATATATTTTGTTCTTTTTCTTCTCTAGAAACTCAATTTTTCAAATTTTGATTTCCTTTATAAACAAATTAAAGCTGAAGAAACTTGTCTACCCTACTTCTATTCGATCGCCTCACATATAATTCCAATGTTAAAATCTTTTCAAGTTTGTCACTACTCATTAAAAATTATTGTATTGTCTACATGTGATATCTGTTATCACCACCAAACATGGGTTTATCGAACAATATGGAAAAGAGATGGCATGACAAAGAAATTCTATATGAAACTTGACGAGTTTAGCAGTGTCTATAGTTTAGTAATGTCTGTTTGAGTTGAAATTAATGTGTATTTGACTGGCCTAAAAAGCGTTTTACTAGATAGAGAGAAAAACTTTCCAAAAAGTGATGCAAAATTGTGCAATTTGCTGGTATGATTTAAACTCTACAATAAAAAGGAATATAAATAAGCTAGATGTATTGACAAAGTTCCAAAAAAATATATTTGAAGTTTTAAGATAATTTTGTTGTATTTCCATATAGGATTATAGCTTGGGCAGATTCGTTTAATTCAAAATGTGTTAAACTAGATAGGTAGAGAAGCTCTTTTTCTAAAGCATCCGATTTTGACCTCTGCGGATATGTGATTTATACATTCCTAATTGTCTAATTTGATCTCTACGATCAAAGACCATCACAAAGTAGTTGGACTCACAAAAAGTTTGACAAAATGAGATTCGAAGGTTTAAGGTAATTTTTGTTGCCACTAAGTCCATACAAGTAGTACAATCTCCCTTATGTAAATCTCAAATTGAAGATGTAGTTACTCTTACAAATAAGTCGTTCTTTCTATCTTTATCTAAGGATTCTTACTTGCTCGATTGGAAGTGTGGATTCAATTCAAAAATCGTAATATCTTGTTCCAATTTTTTCAATTTATAACTTTTTTCTTCCATTCAACTATAATCTTACGTTATTTAGAATGAGAAAAAGTAGATAGTTTGTAAGTCAAGTTCTCTTATATCTTTAAACATGTTTTGAGCTACAATAAGAGGAAATTCTCACAGAGCCGTGCGAGGTACGAGCTCCGATGATTTAATACTCCTTCATCTGGTTAACGTATATAACAGTGTTTTGAATTTTTGGATCATTACAAGAGATTGGTTACATGTTTGCTGAAGGCGAATATGACTTTAACTAAGTTAGTGACAAACTGAAATTAAAGTTATTAAAATGTCTGGCCTTTTTTGGCTACCAACAAGGTAATGAAAAATTGGGCAAAAAAAAAAATTCAAATCTTCATTACCTCATTCGTTTGCACAAGCATTAGCGTCTTTACTTAGATCTAAAAAAATAAAATGGTAAGAGAACAATGCAAACATTGTATAAACATCATGCATATATCTACTAGTAGTACATTTGGTAGCCTCTACGGTAAATGTTATTTGAATGAGAAAATTAGACACGATACAATTGAAATTTTGTGACGATACGCTCAGATGAAGGGTGCGAGGGTGGTTCAATCCCACATCGTTTGAGAAAGTGATGTTTCTACTATATATTAAGTGGTGTTCCTCATCATATGTAGTACAACACATTTTGATTTGTAAACCCAAAAATAATTCGGTGAGGGTAGCACTATCGTACTTGAAGCACTGGAAAACGTTACAAATGATATTACAGCCTTATACCAACCAGAAGTGTGTTGATTGAGCCGCTCGTGAAGATGAGGACGTCAAACCCATTTGAGTGAGGTAGATTGTGATGACCCGCCTAAATAAAGAATGTGAGGGTGGTGTAATCTCACACTACTTGAAAAGTGTTGTTTTGTGATGTATATAATTGGTATTTTTTATCCTACCATGTACAATACGTTTTTTGCTGTAAATCCAAGAACAAATTCATAGTATAAAACCAAGAATAGAGAAATCAATTTTTATTGGCAAATATTTATTTAGAGCACAAGAAAGACGTTACAAATTTAATGTTGATTTATTGGTTACTTAAAATCTTCACCATTTTTACTTCTTGAAGAAATGTTTAATGGTTGAATGACACAAACAAGGTGGATCGAGGAAAAATGGTAAAGTTTGAGAAGACAGGTTTGTGGACATTAAGACATTCAATCATTTGTAAGCAAAGAGTTGATGTGGCTTTGGTTGGAAGTACAGCCAGTTTAGTCAAACCATGTTAACAAACATGCTTGTTATCTCTTTTTGCACCATTTGTAAGCACTGTGAAAATGGGAAGGATACTGGCCTTGAACAATTGTGGAAGGTTCAATTGATACTTATAAGCTTAAATAAGAAAAAAATGTGATGTCAATGAAAACCCATTGTAAAGTTCGATCGATATTTAAAATCTCAATCATTTGTAATAAAAAAATGTTATATAAAAATGAACATTGAATGAAGAAACTAGGTAGTTTCATTGAATCATGTAAGAAATGTGTGGTTATATGTTTTCACATGTCAAATTCGTTGAGAAAAAAAGACATAATGTACTTTAAGAAACATTTCAGGCTGGTAAACATAGGTTGTTTTTCCTAAACTTGTTCATAGACCTGTTTTATCTCTTTATTTTCTTCTTATTGTAAGATTTTATACTAGAAATAATATTTTTCGATTAGAGACGAAGCATATTATTTATATGTGAATTATAAATTTTGCAGTCACATTAAAAAAATTAGAAAGCTTTATTGTCTCACTCCCCCTTTTCCTCTTAAGAGTTCTATTAGTCCTATAATTATGGTATAAAATAAATATTTAAGCAATTGACTATAAAAATAAAATAATGAATATTATTAAAGGCTTAGGCTTAAAGGGGAATGGCAATATTTTAAAAGAGTTTTCTAAAGTTCTATTTTATAGTCATGTTAACAAGTCATAATGTTTGTTTAGCATGGATTTCAACGACTATTGACATTCTTGTAGGTTTAAGAAAATAGAATAGGGTACTATGGTATGTTATAACGAACTATAAACTTAGCCTCCTAGATATTTTAAATTGCATAAGTCAAGAGTTAAAGAAAGTCTACTCGAATAGCTGACCAAATTAAAAGTTCACCGGAGGGTTTGACAAACTAATCGAATTAAGTTCACGGCTCAAAGAAAAAAAATAAGGACAAAACAAAAGAAAATTGAATCATCCAAATTGGTTCGGTTTGTACCAAAAAATCAAATCGAAGTGAATTTATCGCTCAGTACGGTGTGGTTTCAATGTGAAGATAACCGGAGAAAAAACAAAACAAAACACACTTAATCTGTTCGGCCAGTTTTTTGTTCTAATTTTGGAAAACCGAGTAAAATTGAACCCAAGAAAATTAATTCTCTATAAATTATTTCTAAATAGTTATTCTATCTTTATAACATAAAACATATTTTATTTTTCAATCTTTGTTATATTTATGTTGCTCAGTGATATTTATGCCTATCTATATTGTATGGATAGAAACAAGTATTTTTTTTCATGTATTGCTAAGATTCGATATTGATTGAAATATAAACACATGAAGAAATACAAATAAATCGAAGCTAACACCTAATTTATAAAACAGAATTTAAACCAAACTGAATCAAACCTAAAAAACCAAACACTAATTGAAAACCAAACCAAAAAACTGAGATTGACAACCGTTTGGTTTTCTATTCAGATTAATCTAGCACATAGAGTCCACCCCTTGATGCACATTATTATGCACTTTTGATATGAAAAAATTTATTCGGAAATGAGTGGAAGTTTCTACATCGGACCAATATTTTCATAAATTTAAATAATATTATTAATTTATTTTTGTCATAAATTTAATTTTTCCAAATTCAATTTGACAAAATAATTTTAAAGACATAATAATGTTAGCTTATTGAGTATTAAATAAATTTTTAGGTTTTTACAATAAATTTCACTGTTAATGGTTTTAACTAGAAGTACCCTCCGAGGTATATAATATTTCTAACATGTCTGCTTAATTACTTTTAGTTTCAATCAAAACAGGGTATGTTTGAGTTGTTTTTATAAAACACAATTGTTCAAATTCAAGTTTAGTTCAACGAAAAAAGTTTAAGTCAATTGAAAATTATATTTCTCTGATTGTAAGAAACAGTTAGGAAGTGGTTGATCCAAAATCAATTTTAGGTGGATGAAAAATTCTAAGAAGACCAAAATTATAAATAGGAGTAAAAGAGCTCATTTCATTGGTAATGCACTTCTAGAAAAATCATGTGGAGGCACTTTCATTTTTTTACACTCACACGCGTTATAATTTCACTTCTCATTTCCATTCAAGTAGCAGTAAGGGTGCGACATGTATGTTCAAAAATAAATCTGATCTGATGAGATGTTGCAAAATTTTAAAGTTGAAGTTGACCTATTTAATTATGGAATCCAAACTCAACCTACCCTCTATGCGAGTTGGGTTAGAGTTCGTTTCTAGTTGGGTTGGACTCGGGTTTGACTTCAGTTGAGCGCCAGTTGGGCTTGAGTTGGCCTTGAAAAAGTATGATCAATTAAAACTTATCAATCTGAATTCATGAAATGTAAACGTAAGAAGTTCTTGTCAGGAATGTTGTAGCATAAGTTGAACGATTTAAAAAGTTTAACTGAATCATTGGCATAGTAAATTTTATTAATTTTATACATTATAAACTTGTGAAAAGGAAATACTAGCTATAATCTCAATCATCATTTTGAATAATCATAAGAAATGAACAAAAGAATTAGAAATAGAATAGTTTTATCCTTTGCGATTCAATGTTGTATTAACAAAGTCTGTGTGCATAAAAAATCTGCTGTGCTAAATAATCATACGGCTCTCTATCCTAATATATAACTAATTAAAACATCCTAATATATTCTAAAATACTGGATAGTAACAACAAATATGAAAAATATCGAGAATTAGTGCAGGGAAGGGATATAGTTGTTGGATCAGTCCTGTCCATTGTCTTTGCATTCTGATTACTTCGGTTATATGACTGGTTTCAACAAGAAGCTTACATTATACTGGCACTTCTCGTGTAAAATAAAACGACTACGGCGTTTGAGTTGTTTCTTGGTGAACCTAATCAACAAAATCCAGAAATTATCCTATTAATAGCCAAACAATAATTTAAATCTGCGTGATCGGAATTCAGTTCCCAGAGGGTATAATTATGGGCATTTGGAAACAAGAATCTCTACCAATGGCTGCTGTCTATATCCATTGAATAGATAAACTAAAGTGCAGGTTGGTAGACTGTAATAAACATGTAAGACTAGAAAAGCCAATGAACCTATAACAATAGCAACGTTTGTGATGCCTTAGAAATCAAACGCTTAAGACTTACTTCAGACGGCAAGTGAGACGATAGCAACAATTTCCTAAGCACAGGGGGTCTTCGATAGGGGAGAGCAACAGCTAGCTGGCAAGAGGAGACAATGAATAAGAGGAGAGTGAAAGAAATTAGAATTTAGAAAAATTGAGCTTCTATAGAGGAGAAATAACAAAATATGTAAGAGAGAATTCAGTTTTCTTTGGTCGTGTTGTGCATATAACGTCTTGTCCTCCTTGAGAATCATTTTGTTTGTAGACATCTTGTTTTTTTTTTGTTCATGCATTTCAAGAGAGCCCTCGAGTTTATCGATGGACATTTCATCAAAGTTCTTTGACTCCTCGATTGCAGATACGACATTCTCAAAATCATTTGTTAATGATCGAAAAATTTTCTCCACAACTCTTGCATCTGTGAGAGTTTCTCCATTTCATTTGAGTTGATTCGTTGCTGTTTGCACACGAATAACGTAGTTAGATACATCTTCCGACTCTTTCATCTCCATGTCCTCCAACTTGCCTAGTAGAGTTTGAAGACGCACTTGTTTGACTCGATCGGCACCTTTGAACACTTTTTGCAATGTATCTCATTCTTCCTTTGAAGTTGGTGCACTAGAATCTTCTTAAAATTTGACTCATCTACCGCTTGGGATAAGAGATAGAGAACATCTTTATCATTCATTCGCATTTCTTTCAATGCTTTCAATTGGTTCGTTGTGGAAGAACCAATATTTTCTTGTTCCTCGTAGCCATTTTCGACTACTTCTCATGCATTTTATGCACTGAGTAAAACACGTATTTTGATACTCCAATTGTCGTAGTTTGTCTTGGTGAGTCGTGACAACGACATTTGCAACACAAAACTCTCATAGTTTGACATAGCTCTCATAACAACTTGAAAGAAATTGGAATTTGGAAAAACCCAGCTTCTAGAGATGAGAAAGAAGAAAATATGTAAGATAATAACTTGTGGACTATTTTCTACTTTTCATTTTATTCTGCTTCTATTTATAATACAAAGTGACATAAATAACATTAAATAAATAAAATTAAACCAAATAGTAATTTTTATACTATTTATTTCTAAAAATTCTTATAATAAGTTTTGACATTTTATTATTAAAACAATCATAACTTCTTTCATAATACTCGCAATGACCTGACACTTATATTAATGAAAACTAGACATTCAGGGCAGAGGAACTTATAGGTCACACTTTAAATTTGGTGACTGTTTGCCATTTCAAAGTCAGTTGAAATCTAACATAAAAAACATATGAATTTTTATTACTCTTATTTATTAAATTTAATACTCAACAGAGAACAACCACTTATGGACGGACCCGACACAATCACTAAGAAAACTCAAAACTGTCATCTGTAATGTCTCTAACTTGATAGCAAGATAGGCATTAGGTCATTAAATAGATGGATGAGGAGTCTTGACATTAATAAACTTGTTTGATTATAATAAACATAGTTATTACTACTAAATAAGTCTTAACTTGTGTACAAAATATTAATTGCCATTTATGAATAGTCAAACTAGAGTTTATGAACAAAATTCATAACACTTTTCATTGGGTCCTGGTAGAGACCAAAGTCCTAAGTGAACTTATCCTGCAGAACTTCTTAAAAGATAAAGAAGTATCGATGATTTGTTCCCACTTGTTCTAACTTCGAAGTACCATTTGCACAAATAGAATTCCTTTGGTCACATGATTTCCTTTCAAGAAGATAGATATAAGATTTCTCAAGTAATTACTTGGAAGTACATTTTTGCAAAATAGCCCTTCCTATTTGGTGGACCAGCATCCCATCGAATCCTGTAGTATGAAATATTTTCCTTTTCAAATGAAATCCCCTCATACGTGAAAGAGTTCAAACATGCTTGTGTTGTTGTGGAATAAGAAGCCTAATAATTTAGACTGATCCGACCCATTAATAATTTGGTTACTATCGAGTTCAATAATTAAAGTAATCAATTTATTATGGATTTAGGTCAAGTCGGTAAGTAATGGGCAATAACCTTAAAATAAAAAGACTTAATTTTCTCCCTTCCCTAGCCGCCCAAAATCATGCTTCTGTTATTTTCTAGGCTGTATAACTCTAATGTAATTATGACAAATCAGAATTAGGCTTTATTTCCTCTGAATGAGCTCCAAGATGTAACAGCCATTAGTGCCTCCCAGTACTATTCCATTTTTCTCAAGAAATGAAACCTGCTGTTAGAGCCTGATAACTTCTTCAGCAGCAATTTTGTTCTTGCAAGCGACTGTTGCTCCTAATCCATTGCATTCGCCATAACGGCGAGCACCAGTCACCAGATTCCGGCAATATGGGGTATTACATGTAGAAACAAAATGAGCTCGTCCAAGAACACTGACGGGTGAAGGTACGGCGCAATGAGGGACAAGGGATGAGAAGGTTGAATCGAAGGTCTCTCAACCAAACTTCTCCCAAAGAAGCAGTGTGTCACTTGATCGGCAGATTTACACAGAAGAAATCAGGTTTCACGATAAGAAAAAAAAAACTTAATTTCGAATGTTGTGCAGCTTTTGGTCGGGTCATGTTTAAAATGTTGCCAACCGGCAACCGGAAGCCCAATCAGTAACGTTAACTTGTCATCAATATCCAATCCAAATCGACCCATTTAAGATGGGTCGAATCGGGACTCGGGAGTGGCGTGGGTTTGCCGAAGTCTAATAGTTAAAAACTCCACTTCCATATCAAGTTCACAGTCAATATCACCTCTATAATCAAAGAAATCACTCTCATCAATATTGTTACTATCATGGACATAGCCACTATCATTAATAAGAAAACCATTGGTTTGTCCAAGAACTTGTTTTAAAATATTATGAAGAAGGAAATACACGGGTAGGGATGGACATCAATCGGTTTATGTAATGTTTTTTTCACCCACTATCACCTACCCTTTGGTCTTTGATTCTAAAATCAAAATAAAAAATCAACCCAAAACCTGCATCCTATGAGACGACCCGACTAAAAATATTTTGGATTAGATCAGTTTGGGTTTTTGGTATTCTTTCAAAAATAAAAAATATACATTCGCTAAAAAAACATTCATCCAAATAAAAATAGGGAAAAAAACACACGAATTTATAAATATAAATTATAGAACAAATGAAATTAAAAGAAGAGTCTAACAAATTTGAATTAGAAGCTTCTAAATCTCGCCCATTATATCCCTTTCAAAGGACAAATTGGCTATGTCATTGGTTCAAAAAACTCTTCGTCTATGCCTCAGGCTGATTTAACCTTCACAGATACCAAAGCATAAGTTAGATGAGAAGGATTCTGTACCCAAATAAAACAAGTCCAACTACAAAGAACAATTAAGAAATCAATCAATTTGCAAAGCTTGCAAAGATTTAGTGGAAATGATTTTTAGACAAAATCCGAGAAAAATAAAATGAGACAAACCTTCATCCAACGTAAAGCAAAACAACAGGTCCAACAACATACTCGAAAAGAAATGTGAAAGTGGTAGGCGCTCCAGGTTGGAATGCCAGTTGCGAAGAAGAGCTGAAATGCCGATTGAGGAGAAGAGAGACGCATCGACAGTCGCGATCAAGAGCGGAGGCACCAGTAGTCACGGAGAAGAATTGAGGCACCGGCGGTCTTGAAAAAGAGCTAGGCGCTAGTGGAGAATCGAAAAAATTGAACTTCCAATTGACATCCTGTCCTTCGAAAATCTATATATGAGTTCTTATATCTTCTATTTTTTCAGAAGTCACAACTTAGTTGAACTTTACTAAAATTTTTAATTTTCTCTATGCATCCTACCACTGAGGGAAATAACTACAAGTTTTATAGCTTACGATACCTGACCTTAGAGAGGACACAAAGATGTTGGTAGATAGATTATCTAAGCCTGGTTCATCTCGACCTCCCTGACCATGTCAAGTTCTGCACAGGTCACCTATTCATTCTCATTCGCGAGAGTTCAGGACGTTAAGCTAGGAGCAATTATTCTGCAATGTATATGTACAACGGTTGATCATCACGTCGAAGCCCATTGTGTTTGCATCATTTGATACAATGTGTCAGAGTGATATGTTCGAGAGGATTAGCTTTCGACGGTGCACTGAGATGAGTGGTCTGTGTGCAGAGAGATTAGTCTGGCTCTTCTACCCCAACTTCGTCACAGTTGGTCGGGTTGGTACTAGGAAGACATTTTTATCTCGACGTTCGGGATGAAGAGTCTGACCTCAGTGATATATATTATCATTCATCTCAGTTGTGTGAGTTCATTCGGGATGACTTTAGAGTACCGTTCCTCCGATCGATATTAGAGGACGACGATATTAAAGTTTGGCGCAAACCTGGATCAAAGGATCTAACCATTACTGCGAGGATCTTGCTCAACATCATTAGATGGACAATCTTACCCCATGAAGTCCATCGTGACCTCATTGGTTACATGGACATGTACGTGATGTTTATGTTCTACACGAGATGAAGGTTCATCCAGGAGTACTTGACATTGAGGCACATGGCGGAGGTACAGAGAGAATATCCGTAAAACCTCATTTATGGTGTATTGATCCTCAAGCTTATCTAGAGGCTTGACTATGGTATTCTTGAGGATGAGCTGATTGGACACTCGGGGGCCGCAGACTCATTTGACAAGACCTATCTTAAGAGGATGAGCCTCATGGAGCAAAAAGGGATGTGGGTAAGTACAGCCTCCCACACATAGCAGAGAACTTAGACTGCTTAGACTCATCATACTACTAAGACTACCTACACGCAAGAGCTTGCTATTGATCTGCATGATGAGGCTGCAAGTGAGGAGTCTACGCATGTCATGATATGCACATCGACATTCACTGCTTCTTATGATTGGACAGCCCTCATTGCCATGATCCATCAGTAACGGCATTGATAGCGTAGCACTGGCAATTGTATCAGCATATGGAGTATATGACCTTACAGTAGTAAGTTTAAGAGTATTCTCAGCGTCAGATGTGAGATCGCCTCCATGAAGTTCAGGAGATGCAGTTACAGCAGGACATACGCTTAGACTCCATCCATGACGTCCCTTAACACCTATGTTGATGTTGCACATTTTTTTAATGTTATCTAATCGCTTATGGATACAGCTAAATTCTTCTTTGATGGTCTTTCTCATTTCATCTATCAAAACTTGCAATGAAACTGTCTTTGCTTTGCGGTTGGACAATAATGTGAAAATTTGGCATGTTTAAGAATTGAATCTTGAAATCTCGCACTAAAAAAAGATGTTGCTAACGATTTATAAGGATAAACTTTTTGTTTGAAACAAGATAGTTAACCTTGCTTTGATACCAAATGATATGATCGTTACAGATGAAGAATGATCAGTAATCCAATGTGCAATATAAAAGGTAAAGATAGAAGATGGAACTTTGACTCAAAGCTAACGAACATTCAAACCTTAGCTTAGAAAAGCTTAAGACATGAAACAAAAATGCTTAGAAAAGCTTAAGACATGAAACAAAAATGCAGCTAAGAACCTTAGATAGGAAAGATACTACAAACAAAGAGATTTTGTTTGATAAGTTGGAGATGACGTTGCCGGATTTAGAATGAAAGATCGAATAACACGTTTAAAGAGATATGCTCTCTCACAATAAGATTCTTAGTGTAAAACTCAAGTTTTTTGTCAAATGATAAATCTGGTACATATTTATATTACTCAATTCTCACATATAGATCTTACCAACTTTCTCATCATCTTTCTTACCTACTTTCTCACTCACTTTACCTATCTGCACTAATCTATAATGAAAATGTCGACATAATATAGTTTATAACGATGTCTTTGTATGAATATTTTTTGTTGTTACATCTACATTGAATATAGTTGAAAATGAAATAGTGTAACGATCTAGCCCATTTCCTCCATTGATTTGAAATAAGTTTAGGCTGACGGTTGATTTTTCTAGCAATTCAGATCTCATCAACTTGTCTAAATTTAGTTAATTCTACCTTCATTTCCAAAAAAAGAATTGTTCGTTCTTATCAAAAAACATCATTTCAAACATTTGACAATTTTGAAAAAAACTATTTGAGATGCTACATTTTAAAAATTTTGGTCTTCTATTTTCTATCACACATGGATCATATTTCAGCGTTGCGTTGACAGAAATCACTAATGTGATGCGTGTCCTCATTGAAAGATAATCATTTTTTCCTTATTACGGGTCAAAAGTCTTAGACGACCACAAGTAAATACCTACAGCGCAAAAAACAAGACTGGAACCTAGCATCACGATTTGATTATGATGTTGGAGTTTAACCGTTGAACTTAATAACAATGTTGGTAAAAGAAGAATCGAGGGCAAACATGAATACAAAACTAAAGAAACGCCTAAAATTCTGGCTCAATCATTAAAATTCAGAATATGTCACTATTTATCAATGAGGTTCCTAGGAGCCATTGTTCTGATTTTGATCCAAATATTCAGAACAATAAAGGCATCACTTTTTATTCTAAAATGAAATCAGACCAAACTAGAACTCGACCACCCTTAGTAAATATAGGTCGAGCGTGGTCTAAGGCCGAGCCAAACCCAAAACTTGCTAAGACGGAGTCAATTAGCCGGCCTTGAGTCATTTGAAGTTAATAAATGATATGTTATCAAATGGAAACTACTTAGTAAAAAAATAATCTTGTTATCAATTGAATTGTTCTCGAAGTATACGAATATTCTATTTTTAAGTTTTGGGCTTTCAATTAGGCCCATATATTCTGAAAAGGTTCAATTGTTAGCGGCGCGAACCGGTCCTTATATAGACCAGATGAAAATGGAGTAGATGGATTTTCTTATCCTCTTGACCAGAAAGCAAGAGTCGTAAATCGAAAAATGTCTGCTGCTTTCGCAGGGTCTGTGGGGGTATGCCTTCCTTGCACTCTCAAGCTTTCTGCCACGCCATCTGCGCGCTCCTTTGCTGGATGCTCGGTCAGAATGGCGGTCTCCCTCGACGAGAAGCAGAAGAATTTCACCTTGAAAAAGTCTGAGGAGGCTTTCAATGCTGCTAAGGTGCTTTTACCCTCTTTTACTACTTTTTTGCTCTGAAAACCTGATTTCTTTTGCTTTTGTAGTGCAATGAGGCTAGGATTATAAAGACGTGTTGCCTGTTTTCGATTGATCAAGATTTGCATCGTTTTTGTTGACCATATCGTAAAGGGTTTCTATGAGAGCACGTCCACTGTTTATTTAGCTTTAGATTTCCACGAGGTCCATTCGGAAATGCCCCCAAGGCTTAGTCTGTTTAACCTGTTTTTCTAATTGAAAACTGGATATATTGAGTTTATAACTATTCAGGCACTCCCCCCTTGGTCGCTGGTTTTACATGTTGGTCTTCATCCAATGTGGTTGGTTATGAGGGGAGTTATGATTAATGCAATTAGCTTTTAGTGATGTAGGACAACTTAAAAGTTTTACTTGTTTTGAGTAATTTTCAAGCCCAAGAACTCCTATTTCACTGTTTGGCTCTAAGTTTTTATTGGTATTGTTTGAAAATTGAATTTACTTATGCTAGATTTTTCAATCCCGTTTGAGGGTTGACTCTTTCACGGATTCAGAGTTATACGGTCAGATCAAATCTCTATGAACTAACATGCATTTCTAAGTTTCTCTCATTGTTTCATTCTGATCAGTCTATACGTATATATAAACTGATAATAGTACAACAAAAGCCAGCATTTCCATTTCATTTACTTTCCATCTACTGATCGATAGTACTTCTTTTTATAGATACTCGACCTTCAGTTGTTCAAGTTTTTTAATCCGTGACTTGATTTTGGTTCATGAATGATTCTGTTAGGAGCTTATGCCTGGAGGGGTTAACTCCCCTGTTCGTGCCTTTAAATCTGTTGGCGGGCAACCGATTTTAATTGACAGAGTCAAGGGGTCCCACATGTGGGATATAGATGGAAATGAATACATAGACTATGTTGGATCTTGGGGACCGGCAATTATCGGACACGCAGATGATGAGGTACAGACTTTTATTGTTCTCTTACCAAGACATGATCATATATAAGAGGCTGCCAATGTCCGGTATATTTTTGGGAAATGAATTAAGGCACAATTTAGGAAATACTGCCAAGGAGATAAATATAAAAAGAGGGGAAAGACAGTGAATGAATCATAATCGAAACATGATCTACGTAATAGAATTTTGCACTAGGAATAGGCCTGCAATCTCTTGGGAATTTCCCGAGATTGTGCTGTAGGGTAATTTTCAAGTAAATCATCGCTGTCCAACTTCGGTGATTTATTCTGAATTGGTTTTTTATTTTTCTCTAAGAGTAATGTTATGTTTATCTTTTTAACATGACATAGTCTTTTAACATACCTTTAACGTGTCGACTCGAGATTGGTCTATTTAACGTGCCTTTGATTTATTATAATTAGAATAATTATTTATAATATTTATTCGACCAATCATAATTCGGCATGTCATTAAGTAAGTTAAGAGGGTGCATTAAAAAGGTAAACATAGAATTATTGTTGCTCTAAATGTTAGTAATGCTTTTGATACTTATCAAATACAATTTGGTGCTACCTGTTAAAAATCCAGGTTCTTGCAGCCCTTGCGGAAACTATGAAAAAAGGAACGAGCTTTGGCGCACCTTGTCTTCTAGAAAATGTTTTGGCCGAGATGGTGATATCGGCTGTACCAAGTATAGAAATGGTTCGGTTTGTAAACTCGGGAACCGAGGCGTGCATGGGAGTGCTCCGCTTAGCTCGAGCCTTCACAGGAAAGCAGAAGATCATCAAATTCGAGGGCTGCTATCATGGCCATGCAGATCCGTTTCTTGTCAAGGCCGGGAGTGGAGTTGCCACTCTAGGCCTTCCCGACTCTCCGGGCGTTCCAAAGGCAGCTACTTCGGAGACTCTAACCGCTCCATACAATGATTTTTCTGCCGTAGAGGATCTATTCAAAACCCACAAAGGAGAAATTGCAGCAATTATACTTGAACCAGTCGTTGGCAACTCCGGCTTCATTCCCCCTAATCCTGATTTTCTCAACGCCATACGCAAAATCACCAAAGAAAACGATGCTCTTCTCATCTTCGACGAAGTCATGACAGGGTTCCGCATATCTTACGGCGGAGCTCAGGAGTACTTTAAACTAACTCCGGATTTGACTACTTTGGGGAAGATAATTGGAGGTGGATTGCCAGTCGGAGCGTATGGAGGGAGGAAAGAGATTATGGAGATGGTGGCTCCAGCGGGACCCATGTACCAAGCCGGGACCCTGAGTGGAAACCCATTAGCCATGACGGCCGGTATACATACCCTGAAGAGGCTCAAGGAAGCTGGAACTTACGAGTATTTAAACAAAATAACAGGAGAGCTAGTGCAAGGAATTCTAGAGGCAGGCAAGAAGACTGGGCATGAAATTTGTGGGGGCCACATCAACGGGATGTTCGGGTTTTTCTTCACGGAAGGCCCGGTCTATAACTTTGACGATGCGAAAAAGAGCGATACAGCAAAATTTGCAAAGTTTTATCAGGGAATGCTGAGGGAAGGAGTGTATCTTGCTCCCTCGCAGTTTGAAGCCGGCTTTACGAGCTTGGCACATTCTTCCCTCGATATCCAACAAACCGTAGCAGCGGTAGAGAAGGTTTTAAGGATGTTGTAGATGAGCCTGGTATCTACTTTTGTTTTCCTATTTTTCTTGGTAGTGTTATTGCCGGTTTGCTAGTGGTTCTTGGAGAGTTTGTGTTAGTGAAACCAGATGATTGTATCTTGAGCCTCTTGTTCAGTGTTTTATTTTTTGGAATATGGAAGTAGTTGTGGATTAGCATTTCAATCTTTCTCGATTTTTGTTATTCTTCTTCAACTTTGGCGTGAAAGAGTGAGCCAACCTTAAAACTCTGCCATAAAATCATGCATCCGAATTCTATGGAACTTGGAACCCAAAATCCACCAGCATCCCACCGACGTATGGTTTGGGTTCGGCTACTTAGGATTTTATTTTTTCTTAATAATAATTTTGGATTACATTATTTTATGTAATAGGCTAAAATATATTGTTTTAACGAATACTCAGTAATCGAGTTGTTTCTTCAGTTTTTAAAACAAAGCAAACATAATCATCACATGAAAGCTGGTTCGGTTTGAGGCCTGCGAGTCCTGCCGAGTTCCAAAAGCCAGAAAGTGTTCAAAATGTAGAAATCGGTGGAAGCTCAAAGCAAGAAGGCAGAAAGTGGGGAAAGAAAAAGAGAAAAACCAGGATTCAGAGATAGTAGGACTTGGATCAATTGATCATATCATCTCTTACAAACACTGTCTTTGGCCCACACAACCATGGTGATAGAATAAAGGAGACCTAGACGTCCACATCAATTTGCTTCAAAATGCAGTACAGCACATGAATTTGGCACCAAATAATAAGCCCGGAGAAGGCTGTTTTTCCGCGAGCTATGCATTATTAGCACACCCATGGTCACCTTTTGTCCTCCTTCACATTATGGAACAAGAGCACACCATCTTCTTCCGCGTATCATCTATTTTTTTCTCTGTTTCAACCAAGTATACGCAAAGGTTAGTGGGTTTACCAAACAGACCATGAAATTCTTCAATAATTTTCAGCACTTATTCTCGTTGATCAAACATTTTGTGAGTAATTCATGGGTCAAGATGAAACATAGTATGCGGGTTCATTGAATATATTTGTTTCAAGATTTTTACATAAATATTTGACTCATGACATGAGTCCGATGCATTTTTTAATAGAGGTCCAACACTAACTAAAACCAATTTGCTGGACTTCAAACTTATTAGAATCTCCCTATCTAAATGCAAGAAAGAAAGACAATTTATATTACTTATTCTCCATCTTTAGCAACTTATGAGAGTCAATCAATCATTGAAAAATAATATAATTACATGAAGAAAAATCTCAAGTGTTAAAGTTTTTCTATACGAAGAAAAATCTAAATTGTTAAGGTTTTTCTTTCTTCAGTGGAAATCACTAAAAACATTGCGTAATTTTTCTAATTTTCTCCCTTCGTTTTTCTTCTCTATTTTAACCTTTACCATTAGCTTCTTCTTTTTCTTCCTTAGCATCTTGTATCTCGCCAACAGATGGTTTTATTCCCTCCCACTGTTCTTTCTTTGACCCCTTAAGAGTAATGCACAATAAGCTTCCTGGTATAAAAGCCATTTCACCAATTCCTCTTCGAGAAAGGTTTGCTGAATCTATTGTACCACAAATAAGAGGCTGGCCTCTAGATTAAGTTAATATCCTCAACAGAAACAATTCTCCATGCAAATCACAAAGACCATCCAAAAGTGTCTTTCCCTTTCTGGCTCTTGTCAGTTATGTTCCCCCATCCTCTCACCCACATAAACCCATCTCCCATTCACTAACACTGCTTCACCACAATCCATATCAACAAGACAAAAATTTCATAAATTACTCTGTATATTGATTAGCTGAAGGTTGCCAACTGATATGTTTCCCAAGGAATATATTTGTAAAACTTTCTCTGTTTTTAGTTTACTCAAAAGAAAGAGATCCAAAACACACTTTTATCATCTGGTAATTTTCCTTATTTTATTAAGCATTTCATGACCAACTTCTTGGGCCTGCATACTTTTATGTTTCACCAGCCTGTTTTTTTCTGTTGTCTAATAAACAATAAGGAACCGACATTATATGTATTTGAAATTGGCCATGTGATATGTGATATTTTCATATTTACAGTGGCAACAGTAAGCAATAAACGGGATTACTTGCAAAAAAATCAACAGAAATGATGAGGAGCAGACTCAACAAGACTACAACTTCAAGGCATCCTCACATAGTAGAAAAGGCTAGGAGTAAGCTTCCATTCTAGAGCGTTACTTAGGGTTGAAGAAGTTAAAATCTGCAATTACACTCCCACTCAGTCCGGAAATCAACAGAACCCTTTTCGGTGAACTAAGACAGCTCATCGAAGGGTTCTGATCAGATTATTCAGAAAAATGATTGTCCATAATTTAGAATTTCAAGCATCTAAAATCCCGTAATAACTGCAAACATGCAAACTTTCTCTACAAATGGGATCTCCAACTCTTATTCTATGATTTACACCACTTTGTTTGTATGTACCTTAACTTTTAACTATATTCTTAAGAAAAATGGATACTTTTACCATGAAAACACCCTGAATATTCACCTACACACGCATCCAAAACTCTCTTGTAGAAATAGGAGAGCTTAAACTCTGAGCAGCGATGCAGATCCCTAAGTGCATAATAAGTGTCCTATTTTAACATTATTTTGATATTTCTGACGACTTCCACAATTAAGCAGCACATGGATTAAGGTAAGTTTGAAAGAGAATGGAAATCTAAAAGTAATGACGTGTAAGAATAATGATTAAAAGTTACCTGTTTTAGCTTTAGTTAGAGATGGCTGTATAACAACATGAATTACAATAACACCACCAGGTATCTCACCAAATGGTACTTTACACTGCCCAACGGTTTTGTTGTTTTCCAAAATTTTTCCAGAGCTTATTAGTTTTATCTCTGTTGCCACCTTCGGTATGATGGTTTTGCCTGTGACACGTGAAAAATAATAATTTGACTTATCCGGCAAGACATTAAAAATATGGGAAAGAATAAAACATAAGAAGTTGCAACTTCAATATGATTTTCCAAGCATTGGAGCTTTGGCATTACTGCAATTCCTAAGCAACAAAGAAAACAATGACAATCAGGAACAGCTTGAATGGAAAACGAGCACCCTGAATGATTCAAATTTCATTACAAAAACGACATTAAGAAGGCTAGGCTTAGATTAGCACGCAAAGAAAACAGGAAATTCAAGAAAAAATAAAAGAAGAAGATAACCTTTGGGCCAATCCGACACAATTCTCTGCTTGAGCATATCAACCGTCGTTGTCGCTGAATAACGAAAAGGTCCAATATCAGATCCATCATACAACCTGAATTTGATGTCAATCAATTCCTCCTCCGGCATCTTAATTGACTATTCCTCCAATCAACCAACAGATCGACTCTAAGCTATCCGACCCAGGGCCTTGGCTTTGAATCAACAGCTGCAAACACAAGTAGCCTAGAATCACAGGATCAAGGACTACTGCTGCCAAAAATGAGGATCTACGTTATGTACAAGATCTAAAAAACGAAACATAAAAACGAAAATGATACGGAAAAAAGAAGTGAAGGTATAAATGAAGACCTCGTGAAGTTGGCAATCCAGTTTCAAGGTGAAGCGATTCTTCTACTGATTCCTCCTCCTTGCTGTGCTTCTTCTCCTTCTTCTTCAGTCAGGTAACGATAATCGCTACGGCTGCTAACTCTCTTGGATCAGGGAAATCCAGAGGAGGAAAAAGTAAGCGCTCGCCAAGCCAGACCCATCCGGAAATTTTGCATTTCCCCCTTCCTGTTTTCCATTTTCTGCTGAAGTAATTTAAAAATGGAATGAATCGGTCCAATGCCACCTCCCATTGAAACTTAACTGCTCGGTTCAGTATCAAAACATTTAAAACCAAACCCAAAGACCTTCACAACCAAATCCAAACCAGATTGATCTTTTCTGTTGTGCGCGGTTTGGTTACATGTCGGACATGGTTCTCGGAAACTCAATCTTGTCGATTATTTTTTGGATTTGATTGTGTTTGGATAAAATTTAAAAATTCAATATTGTGATAACCTATGCTACAACACCGAAGAAGTGTTTAATTCCCACGTCGTCAAGGTGGGGATAGACATGACCAAGTTAGGACCAATTTCATTAACCAACCAAAACCAACCCAATCATTTTTTATTTTTGGGTTGAGCCGGGGTCGTAGGTCGGTTAGGTTTGGCTATTAAATGAAATTACAAAATAGCTCTATGGGATCAAAATCATCGAAGTAGATACTGAGAGTAATTGATGTAGTACAATAATCAATTTGAGAAATTAAAAAAATATAAATTATTAACTTAAAGATAGCATTGAATGGATGTAACTCATAATATGATCCATTAAATCAACCCTACAGAGGAGAATACTTCGAAATCTTGTGAACTAGAAAGAAAAAATAATGGGCCAAAAGGCCCAAATACGTGCTAATATTGGGCCTCATCATGAGGGTTAGGGAAGAGGCTAGCTGTTTTGGTCACTCAAGAAGCCCAATTGCCTATCACGAGATCGAAGTGATTAGTTCAAATGTATGTTGTTTGATGACTTTTGCTGCCACTGTAGCCACCAAATGATCATAGCATAGAAGTTAACCCCTTGTTTACGTCGAACTTATTATTAAGGAATGTGAGACAATGACTTATTTTCGTCTTTTAATCAATGTGATTATCATCTCGAGGCTTCTATCGATTCACAAATCATTCAGGATGATGATGCATCTATGTATGATTGCAAGTGTAACCAAGTAATGCAGAGGAGCAAGTCTATGATCCCCGACGTTAACTATGGAGAGGCATAAAGGTAATTAATGAATTTTCTTTTTCTTAATATTTACTACGTATGTAGAATCAGAATTTTGGAGTGTGAATCAGAATTTTGTGCGCTCTTCCTCGTCTTTTTCTCTCAAAATATGTCGCAGTATGCAATTTTGAGACAAAATCCACATGTTGAAATTTCAGTCGACCTCCAAACTAGGTCAACACTTGATTACCATTAAGAGATTTTTCGGTCGACTTCAACTTGATTTATATTGATACTCCAAGTGCTTGGTGAAACTCTGCATTTTGTCCCTAACTAATGATATTGATCAAGTGATGACACAAATTTAGTCCAACCAGAGAAATCAATTGCACGGAATTTGAGGCCCAATCAAAAACTAAAAAGATGCATGATGTTTTGTGTAAGCTAGTGGAGGAAATAAAAAAGAAAGAATATATTCAACATAAAAATAATATTATTATTATGTTAAGCATGGAAGAAGAAATTGATGTTATCCAAGATGCTGAAGAACAAAAGTCCAAGAGGTCAAGCACATTACAAGAGATTAGAAGGTCAATGGAAATAAGAAAGTGCATGAAAATTTCCATAAATTAAACTCTTACTAGACCCAAAAAGAAGTGATTGGCAAATTAAACAACTTTCTTAACGTTATTTGAAAGAGTCTTCTTCATGAAAGTTGTAATTGCCTTCATGAAAGTTGTAGTTGCCTTCATGACAAATCTTAGAAGGGCTAGATCGTAAAAATCTCATGATGTTTGCTAGTCCAAATGCACGAGAAGTGCTCTACAACAATTCCTAAATCTTTTTTTATTCTATTATTATTTCACTATTTATTGTTTCAATCTATTGTAATGAAACAACTTTTATAATTATCGACCTGAAAAGTTTGAGAGAATTTTCTTATTAATTTAGTCTGGTGAATTTGATCTCCTTCAAGTAAAATTTGAAAGATCATCTTAAAAGCTTTTGGTCTTATCCATATCTTTGGTATGAGTCAGTGTGATAACTTAGATTCTGTCAACAATGTTAGATTGAAGTCTCTCAAACTTGATACAAAAGCAATTAAGATATCTTTTTCCGTAGTGAGGATTTCCGGTTTTATATATGTGGTTCAAGTTTCTACTTTTATTTATCTTTTTTTTTTCTTCTTTATTTATTTATTTTCTATTTCTCTATCTTTTGTATTTAAAACAATCAGGAAAACAAATCGTGTAAAAAATTGTAAAAAAAACACAAAGTAAAATAGAAAAAAAATAGAGATTGAAAAAAAAAACAATTTATACTTATTGGGTTTTTTGCTGTTATTAACTGAAAAACTCTCACTACTATTTATTTGTTTTCTCTGAAAGTGTTATTTATCTCTTTTTTCATTCTTAGCATCAATATTTGCCTTCGAAAATCAATGATTCATTCTTTGTTACTTCTTCTACTTCTGGACAATTCAAAGTTGTTCATAATTTGTTACTATTATATTCGAACAATTTTTCATCATTATCATTCGTAATACCTTTTCCTTAAATTTTAATATTTCTTTAAAAAAATTAACTCTACAGATTTTGAAATTTGTATATTTAGCTTAAAACTGTAATGTTTTTTTTTTTGCTTGTTGAATATTTCTTGTGATTAGGTTTATACATAAAGCACTATAAGAGAAAATTTAGAGAGAAAAGACAAGAGTGTGAGAATATTTTATAAAAGCCATTAATTAAGATAAACAAGAGTGTGAGAATATTTTATAAAAGTCATCAATTGATAGAAACACGAGTATGAGTGAAATTAGTTGAGTTTAAATATGTTAGGGAGTGAATAAGTTCCTATTACTTTATGATGTATTCACAACGACTAAAATCAAATAAAAATTGATATAAAGGCATATGTGGAGGCATACAAAGACAAATACAAAGACTTGACATAATGTTGAACATGATAGAGGCTCAAAATAGTAGCCTTACACAAGAAGACAATAAACGAATGGAGCAAAATGTTGAATCTGAGAATTAGAGCAACACCTACAAAAAAGAGTGGTATCTTAGAAAAAACCAAGAAGATGACATTCTAAGCAACATTAAGATGAGAATCTCTTCTTTTCATGGAAAAGTGATCCTGAGTTATAAATAGAATGCGTAAAGGTTGATCTCATTTATGATTGTCATAATTACATTGAGAAAAATAAAATGAAGCTAGTCTTAATCGAATTCATGTACTTTGCAAGTACATAGTGGGATCAACTAGTGAGAAATCAGAGAAGACATAGCAAAAGACACTTTGCAAGTACATATGCATAAAAGATTTATTTCTAGTTATTACTATTGATGTCTATACAGGAAATTGCAAGAGCTAAAATAAGATGCAAAGAGTGTGGAAAGACTATTACAAAGAGATGGAATCAACTATGATGAAAGCCAATAAAAAAAGATGAGGAAGTAGCCATCACACATTTTATTAGAGGATTAAATAGAGAAATCTATAACAACATCATGCAGAGAGAGAAGAAATATTACGCAAGTATATCAAGGTCGACCAACGACTAAAATGAAAAGAAAATTCAAATTTTAGATCATTCTCAAACTCAACTTATAAATCTAATTGGAGGCATGATAAACCTAATGTCAAGAAAAAGAAAGATTTTTAGAAAAGTATAACAAATACCTCAAATAGTGATTCTGTAAAAGGTAAGACTCAAACTACTTCAACAACTAGAGATTGAAAAATTAAAAATTTTCAATGAAAAGGAATCAGTCACTCTGCTCTAATGGTCCAAAAAAGTAGTTTTTGTTATATGTGATAATGGGATGTTGCAAGTGATAGTTCAAGCAATGGAGAGATGCCTCCATTAGAAAAGTTTAGCAATGTAGAAGTAGAGGAACATGTGAAGGGAGAATCTTAGTCACAAGACGTATGCTCAACGCTCAAGCCAACGAAATTGGAGATGATTTACATAAAGAGCACATATTTCATATTAGATATCATGTAAAAAATAAGATAAGTAGCTTAATAAATGATAGTGAGAGTGACACTAACGTTGAAAATACTTTGTTAGTAGATAAGTTTGGACTGGAAACCAATTACACCCAAAGTCATACAAGCTACAATGCTTAAGCAATTATAGTGATGTCAAAGTTATTAAGCGAGTAAAGATTGTTCTTTCTTGGGAACTATCATGATGAGGTTCTTTGTGATTTGGTTCCAATGAAAACGATAAATATTCATGACAATTTTATCGAAAACTTAAGTACAATGGGTTTAAGAATGAGTACATCTTTCAAGATGATAAGACAATCATTCTCAAGCCACTGAAACTGTAAGAAGCTACTGAAGATCAAGAGAAAATTACAAGAGCTTTCAAAATGAGAGAAAAGTCAATATGTAAGCAAAAGAGTAAAACTAAGATTGATGAGAACAAAATAGAGCAAGAGGAAAAATAAGTGAAGATTCAAAAAAAGACACCAAGAAAAAAGGCGAGACAAAAAACAAGATGAAAGTGAAACAATGAGTGAAATAGCGAAAAAAAGTGAAACAATGAGTGATGTTAGCAAAACAACAAGTACTTGTACTCTTGTGTAAAATATTTATTTTTTATTAACAAGCAAATCCTTTTATTTGCAAGTATTGTTCCTACTTTTTTTAAAGAATTTGAACTGGTTTCAAGTAGAATATGGGTGTGTTTGAAAAATAAGTAGTATTGTTCCTACTTCTTTGTTCAAGTAGCGATGAACATGGGTCAGTTTGAACTGGTTTTTTAACTCGATAAAACCTATCCATTTGGGTTTAGTTTGGAGTTTAGAACTAAAAACTGACTAAAAATCTAAAATCAATTTTCTAACCCAACTCAAGACCCAAAATCTGTATTTTAAACCAACTCACCCGAAAGCTTTTTTCAATTTATTTTCATTAATAATAAATTATTAAAATATTTAAAATATGTGTTTTAATTTAATTTTTCTGCAATTTTTAGTTTAAAAGTTTAAAAAATAAATAAAAACTAGAATTTTCTACTATATATAATAAAAAAACATTGAAAGAATAAACACAAATTATTTTTTATTATATATTTTTATTTTTATTTAATACTACTTACCTGGTTGAATTAATTTTTTTTGGTTGGCCAAAAAAATAAAAACTCAACCCAAACTCGTTTACTAATAATTGAAACTGACATAATACAAAAACTAATTTTTTAATTGATCTAACTCAACCCAAACATTGCCAGTTGGGTTAGAATCTGTGGGTCGATTTTGATTGCTCATCCCTAGTTCTAAGTGAGTTGCCTCTTTTACAAGGAATGAAACATCAAATCGATTTCATGCCTTGTATATTTTTGCTTGACCTAAATATTTTTTATGTACCTAAACTGCATTTTTAACATTAGTAATACTTCAAAACACAGCTCAATCGAAGTATGTTTTGATCGAAACTACATGTGCGCACACATGTTATAAATATAAATATCTTTATTAGAGGATTTTCAAATAAAATATTAATAATTTAATTAATCATATAAAGTCATCAAAACTAATTGAAAACAAAATAAGTCAATAATCTCATCTTTATGAGGAGTAATCCATAGTACATGCATAAAACATCAACTCATTAAATGCTCCCAACATGCACATTTAAACATTAAGTCTACCCATGAATATATGCATGTAACTCTCCATTCAAATGAATGTCTTAAAACTAATATGCATAAAGTACTCATTGTAACTTATGTAGTATTCTTCCTCATTGGCATTATAAAAAATAAATCAAGAGGATTGTACTCAAATCAAATTTAAATAATTTAACAAAGATAATCAATCATTTTCATCCAATTCACTATGCATCAGGAAAGATATTATTATTCAATTAAAATTTTAAAAAGATATCCAATCAATTATATCGTTCTCCACAACAAAATGAATTCATTCAATTCAATATGCATTGCAAAGCCATATTTAGTTAAATAAAATGATTAGTAATGAAATCAAGTCTCCGCCTTTAAAATATACAAGAAAATTCAAAATCTTAGGGTTATTAAACTATTATATATGTATATGTTAATCTAATACAACTATCAACAAAACATATTTTTCCTATTTAAAAGATACGAAATCTAACATTCAAGGGGTTATCGAATTTATCCAAAAAGAATAATTCTGATTAAAAACATCATTCATATAAATCATTTATGTTATTAAGGACTAAGAATTTACAAATTCTAATGAACAATTATTTCAAGCAAAAGTAAATAACAAGAGATATTATCAACGAAGAATTGTTGCCCAAAATGTAATTCACTATAATTGCGCCATAGATTTCATAGATATCTATACGAAGAAGAAATCATGTACTAATTTGCCACATTTTTGTCTACCATAGTCAAATTGTCGAATTGGAACACATTTTTTGTGTTGGCTTATAACTTTTTGTCAAAAATCACCATTCTTTGTATCAAAACTCGGAAATTAGATTTCACATCATCTTGAACAAAAAGTTTATATTAGAGCAAGGTTTTTACTTTTGGAGTTCTATTCAATTCGGTTTAAAATGTGCATTGAAATGAAATAGACTAATTTAACCAACCTAGCCCAAAGTCATCTGTTCGCAAACAAAATTGAACTAAGTGACATTAGAGCTTAAAATCAGGGGCCCACACATGTCGAAGAATGAGATAACTATCTCAAACTCAAAACGATAGTTGGCGAGGCGGAAGAAAAAGACAAAAAAGATAAATATCTTCTATCAAAGATTAGATGACGATTTTTAAACTTTAAACTTCTTATAAGAGACCACATCTAGTACAAAAAGCACGTCTTCAAACTCTAAAAGTTTAGTTTTAAACTTTACATATGAATGAAAGAAGAACAAGTCATCTCTAACTACTTTTTGAGTATTAACAAATCAGTCAAAGAAAAATCGTGAAACGTTGCATGAGCAAACAATTATAGAGAAAATACTTAGAACATTAGATTCGAAGTTCGAGCATATTGTTGCGGTTATCAAAGAACAAAAATATTTAGAGATAATGGATATAGAGCAACTTTTTGGATGCAGAGCTACTTTTGAGATCATTGGAAACTTACGAAGAAAATAAAAAGAATGAAGAGATCTACTCAATACTCAAGTTGTTCCAACCTAAGGACCAAGTTGAACCCATAGTAAAAAACAAAGACAAGATCGAGGTCTCGGAAACAAAAGTAAACTAATAGCAGAGATAGTATTTCATTCAAAACTTCTTAGTCCATCTCTCTTTCTCAAAATAGTGTTTTCAACCCCTATCAATACATTTAATGTAAATTTTTAAGTACTTATAATTTAATTTAATTATTATGTTTAGATAATGTTGTGTAACCTTAGGAATAAGGTTAAATTATACGATTAGATGCCTAAATCTAGTTTTACTATCTTTTCTACGAATGTCCATGGGAAAATGAGACAGCTCAAAGTAAAGGAAAGAGATGAAGCTGCATCAAAACTTGGAAAAGATAAACTTCAAGGTAGAGAGGTCAGAAGAAGACGTAAAAAAATGGAAGCTCAAAAGATTTATGTGCACAAAATACTCTTTCCTAACAATCCACATCAGACAGTGGGAGAGAAAGACAGATCTGGTGGGTACATGAACCAGGATGGAAATAATCCCGAAGCTCAAACCGGCAGCTCCTCCGCCTGCGGTGAGCTTCTGTCTTCATCGCCCTTCTCCTGTTTCGGTTTGATTTTCTCATCCGCATTGGGCTCCGACGTCAGTTCAGCCATCGCCACTGCATCAGCTTTGTGCTCGGGAAGTTTCAGGTCAGCCGTTGGCGTCGTCTTGTGGTTTTTGTAGATTCCATAGAGGATCATCTGAGCTACTCCAAAAACAAAACCCCCTATATTTGGAAGCTGTTTTGGATCGGAAAAAGACAAGTTAGGTCAAAAAACTATGTGCGATCACAACTGCTTTGAAACCCTTTTTTTGTCTTTAATCGTACACGTGGATTTCTCTTCAGGATTCGAGTTAAGTGATTTATAAGTAAGGGAGTTTGGAAGATAGCGATGGACGTACCACCACGTAGACGTCCTTGAGAAAAACGCCGTACAAGAGCCACGTAATGGCGCTGAGTGTGAGGAAGAGAGACAGAGAAAATGGCATGAACTCTACGCTCTTGGTACGGATCACCACTCGCTGAAACACGATTCAGATAATCAGCGTTGGTTCGTTGTAGTTGGGAGGCAAAAAATGGGTGATTTTAACCACTGACTTTGATCGACTGCTTAAGAAAAAAAAAAACCAGAGAACGAAGAAGAAGAAGAAGGATTTTCTCTCACAATAATGCTTAATGGCGCTGCAAAAACGCTGACGGCGAACGATACGCAAATCCATCCAAGAACAGCAACTCTGTGCGGCCGTTTAACAATGAAGTGGGTCACGAAAAGAATGGCGCAAAATCCACCCAAATTCAGCAGCATAAGAAGCCGCAGCGTCGTAATCTGCCATTAAAGACCCAGTTTTCAAGCTCAACTTTTTACTATTTTATAAGAGAAGTAATAGAATTTCAGCCAGTGAGAGAAAGAAGAGAGAGAGAGAGAGAGAGAGAGAGAGAGAGCGGACCCTGGTCTGCTTCGGTGCAAAAGCGATGAAGACAGCAATGTAAATAGTCTCAATTACGCAGCCAACGGAATTAATGGTGATGAGCAGCGTTTCATCAGATTTGAACGATGCGCAGTATAACCACAACATGGCGCTGAAAAGTGAAACGACATATGGAAGCGACTGAAACCCTTCCGTCGATTTGTTCCTCCATATCCTCAGAAATGTCGGCCTGCAAGTACCCATCGGAAAAATAAGCAGAAAATTCACAAAGCGACGTAAACCATGCAAGCCCAGAAGAAAATTACTCACAGTGGAGCTAGAAAAACGATGAAGGAAACAATGTTGCCTGAAAGAACACCGGAAAGAGAGAATTAAATGACGCTGATTATATAACCTAATCCAGATGATCGAAGAAGAAGAGGAAGAAGAAGATGCTGATGTAACTGCATGAATAAATCTACCTAGAAGGCCAAAAACAAAAACCAAGATCTCCATTCTATCTTCTTCCTTTTCTTCTGGAAGCACAGATGATTAGAGGTGAAGGAAGAAGACTAGAGAGACTGTTGCTATCTCTCTCTCCCTCTCTGCTCTTTCTCTCTCTAGTCCCTATCTCTGCATGAATATCAGCCCATCTGCACTCCCGTATATATACTGATTGAAGGTACACGAGGATGCCAAAATGATGTGTTATTTAATTTCTTGTCGTGTCTGTACTAAATTATAGAGGCTTATTTCTACACATACGCCTTCTATATTCTCGATTATAATCATAATTTTGCTACACTTGTGTATTTTTTTTAAATTTCATTTTTTTCACTTGATCAACTTAAAAAATCATGTTTTGCACTAAAACTTGAATTTCATATCATTCAAACAGACAATATTGTACTACATCTGTTTGATTTTATGAATCTTGTCAAAGTTTAAAAAAATTGATTCACTGTATTGGTCGATATAAAACTAATTTCAAACTTAAACTCATCAGATAATTCACCCGAATCATTTTTTTTTCGCATGCTAGGTTAACATTCTTTTTAAAAATCTAAAATTGATTTAATCAAACGTAAATGATCAATTTGAATTGATTGTCGGGTCGAACATATCCGACCACCACCCCTCATGTATCGTACTAGTAAGACGAAGACTTCCCATCTTAGGTGTCAAATTAATTGAGAAATCTAGGTAAAGTTGTTGGTGGCCACAATTGTTTAACCTATCTATTCCTTTTATGACATGATATTAAACATCATATTAGAGAGTTTCTAATCTTAAGTAATGCCACTAATTAACCCATGATGCACATCGAATCATGACATTTGTAATGAACACATGCATGAGACTAGCATTAACTTGGATGGGTAAATTTTAATTGGTATTGCGATCTCTTTTAGATTTTGGCTTCCAAATGTCACTATTTGAACTCAAGATAACTATGTGCATTTTAATATCCCTCATGCTGCCTCCTCGCTCTCCTCATTCGCTTCCACTTCCATGGGATAGAAAAAGGTTTAGAGGATAACATTAACTAATAGCTTAAGGTGGATTATGATTTTATAGTTGGAAAAGAATCCATGTTCGAAAGTTAGTAATCTCACCTGAATTTGTTCTACGTTAGTCTCGTAATACTTACTCATTATATTTCGTGTATCCAATCACTTTCGATATTTATCATCCACGTGGCTGAATAACAAGAGAACATCAAATCACGGCTTTCATGTCCAATAATTTAAATTCTCTTCAAGAACACTCACAAATCTCATCAAATTTAATTTATCCTTATTATAATATAAACAATTATTGAATAATGATTGAGCCTTAGTTGAATGATGAATAAGAAAACATCTCTCTCTCTCTCTCTCTCTCTGAAAGTTGTTCGTAAGATCTAACACTTTGCAAAAGATGGCAAGACGTGTTTGGGTTTCGCATTTGCTGCCCAATGCCGTTTCAAAATTTTGGTACAATTTATTATTAGATAGAGCCAGAAACCCTAGTTCCAATTATATAAGTTGCTGTACGAAGGAATCTATGTGTGTGCAAAGACTTTCCGGTGCTTGCAGCTTACCACTTGTACTTATAACGAGTTGCCACTTCAAGAAGTTGTGTTTATAATCAACATGATATTGATTCCTTCCGGTCCTCCCCTTCGTCCTCTCTATATCAACCCACTACGAAACGAAGGACTAGCATGATTGATTTATGTCTCGTTCTTCTATTGGCTAAATCGACTAATCGGCGTAGTTTTGCTTAGTCTGATTTTGGGACCGAACAGGAAGAAATAGTCGAACAATGATTTCCATGGCTCACAACCGGATTTTAGAAGGTGATTTTTGAGTTTGATCAAATTTAACTGAACTTTATAACATATTGTTCAATTTGTGTATAGTCTCCTAATGCTCCCTCGGAGAATTATTCTTTAGATTATATTTAAAAATGTGTTATACAAGATAGGATGTGAGACTCATACTTAAATAACACAAATATTATCTTTTCAAACCATGTAAGATTGTGCATTACTATGATTATGAGTTGTGCTCTAATAAAAAACAGAATAGTTAGTTATACTTGTCTTTATAGAAAAAAGGTCGTCACATCTTGAATTTCATAATTTGTAGCACGTAAAACTACGCATGACATTGTAACTCACCGCTTTACGTTCAAAACTAGTTATTGGTAGCGGGAGAATGATTGAAATGGCACCAAATGGCCATGTATTGTTCCCACATTAGATCCGAGCTCGTTTCGGCCACCCGTGTCTTCAAAGTTGAGGTTGGTGAAACGATTGATTGTTTTCAGCCATTTGGTTTGAAGCCCTACCATATAAATTGATGAATGAAGGCCGAGTTGGCAAGTGAACAAAAGATGAGTTTATGTGACGTAAAGACAAATGCCACGTAAGTAGGCACGTATGTGGCTGAGATTGAAGCCCTCTCGATGCAGCAACCCAAATTCTTGTTCACGTTCTTGCTAACCTCTCAGCCTGGAAGCGGGGGTGATTTTTAAGATTACACTTTTAATTTCTTCAGATATTTCCAATCTAGTCTTGCCAGGATGACATAACTCATGCATATCTCCGAGTGTTATATCAAAACATTTAAAACTAGGTTGGAAGTATAACTTGATTTATGAATCATATTGATTTCAACTTGTAAATTCCATGTTTGAGTATTCTCAAATTCACTTTTTATGAAACATACCACATTCTTCACTGCTTTAAAAAACAAAACATCTTGCGACCTGTCCGGTGAAATCAATGACGATCAAATATTCTATTGCTTGTAAATGTCCAACACATACAAACGATGGTGGACAAAACAACATCGTTTGAAAAAATAAAACTTTTTACGTATAAGTCAAGTAGTCCTTTCTTGGAAACTCTCGCACAAAGAAAACAATATTATTTTAGAAAAACCAAAATCCCAATTGCAAGATTTTGGTTAACAAAACAAAATAAACAAGCGCAACACATGTCATGCGCATGGAAGGAAGCATAGAAAAGAAGGGTGGAGCTTGTAAAAGTAGGGGAGCACCTTTCGATGTGATGCAGAGGTCACAAAGCCCCTGCCCAACAAACCAATGATGTTCGATGACTTGTACACTCCAACAATGGTAGTGCAAGCCTAGTGTCATAATCAGATGGAAGATGAGGGTGGAAAGTGGGGTGTTTTAGTGGATGATTAAACCTATGCTTGGTGGGAAAGAAAAAGGGTCTTTAATTAATGCCCGGATCGACACATAATGTCTGTGAACATACAAAACTAATGCTAACCCTAATCATGCTAATGACTAGGACTCTTAAAAAGACCCCATCCTTGCTACCCTTTTCATGCGAGAAAGGTCAAGACATAGAATGCACTGTTTTTAACGTTTAATTTTGTGCTCATCCTGGTTCTATGGTGCAGTGGTTAGCACTCTGTACTTTGAATCCAGCGACCTCTTTCTCCTTCTTTCAACCTGTTTAAGGATTACCCAAGAACCAAAATGAACCCCATAAATTTCAAACAAACTTGAGAGAGTACCAAACTATAAACAAAGAAAAGAAACTTTTGATTCTTTCTGGTTTTATCTGTTCATCGAGCTTATATTACTTCAAAGATTTAGAAACAGATAAATTCCGTTCAATTTATTTTAATAAAAACAACTTTAACATTGTTGTTTCGAACAGCTCTTTTTTCATGCAAGTAAATTGTTTGATTGAATTCTCAAATTCCATTTCCATACTAATTATAGTAAATGTACTATAATTAGTCATGCCAAAATGGTAATATTGAAATTATAACTAATTTGTGGTCAGTATACAATTTTGAATTACATCTAATTAGTAGATCTGATAATCAAATTAAATTAACCTTGCATGATTTAAAAAATTATTAAATTTCATTTTCATAATTTCCGTACAAGTTGTCCTTCTTTTCATTCCTTATTTTGACACTACTTTTGTACCAACATGTGAACCGAGATTCTGGGCCTGTTTCCATCTGGTTCTTGCACCGAAAAACTTAGATGTAGTTCCAAAATTACATGAACCAATCTCTAATCTCTATGAACACCATTGAATTTGTCATCACATATTGATTTTAAATAGTTCATTATGAGGATTTAACTGTAACATTGGATAGTTACTTAATAAGAAGTAAGAAATTGTGTAAGGAAAGTTAATAAAATAAGATTGTTAAATAGAATTGAAAGAGAATACATGAAGATCAACTGAAAAAAAAATATATCGTGTATGGAAGTAGAAAGAAAAATATATCGTGTATGGAAGTAGAAAGTTCTTGAAGTTTCTAGTGTAAGTTCGTTCGTATTTTTATAATCCAATTACGGTGGAATCGCCGATCCCTGGGACTAATAATCCTTGTCAAAAAATGTTTCTATAATATAATGAGTTAAAAAAACATCAGTATATTTCAGAGTTGCCTTTTCTTTCAGGTAAGAGTTGACATGATAGCAATAAATATAAATTTTCTGGGCATTTTTGCAGCGAAAATTGTCCAAAATGTAGAATAATAGTATACCTCAGACTCTGCCAACGCTAAAACACCCAAAGTACTGACCAAAAAGAGACATTCGGCGCAAAAGAGAGATGAAATTGGTGAAGGAGAAGGAACTCACCAAAGATTCTTCATTGCATATTCTGAAATCGTTTGACGATTAGGAGGCTCATGTCCATGTAGCGTTGGGCACAGTTGGAAAGACAGCTAGATTCACTGTGCTGAACTTGCTCCCTGGCGTGCCTGTGATGCACTTGTACCAGCAAACACTAGTAAGTTTTGCTACCATCTCTTGAACCATTGCTTTTTCCTTCTCTTGCTGCAGAATAAACATTTATGCAATGTGTAAGATAAAACACTACCGACTACCCATATTCTAGCTATTCAAGCTTCCTGTCACTGCATAAAATTGGGAACTGTGGTGCTTGAGCAGAAGTAAATGCTCTAACTTTTCTTTTTTAACTATTTGTAACTACAAAACCAACTCACAAATTCATCACTTGTGAAGATTTTTAATGGAAAAGAACAAAGAAAATCATTTCCAATCATTCAACTAATATGCTAACTTTTATGACAATCGAAAAAAAACACCTGCAGCATGTTATGGCAAAACATACTACAAGCATAACAGACAAAGAAGAAGGGACTTATCAAATTCGACCGAATAAATAGCAAAAATGATCATCTCATACACTTCAAATGAGATGTCTACCGGTAATTACATAAGAGGGCAATACGAAAGTCAAAATTAGAAGTTAAAAAATGCTTCCATGACCTTAGATGACTAAAGTTAACAAATGCACCGATACAATTCATGTTGGCATTGATACTAAAGCAGCGTTCAGTAGCAAAACATAGAACCATCTCTACAAAATTTAGTAGACATCAGCCCCAAAATAAGTATTCAACAAGACTGCAAGTATTGCCAAATGTTTAAAGTTCGGAGCTAATGGTGTGTTATGGGAATTAGTCAGAATCCAAAAGATTTGGTTGATTTATATTTCAAAACGTTATTATTGTGAGAGAAGATATATTGAAGATTTGGACATCTGTCATCTAGTTTGAATTTTGAATTTGAATTATTGTTAACAATAAAATTAGTAAGAATTTTAAATTCTTGTTGTGATTTGAATGAAAGGATAATAACTTCATTTAATTCTTTTTTTATTTTCTGCATAGGTAGTTATTTGCTTAAGTTCTATTTAAGCATTTGGGAAAGAAATAAAATGAAAGCAAAAGTTTAAGTTAGGATTGAGTTTCTTTAACACTTAGAGATCGAAGGGTTCTCTCTAATGAGCTTTTATTTTATTTTACATCACAAATCAGAATTTAGATTGGATTTAATAAGTTTAGATCTTAACATGAAGCCTTCTTCTTCTCTTTTTGCTCGCTGCTATTAAAATTAGACAGAGAGCAACCTAACAAATTTTCTAACAGCAGTGCGACTAATCCCGCAGACTGTTAAAAAACCAGCAAACAGCCCTACCAGGAATTTTCCTCGAATACAATACCAATAATACAAATAGCTGCAAAATAAAAAAAAATGCTACCAGCAAAAGACCGAGATAAAAGTTCCAAAACTGAGAAAAGCAAGGCAAAAAACCGCAAAATAAAAATTGCAGAGAGAAATCACGTTGATAAAGTGCATCAATTCGGGGGAGTTGAGTGGCGAAGAATCCATGGCGTCCTGAGACTCAGTTCGTACTTCGTACTTCCCTGCTGCTGTGTTCCTAAAAGTTTTGACAGAAAGTCAATCGAGAAGACGAGAACCCAACCAGTCGGGGTCGCACTAAGTTAAACGATTCGGGCCGGGCCTTCTCATCCATTCTCTAATCTCTATCCCACAATACTAAATACGGAGGGATTGTAAGTGGTCACCGTAATTAAGCAAAATATTTATTTAATTAAAGCAATAAACCAGTTTTAAACTACATATTATAAGAGACCCAAAAACCAAAGGTAGCCATGGCTGTTCAATAACCAATTAAATCTCCTTAAAAATTTCTACAAAATATTGTTCGCTTTGACTTAAAGTCTTTTCAAATTTGGTTTTTAGTTTACAAGGCAAAACACACTGCAATAGGTAGACGAAATACTATATTTATATGTAACAAAAACTTTACTCCCCAAAAAGATGTTGGATTGTGTATATTGTTATGAGCTGCATTCTCGCAAACAATAATATATTGGATCATCAATGATTTCACAAAGTGAATCATTACAATTCTTCTCACTTAAAGAGGTTCAAACGTAGTATGATAAATTTTTTATACCGTCTAACATTTGTAACTTTCTCAATAAAATATTGTTCTTTGTTTTACAATTCTCATTGATTTGTTTGATAGATTATAACTCAAAAATGTGGTGTACTAGATAATAGCACAAATTATATCTATATGCATCATAAATTTTATTCAACTAAGCAACGTGAGATTGTACATTTTAGGATGTACCGATTTTAGAAATGTGACATTTTAGGATGGATAAGGGTCTAATTCTAATTAAATTGTTTAATTTTATATTTTAATTGGATATTAGTTATTGGGTGGAGTTCTGTTTTTTTCAAGTTGGTGATACGCAAACAAATACAATCTTCTAATCAAACCATCCCATCCCAAAAACCGTGGGTTGGGTTGGAACTCCCGAACCGATTGGGTTTACCCATGTCTAATTATAATAAGATTCGAAAAAATAACATATAGCATGGGTGTGTAACAAAGCTAGTAGATTCTTTGCCACTAAGGAACTCAACCAAGTTGAGTTGGGGATCATAAAAACACAACGGCCAAAGCTTTGCCTTGTCAGCATTATTTTCTTACCCACGAAGAAACTCACAGGCCAAAACATGTCGTCCAAATAAACAAATACCTTTGCACAAATAAAAAAAAATGAATTGTTCAACAATTATTTATCATAAATAGTTAAAGTTTGTAGTAAACTTGATCAAAGTTCATATATTTAATCAAAATTAATAGCCCAAAAGTGAGGCCAAAAAAAGAAAAGAGAAACCAGAGAAAGGATATCATATTTTGGAAAAGAAGAAAGGTGGATGGGGAAGCGATGGAATGGGTTGATTTTGAATCTTTTGCAGCTACATGGAGAAACGGCTCTTCCCTTTATGTGTCACCCATGCACCCATGCCCTAAAAGCTAAAGTTGCTTCTTTTTTTGCTTATGCTATGACTCTTCCATCTTCCCGCCAAAAGAACCAAAGATCTCGCATTTTCAAAAGTCATCTATAGTCTTTCAATTCACATCCCGTGCAGCCGTCGTTCTAGTTTTGTCGGGTTTATTCTGTTTAAGCTCGTGTGCATGTGAACGTTGTTCATTTATCGAACTTATTGCCTATTACTTATGTACGTGTTATAGTGTAAAATATTTATAATAATACCGAGCAATTGATAAAAAAAAAACACACGAGTGGCATGTCAAAGTGTAATATTATGTCGTAAAACGATAGGGTAAACTATATTTCTCAAATTGCACCATATCTTGTAATATTGATAGATGCTTTGTGTTGGATGGAAGAGTAAACTAATAGATATATCATTCGTTGGTTGATAGAATTATTATTGTCATATCATATGAATATTGTTTAAAATGATAAATTGCATGAACCGTAATTGTCCTTTCATAATGAAGCATTAAAGTCTAAATATAGCGTTATTCAAATAAAACCATCCCAAATCTCTTATAAGATAATATAAAAAATAATTTTAAAATTACATTTTTATTTTATTTTTTTATTGTACATACTAACATACAGACTCATTATTGATGCAATAAATGTTATAAAAATTATTTATTTATTTAAGAGTCCAAGAGTAATAATAAACATCCCATATTGAACCCAAAGTAAAAACTTTAGACCAACTTAGATTATGAACCATAAAGTTAGAAAATAAATAGAAAAAAAGAAAGAAAGATACGAGCTATGTTGTTCTTTAACATCGTCCATCTTTAACTTTGTTCTTCATCAGTCCCCTTCCTCGTCCACCAACTCACCCTCTCCCCAAGATTATATAAATGCGCTTCGCCAAATTCAAAGATACCATGAAAGGAAGGCATTGAAAGAAGAACAAGCTTCTGTGAAGAGTTCAGGAAGCCATGGACATGGAGAAGCTCAAACTGATGAGAGATGGAATGAGAAGGTTTCCTCCTGGTTTCCGCTTCGAACCCACCGATGAGGAGCTCGTTTTCGAGTACTTAAAATGCAAGATCTTCTCGCACCCTTTGCCGGCTTCCATCATACCAGAGCTCAACGTCTATGGCTACGATCCATGGGACCTTCCAGGTTTCCACCATTTTTACATTTTTACTGCAGCCATCACTAACTCGGTGTGTCGACTCAGCGTTTCTTGGAATGGCTTGAAATGGCAGGTGAGTTGGAGGAGAGATACTGGTTCAGCAATAAGGAGGCGCGCAGTGGGAAGAGGAAGAAGGCGAGCAGGGCGACCAAGTCTGGATATTGGAAGACGACTGGTTCAGACAGAAGCATTGTTCCTTCGTCGAGGTCCCTGGAAATGGTGGGGAAGAAGAAGACTCTGGCCTTCTACAAAGGCAAGTCTCCAAACGGGTCTCGAACCGAGTGGATGATGCATGAATATCGACTTCTCAACGCTCAAAACTCTGACTCCCCCCGCCTCATCACTACACAGGTTAGTGGACGAGCTCAACCGAACCGTTTTCTAGTTTGGTTCGGTTATTATTTTATTTAGTTTAAAAAATAGTACTATTAAATTATTTTTTTTGCATGCGTGCGACTCATGCATTGTAAACGAAACAAAAGATTTAAACTTTTCTATTTTTCATCTTGTATGTTTCGTATCGTTTTTTTTGTCAAAACTAATGAAAACCAGACAGAATAACCCATCCAGTCCGGAGGATTTGTTCATCTTTAATTGCATGTTACGTGGAATGAAAATATTTGACATTTTCATGCGTAATTTGATGAAGAAGGTGGTGGATCAAATGGAAAGGTGGGTTCTCTGTCGGATATTCTCGAAGAAAAGAACCGAGGAAGACAATTATGATGTTGAGAGACAGATTGGGTCGGTGTCTTCGGCTGCTTCGTCTTCGAGCTCTAATGGTGGATCTTCCAAGTTCTCTTCCCGAGCTTGGGATTATGCAGAAGAAAGTAACTTCGCCAACTCTAATTTTTGAGCTTTAATGCTTCAACTTCATCTTGCTCTGTTTGTTTCTTTCGAAGAAAAATGCATGTCTTCAATCACTGCTTTCTTTATGAACTATTTATGGATAGGAACATAACTATTGTAACGATGGTGATACGATGCAACAACTTATCGATAATTGAATGTGCTTATGGCATGTTACATCACATCGGGTGCTTTTTTTCAAGCAAATAAATCCCTACATACGAGGCATTAACATTTATGTTCCCATTTATTTTTAAGATAAATATTAATTTATCTCGTGAATTGTAATGCAATTGCATGTGATAGCTTGAACTTAAGTTATCCATTAGAACTTGAAAATTTGTCATATTTTTTTGCAGACACCTCAATATCGTATTTTTCTTTTATTTTAATATGTTTGTTAATTTGATTGTAATTTTTGTTAATTCGACTCATTTTAATAATGACTTGCTGAGAAAAATATAACATTAAATAACATTTTTTTATTTTATTTAACTCCATCAATATGACCAAAAACAAGATTTTTCAAAAAATTATAGTATTTTTAGAATTATGGAACAATTATTCATTGTAACTACCTCCCTAGTTAATAGAGAATAAATTGCAATTTGCAGAGAAGGGATTGAGAAATAAAATTTTAGCGATAAATTATATGGTCGATGTGAAAATTGTCAAACTACTCGAGTACACGCGTTGCAAACAAATCTCCAAAAACAGGAATCAATTAGTAACTAAAAGAAGTATTACTGCTATGAATGGAAATGATTTCTTCGTATGTGAAAATTATTCTGGTTGAATAGTCGATTATCCCGCACTGTTGGCATGCAATGTTCTTCCTCCTCTTATGTTGATACACGTAGCACATTAGTTCTTCGCTCTCTGTGTATAGTTCCCACGGACTCAGGGGCATCAAGCTCCTCCTAACGGAGATGATCAAGTCCAAGTGGCTAATGCCAAGTGTGTTCCCATCGCACACTTTCTCAACTATTCACGACTTCGAATATTTTGCACAGATCTAGTCATTCGACTGTTCTTACAATATTTTGTTCATGGTTTTACGAAACAATAGATGAAACAAATAACAAAACTATTTCAACTTATCAAACTTTTTCATGGAGTTGTGACCTGCTGATATAATAGTGTTTATTTTATGCTCAAATTGACACGACTTTATTCATGACTTATGCCTAAAATGAGTTACGTTTGTTAGAAACGATGAACTCATATATAAATCATCTAATGTCTTCACGCATGGATGATGAACAGTTTTTTAAAAATTACCCAATAAAGAAGATAGAAAATATTACGCGCAAAGAGAAAAAAAATGTCTTTACTTTGACGGCAACCTCACTGATAAAGACTTAATTTGTAGCTCCACAAATTTTCCTATAACAAATTCAGAAACCTTCTTGTTATTCTCCTTTAAGTTTAAAGATCTAAAGTTTAGAAACTGATATAATAGTTTGGTTTTGACCTTCATTAAAAGCAACTTGTCGGAACCTAACTATTATTGATCTTTAACCAAAAACAATCAATTTTCTAGTTTAAATGAATTCAAAATTTTGGTCGGTTCCATTGACAAGATTTAACATAGTTAATTAATAATTTTATTATTACTTATAAAAAATTAAATTAAGGCCCATAGAAAATCATGATAGCAATTTAATAATTATATATTAGAGATGTGAAAATTTGACTAATTAATTTGCCATTATTTATATAATATTTCTAAAATTTTATACTGTCTTTTACATTTAGTATTTATTTTGTGCTCGCAATAAAATCTCAACCAAAACAAAACTGAGATTAGTTCTTGTACGAGATTTTTTTGTTATAGAAATGATGTCTACTAATTCGGTTGAATTTTGTACAAAAAGAGACCGACCATGGACAACCTTAGCCTTGTCTAAAATTTAGGAACACATATAACATAATCATATTGTTAGAATTCGGTAACCCAAATTCTAGATAAGTCAAGTTGACATGTATATTTAATATTATGATTTTATATTTATTCTCTATATATTGATATTTAAGTCGTAAAATTCATTATACATTTGTTAGTTGTTAGTGAATTTTTCTTATACTTATAATGTTTCTTCGTTTTGGATTTTCATGTAAATCTTGGTGTCTTTGTGTTTCTGCATTATTTTCTTTTTGGGTATCAATGTTGTTCGATTCTCAACAAGGTATCAGAATAAACTTAAGAGTTTTGTCAGATCAAATGAATTTTGCGGTTGCAGATTTGGAAACTAAAATTACCGGTTTTTTCGAAAAAGAGACAAAAAAGTTTGAAAAATTGGTTCCCTTTGCCATTGTCTTGGTCAAGAAAAATTATTGTTTTCAACCAATTAGCCGCCATAAAAAAATGGATTTGAGGTACCTCCAAATAACAGGGTTCGTTGAAGGAGAGTTGTTTAATCATTCGTTGGTTGTCAAAATATTGCATCACCTTTCTCCATTTTTCATTTGACGGTGTCGCAATGATGTATTTTTTAAAGGTGATTTTTTGACCAAGATAAAAATTTTATGAAAAATCATTGGAATTTTTTTTTAAAATTTTCAAGAGATTTGATGATTCGGGGCAGATTTAAAATTGCATGAATACCTTGAGATTAGATATTATTTTCGTTTGAAATTCAAGTGGATTTTGAATTTTGTAATATTGCGTTATTTTAAGCAATTTGATTTGATTTTGTAGGATATTACAAAATAGGTTTTTTGAGACGATAAGATCTTGGACGTAAATCGAGGTTCTAATATCGTCATGGTAAAATCACAAGAGTTTTAAAAATAAATTTGATATAACATGTTAAGATGCGAGAGACATTGGCAGATTTAGACAAGATTGTAAGAAATTAGAAGATGTCTTCTTTGGGATTTAAGTGCATTTAAAACCGATCAATATGTAGAAAAAAAGATATGAAGATTGGTCTTGGGTTGTATTAGCAAGCATGTAACATGAATATCTTTCATAAGATTCATATATGAAGGTAAATTTTTTAAAATGTAGTGTGATTCGAATTTTATTTGAACTAAGTCAGTGGACTTATAATAAAATTTTATTTTTTCTATAAATTAAAGTTAAAAAATTAAGCAATTGTATCCAAATTTCCACAGTAAATTCGTTTTTCTTCACATGGTTTTCTCTTAAAAAGAACTTTGGTGTCACACGTACTATTCTTTTTTTCCATATGATCGTTCGTTTTCCAAAATAAACTTAAAATGACTGAATTTGTTTCACTAAAACCAGATGCACATAGATTAGTAGTAATGGGAGGCACGCCAGCAAACTCTCTGGTCACGGGACCCTTCCCCGGAGCAGAATCCAGGTAGATAATGGGCAAGTATATTACAAGCATTATCAATTCTTCAGTGGAACAAAAATACTCTTTGAGTATCAATAAAGATCTGCTTCAAAAAATAGGCTGTACAGCAGGAATTGGAACCCAAATCTCAAAATATACAACATTATCCTCAGCCATTCTAATGCTTGGAATATCAACCAAGCATGCTTGTGAAATGGATTTATTTAGCCTTAAATAACAAATCCATCCGCAGCCCTATCGATGGCTTAAATGCGCGGATGAATTTTCTCGGCGGAGCCATAAGAGAATCCTTGTCTGTTTTCGCCTTTCTGGAAGTTCTTCCCGGAAATCCAGTACTCTTAACCGATCCAGGAATGGAATTAAAAATGGAAGAGGTAAAAGATGTGTTTGGCTCGGCCCCACCAAACGATAAGGGCCCTTTGTGCGATGATTCGTGAGGGTATCCAACCTCTCCGTCCTTGTGGGGTGGCGGGAATTTCTCACTCTTGCTCTTTGCGTTCGATTGAGTCACGAATCTCCACTTCTGAATATCGGCAATCCAAAGAAAAGGAAATTAGTGGAAGAAGTGGATGTATTCAAATATCATAACTAGACGATAATTGCTCAAGTTAAACCCTTCGATGTTTTCAAGCCTGGATCTCAAGCCGACTTTCTTGGAAGACTATGATCATCGAGCAATATTTTCCATAATTAAGTTAAGTTCAACAAAGACTAGATAACATCGAAAGAAAAAGAGAGAAGAAAGAAAGGCATACATCTAAGTTTGCTTGAATTTCAGCATTTGCTTCGGGAGCTGGAATGGCCCTACTAACTCTATCACGAACTCTCCCCTTCCGTCCACCATCGACAGCACTAGCTTTTCCGTTTAGACCCCTTTGTCTACAGCCAATTAATCTGCCTTCCATTAGCATATGAAGGGCTAGTTCATAAAGCCAAAAATACAACAAAGAGTGAAAGAAAAACCGTTTTGCTTCTTCGTCTCTCAGCTTCGCATCCATTTCCTTGCTTGGAGGATACTTCGGTAGACTCGAAGGTTCGCAAGCTTGAGGATCGGAGTTAAAGAACTGTCCGTTTCAACCAACTCAGTCGATATAAACATTTTGTTTTTCATAAACACGGCAAACAATTAATCCAGAATATAATTATAGATCGAGTAAACCTACTCACTTGGCTATTCAATGCATCTGTGGCGCTGCCTCGATCATCGGGATCTGTTGAAAGAAGAGCGTCGACAAGAGGCAGAGAAGATGAGGGGAAATCTTTGAAAGTCTCGGCCACGCTTCGTTTGTATGGTTGCTGGGGCTTAAACAGAGTCGCATTGGGCAGTTTATGCTTCTTCCAATAATCATCGGAAGGAGAGCCACATAACTTAAATATCTTGTGAAGTTGTTCAACCTAAGCACCACACGTATAACGGATCCAACTTTTTGACACAAATTTTGCATAAAAATAAAAAAAATAAAACTTCAATGCAAAAAGGTCGAAGCATTTTATCATTTTTTTGCACACGGAAATGTAAAATTAAGTCTTATTCTTAACAGCAGCTTCATTCAACTGATTTTCCAATGAGTTCAATATATAATTTGACTCTATTTTCTCAAAGATGCTTCAACTTTAATAAATGTAGATTGAAGAAGTGTACACTTAGCCAAATCATTTGGATTTGACATTGAAGCCAAGGTTTAAACGAAGAAACTAAAGTTATGAACAAATGGCTTTCAAAACTTTTGATCAAACACCTATAATCGAGAAAAAGAAAATAATGCAGAATAACAGAAACACTAAGATTTATGTGGAAAACTCAAACGAGACAAAACCTACGGGCAGAACAGAAATTCACTATATAGAAATCAAGATATAATGAGATTTGCGACTCAAGCATCAATATATAGACAGTAAACCTAAAACTCTAATATTGAGTTGGTCAACCTAAAATTTTGGTCACCAAATTCTAACAAGAATCAATAAATGATATCTACGAATAATTATCAGTGACATGCAAACAAATCTCAGAAACCGGACTAAGAAGAGGAAGGTGAGTAAGAGGAGGCACAAATACCTCGGTTCTTCCGGGCATTATTGGCTTCCCAGCCAGCAGCTCGGCCAGGATGCAGCCGGCACTCCAAAGGTCGACGGCAGGGCCATAGAAGGTAGCCCCAAGGAGTAGTTCAGGGGGACGATACCAAAGGGTCACAACTCGACTAGTCATTGCCTGCTTATGGTGTTGCTCGTAAAATGTAGCCAGCCCAAAATCGGCTATTTTTAGAATTCCTTCGTTATTAATCAGAAGATTGGAACCTTTGATATCACGATGCAAGACGCCTCGACTATGGCAATGCTCCAGCCCCGAAAGAAGTTGCTTCATATAGCATTTCACCTGAGCAACCAATGATTAGGTGACTGGAATTTAAACATTTATCGAAGGGAAAGAATAGTTGCACTGTAATTCCACAGAAACTAGTGAATTCTACGAGCTTGAATTGAAATGACAAAAAGCCATCTCATGTCAATGAATAGCGCAAAACGAAGATTATGTACAACCAAATTGACAGCATATAGCTCCAAGATATATATATATCATTTGGACAGACCTGAGGCTCGGAAAATTTGACCGCTTGGCAGGCGGCGAGGCCGGCCAGATCGTGTTCCATGTACTCGAAAACTAAGTAAAGACTACAAGACATTCTGGACGTTACCAATCCTTCAAACTTAACCACATTTGGATGATCGAGCCGTCTAAGAACAAGAATCTCTCTGGCCATGAACTTAACACTCTCTGGCTCTAAATTATCGAACCTAACCTTCTTCAAAGCCACGATTTTTCCGGTGAGTAGATCTCTTGCTTTGTACACGTTGCTGTATGTTCCTTGCCCAATCTGAAGAACAGAAAATTCGATTTCACCATCTTGATAAGTTTTTCGTATTATATTGAAAAATTCAGAACTGTGAAGTTATTGATAACCTTAGCCAGCTTCTCGAACGTATTGGCTCGGCGAGGGGCCCAACCTTGGATCACATCTCCGGCGACTGCCAACAGCCACGCCGGCCATCCTTGCTCATTTTTCAGACTAGCATCCAGCCTGAGTTTTCGGAGCTCGGAAGCAGCGAAATCCACAGCTTTTTGATCATTCGGGTTCTCTATCTGCGCCAGCTCCTTCTCAACCCTCTCATCAATAGCTCCATCAGCAGCCGGAGGCTCTTTGACACTCCGGCGATTGTTCCGAGCTCGAGAACGACTTCGTCGATCTGTTTCCACATGTCTGCCAAAAACGCAGCCCATCAAATCAGCTTGCAAAACTTCCACCGCGGCGAAGATGCATCGGGAATCTCTTCAGATCAAGCAAACCTCCAAACAATCCATAATGCAACAACAAACTAGAACCCAAAAACCGCCGGGGAAACTGCGGATTGAGCTCCGACCGCGAAGGAAAAAGCAGAGAGGGAAAACTGAAAAGGCAAGAAAGCGCGAAAAGCTTCGACCTTTTCGTCTCCGTCTCCCAGAAGATCGATCACAGAGCTAGAGCTAGTGTTAGGCTGAGTAAATTTCTTCTGTACTGGTTTACTCTACCGCAAAATAGCCCATGGTTCAGAGCGTAATATCGGCAATACCACAGGCGGGATGGGGGTAGTTGTGGGCAGTGTCAGGGAACAGAGGAAGAATTTGACCGGGGCAACGACAAAAAAGAAAAATGACAAAACGACGACGTTACGAAAAGAATAGTCGCAGTCGTTGCTGCCATCTACCAACAAATTAAATAAAAAATAAAAATTAGAGCACAAAAAGTCAAAGTTGGGAGGAACAGCTTTGTTTGACGCAATGTAAAAAGGGTCAATCCAGACCCTCTCTCCAATTTAGTATTTTCACAGAATCAATGCTTCGATTATTTGAAAATTAGTAATTTTCGGTATTTTTCTCAGAATGGATAAATAAATGGAAAAAAGAGATATTTAAGAAATAAAATAAATGGCAAAACCTACCAACTGGGTGTATTAAATGAAAGAACTCGGTTCCCTTCTGGTCTCTGCTTCGTTTACTTTGTCTTTTACTTCACCAATTTAAGACTCGTTCCTACCTCTTCACTCACCCTCTTTAATGTTCAATAATAATTCCATTTTATATTAATTCGAAACAATTTAAACCTCGTGTCATTTTTCTGTCGAATTCAGCACGTCTTAAGTTTAAAAACATGTTTAAATCTATGCTTTTTGAGCTCCACACATATTTTTAATCTGTTTGTGCACTCCACCTCGAGATTATAAAAGTTTCAAATCATCATAAATGAGATTACAATGGAGTTATTTTAGCCCTATTTGATTATCATAATTATTACGTTAGCGAATAAATAACATTTGGATATCATATTTGTTGGCTTTTATTATGTTTGCATATTTTTTATGTTGAATTGCCCATAAATTATGCTTTATTATTTTTCTCTTTGAAATTTCCTTTTAAGTGCTAAGAAGTAGTGAGACTCGTGGGTTAGGGTCGGATTTTGATAGAAGATAACATATTTCATCAAATTAGATTTGAACCAATCGAATAATCGACTTGATTTAAATTCAACTTGTTTCAATTCTTATTCACATTTAGTTTTGTAAAATTCGAAGTTGCAGATTATTCACCATAACCAACTATTATTTATAAATTTTAGATTTGATCTGTTAACCGACCTGATTCAATATTCAGATCCTGTAAAAATTAGATCTGAACTCAATTTAATCGTATATTCGATTCGAACTAAATTCAACATAAATTTCATGTTAAATTTAGTTTAGTTGACATTAATTTTTTTAAATTAAAAATTAATTTGATTGATTCAAATAGTCTATTTGGAGGATCGATTTGATATGATTGTCACCCCTAGGAAGAAGGGTGGTGATTTTGAAGTTCAAAATGCCAAATTCCTACTACATGTGGTTTGAAAAATTGGTCGACTAAAAATATCCAAAAAGTTATAGCTATTCTTTGCTACTAAATTCTCGATTATAACGCGAAATATCAACTGGAAATGCCCAAGTAAAAAGTGTCAAAGTCAATGGAAGCATCTCATGCTAAGGCAAGGGAAGTGTCCATCGGAACATAGGCGTTTACTGGAAATGTTCTAGTCTTATGTTAAGGCCTTTGGAAGCGTCGCCCATAATAAGTAGTGACGACCAGAAAAGGCTCAAGCGGAAAATGTCTTAGCTTGGAAAGCACATTTTGAGAATTTATAAATGGTTCATGATCTTAAAAGAAAAGAAGTCGAATGTGTAAGTTGAGATTGATATTTACAAGTCAATCAAGGTTGCTAGAAGTTTGAATCGCGTCAACCCTTAATTGTGTCATAATCTCTAATCTTGTTTGATTTTGCTTTTGATGAATTTCACAATACTACATTAGATAAACGGCTTTATTATTGATTGAGTAACTAATTTGATAAATCTGAGAAAAATAATAATAACCTGATTCATCCCCCTCTTAGTTTAATTTGGCTTATAATGCCACCTAGTATATTTAAATTACACTTTCAGCTAGGTATTATGCCTTCACAATATTCTACTTACGAGAATGAATTACGCAAATAGCACATTAAAATGCAAGTATAAAATGAACAATCAGCATTATTCATTTGATTAATATTTTAAATTAATCCTAGGAAGAAATGCCTCGAAGAATGCCACTGACTGCATGCATGAATATACAATAACTTAGAGACGATTAATCTTAGATCAACTAATGTTAGGATCAAATATCTAAAAAATTATAACTTTAAAAAATACATCTAAAAAAACTTAAAATTTTTAAATGTATTAGAAAAATCCTAGACCTCACTAGGGAGGCTTGCTAAGAGTGGACTGGGGGGGGTGGTGGGGGGTGACACCTCGGTGGCACGCGGTGAGGACGGGAGTGGGGATGGGGGTCATCCCCCCGGGTAAATGTTATTGATGCAGCGGGTGACGACAGAAGGCCAATCCCCCGCGTCAGGGACAAAGGGCGACGCAGGGGGTTGACCCTGGTGGCCGACCCTCCACCTGAGGACAAATTTAATAAATTAATTAATAATGACTAATAACAAATTTATTATATTAATGACAATTTTCTTAAAACACAATTAATTTAAGAAAATTTTGATATTTTCATAAATTAACTAGATTTTTATCCTATTAATGGCGATTTTCAAATGGAAAATCATAAAACACAATGAATTTTTATTTTTTACATTGGAAATCTTGGAACTTGTAATTTTTACCATCTGCCCATGATTTTTGGAAATTTTCTCATCAACTAATTTTTATTAAATTAAAAAATATTATTTTCCATTTAAATCACAAAAATTTTCCTAGTAATTAATTTACTAGGAAAATTTTCCGCCCAATGAAATTGGAAAGTAATTTATATTAAAATTTATAATTTCTCAAAATATAGAGTTCTAAGATTTTGAGAAGTAGTTTCAATTTCAAAATACGTAAATCAAAACGCTCTAATATTTTCCCACACGCAATTAGTTAATTTAATAAGATAAAAAATTAATCCATATGATCACTTTTTTGTTATTTAAATGGAAAATAATTTTTTAATTTAATAAAAATTAATTTCTGAAAATCCGGCGAGTAATGCTTGAAAATTTTTGAATGAGGGTCAACTCCTTGTGTCGTCCCACAATCCATGATATCTGCCGCCATCCCCCCACAATCCATGATATCTGTCGCCATCCCCCCATATCACTCTCACCTTGTACCAAAAGGCGAAATCCTTCGTCCCCAGGGCCCCCACACCCCGGCCCGACAGTTTGTGAGGGGGTTAAATCACGGTGACTCAGTGGCCCAGAGATGGGAAGCCCGTGCCTGATGCCACAAGGAGCAACCTCAACATTGGAGGATTAAACTCTCACACTGTGGTAGCGCAGGCTTCGAACCGTGGCCCTTGTACCAAATCTACCACAACTTGGCCACTGAGCTAAGCCCGTGCGGGCCGAGTCACTCTCACCTAGTCCCACAGGTGAGGGTCAGAGACCCTGCTAGAATTTTTCTAATATAATTTGAAATTTAAAATTTTTTCAATGTATTTTTTTAAAATTCATGATTTTTTTAGATATTTTACCAATAATATTAACATATTTTGAATGTTTGGCCTATTTCTAACAAGACCCTACTAGGTCAAATATAGCAAATAATTTCGTCAATTGGAAATCAATCAATCTTTAAGTGTTCAACATAATAAAATATAATGTGGGAGATGACATTTCTAGAAACGATGAGAATTAGGGCGCCAAAAGATTACACGTCTTAATTTTAGACTTTTCTTGTGTTCAAATTTCAACTCCACGAGTTGTAAAAAGACGTGCAAGAATGACAATTTAAGCTTCTCTTGTTCAATGGGTCAAAGAAAGAGAACAATCAAGTCATCTAGTGAGAAGAAATTGAACTCTGTGATTGAGTAATTGACGAAAAAAGTAAATAGCAATTATATTTATGAGGGATTAAAAAATTATCGAGTCAAACACTAAGTTTTAAAATAAGTAAATTAAACATTAGTGGACAGATGCGTGGCAGTAGGAATTGTCTTAGTGGACAGATGCGTGGCAGTAGGAATTGTCCTAATCAAAATTTTTGGTGACTCAGACGATTCACGACCCGAACAAAACCTTTCTCATGATGATCATGAGAACGGCATCGTGTGGGTTACGGGTGTCTACATTTTAATGTCGAGAAGACTCAATCACTCTCTGACCGTCTATGTTATTGTTTATTTTCGACGAGTATGGCTCTCACTATCACATAGTTATTTGTCATAGTTCAATTTATGTTTTTCAAAGCTCAAGGTTTAGTTCGTTGGTTTTCCGATGGAATAATTGTTTTTTACCCAGAAAACACTAATGAAAGATATGAAAAAATATCATGTTAGGTAAAAATTCACTCGGTAGTACAAACTACAAACTAGCTCGTTACACACAAGGCTTACTACTATATTTACGGGTGTCAAATGTGTCAGTCATTTGAAATCACACAAAATCATTTAAAATATATAAAACTTAAAATAATTATATATTTTTAAATTAGTAAACTAGTTAAGGAAAAGTAAAAGGTCAGGTGATGTGATGGATTATTAATAATGATGAGACTTAGTCTCACTACTTTGTCAAACTTGAAGAATTTGAACACCATTTTTGTTTCTTCAATTTTGTTTTATTTTTTAAATAAAATATGCAAAAAAATCAAGACTTTAAAAATATAGTAAAAAAATTTAGAGGAAAATTTAATTTTACACATGAATTTTCGGTAACTAGGCCAAATCGAGCACGAGTTTTTGAAAAATAAATCTTGGACTTCTCGGACGCATGATGTGTCCGAATGAGGAATGATGAAATTTTTTTCATACATAAATTTCTTTTTAATAAAATTACATATGACATTAAAAATTCTTGAAAATTGTATCACACACTTAAAACATTGTAAGACAATATTTCACAAAGTTTCGTGATTTTTTATTGATGTACATAATATTTAAAACATTTATTTGTTTATGTAATAAACAAATTATAGTAAATCGTACAATTGTTGAAAATTCATGAAACATATTGTATTACAGTGCTGTAAGTGTGTGATACAATTTGCAAGAATTTTTATTACCGTATGTAATTTTAACAATTTTTTTTGTGTATGAAACAAATTGTATTAAATCGTACAATTTAAAAACTTCTAGATTAGTGTATTTTATTGTTTTGAATGTGTGGTAAAAATTTCAAGTCATTCTGATAAGATTTTATTAGTCAAATTTATTAAAAATAAAAAATTTTAAAAAAAAAATTCGTCGTCCCTCACTCGGACGCATCAGAGTGACGATGCATTTTATTGATTCCCTCACTCGGACGCATCATGCGTCCAAATTTCAATTTTTTTTTTTCAAAACTGAGGCTCGATTTCGCCTATTTACCCAAAACTCAACCCCAAAATTAACTTTTTTTAAAAAATCTAAATTTTAAAATATATAAAAAAAAATCTTAGCACAAAGTGGACCACTCACAACCTCCTAGGATGAGAAGGGGGCTCAATGCCTCGCGTAAGCCTCTAGCTCTGAATGTGGAAGGCATCGACATGAGTCTGTCTCCCGCGTCAATGGCAGGGGTGACCTCAGAGGGTTGACCCTTGGTGAGCCTCCTAGTCGTGGTGAAGCAGGGGGCCCATGAATCTCACACGACCTCTTGCCCTCCATATTTTTATATATACATTCTTCGATTTCGTCTCTAAAACTTGTACTAAAACACCATTGCAAAAAAAAATCTAATTTGAATCATTAGTGTTTTTGCAATATGGATAAAAATTCAAGTAAATGATGGAGATATGATGCACAGATAGAATAGCCAATTTCAAAAGTCCAAGCAAATATGAAATAAGAATATCTACCAATCTATAATAGAGTCTGCTGGTTGCTGAAGAACAAATGAAGAATGATATGCGATCGTATAGAGATGAAGATGTCATTGAAGTACGATCTTTATCAGATAAAATTATGTCCATTGTGATGAGAACACCACCCGATTCAAACGATGACGATGGTCTCAAATGCACAATCTTGCCACTACACTCGCTGTAGAGAGTGAGTTGTGCGCTACATGTGAGAATACTTGTCTGTTGTAGATTCACGCGTCGAGGATGAACGGTGAATTTACCATCTAACTAAAGAATCCTCGTTTGATTTTAGAATTTGTGATTTTAAGATATAAATGTTTAAGAGTTATTTCATGAATGTTGGGTAGATATTGATGAATTTAAGTATTGTGAATATTAGTGAATTAGTAGTTTGAAGGTGATAAAGAGAATAATGTTTAACGGCAAATTGGAACTTCTGGTCGACCCTAGGGATGAGGGGTCGACACAATATATAGTTTCGGTCGACCCCAGGATCGAAGAGGGGTCGACACAAAATAGTCCTTTAGAATGCTTTCGGTCAACCACAACATCGCACGGTCGACACGATGTAAGTTTCGGTCGACCCTAGGATCGAAGAGGGGTCGACACAATGTAACCTTTCGGTCGACCCCAGGACTCAGAAAGGGTCGACACAATATATAGTTTCGGTCGACCCCAAGACCGAGCGGTCGACACAAATCGCTCTCAGGAAATTCTTTCGGTCGACACAACAGACAAGCGGTCGACATAAGTCAGTTTCGGGAATAGATTGGGTCGACACAATTGGACGAGTGGTCGACACATTCATACATGCCGTTGAAAAGTCAGCTAAAACGTGGGAAAATTCGATCGGTGGACGTAAAGGGAAGATTTATTTTGTTTAATTAAGAGATAAGTAAGCATGGTCTGCCATTCCCTACCAGCATGGTTTCTTCTTCCTATGTTTACTCTAAGCTCTCACGTTTTGATCAAGGGGAGAGTAAGACTGAGAAGAAAAGAAAATATTGTGAGAGAAAAGAGTGAGAAAGTGAAGGGAAGTGGAAAACTCTAAAGCTCTCGTGGAAACTGAAGTTCAANATATTTTTATGATTATTGATTGATGATGAACTGGTTGGGGTGTAATGCACAATACACCGACCTCAAGTCATTTGAGGATTGTTTGTGTGCCTTGTGTTGATTGATTGATAGGTTTCTATGAGATTTCTTTATTGGCATGTTATGGACATCATGCATTATGTTTTGTACGAATGACAACGAAAATGAATTTTTATGCATGAAAACTACGAATTGTAATAAGTGAGTCGTAGGGGGATGGCAGATTGGGTGTTAGGTTGCCCATGGGGGTCTTCGATGCCTACATTTATCCCCTCAATATCTCTATTGATTCGATGAAGACATCTACGATACAGGAGAATAAAGACGCCATCGGCAATGACTATGAGTTCATGTTACCGTGAGCCCAATGAGGTTGTGCGGTAGGTTGTTATATCTCCTAATGATATAAGTTATGTAAAGGAGAATAAAGACGCCCTCAGCAATGACTATGAGTCCATGTTACCGTGAGCCCAATGGGGTTGTGCGGTAGGTTGTTATATCTCCTAATGATATACGATATGTAAACCAAAAAGAGAAATCAAGTTTTGTGGATGGTCGTCATATGGGGGGCGGATCCACACCACGAAAATGAAATAAACTGCATTGTTTTAAATCATATCATTCATTACATCATTCATGTTTTATTTACACTACTTACTCAGCTTTAAGCTCATTAGTTAGACTTTGCAATGTAGGTGAGAACTTAAATGTTGAAGAAATATCACCTGAGAATTTAATATGAAGGAGGAGGAGAGTGTCTTCCGTGAAGTCTTGTCGTTGTTAAGCGAGATTTTGACCGGTGGAGTAAGCTCACCAAAATACACGTGTTTTGAAAAGAACTTGTAAAAAAGTTATTTTGAATTACAAATATGTAACGTTTGTAAAATTTTATATTTTCAGAATGTGACTTATGTTTAATTACTTATGAGTGTGATTTGAAATGTTAGCTTTCGCTTTGTATGTAAAAATATAGGTATAAGCTTGATAAAAGAATTTTCAATGAAAACCTTTAAAAAAAAAAAAACGGGATGTTACAATTTTGAGAATGAACATACGTGCGCTTGGCAAGTGTAAAATTGGCTTGCATCGACGAAATGGATCGCTAGTACATATGCTGATGATTCAAAAGTCATAATTTGTGATATGTACCTTCTATCATAGAAACAGTAATGAAAGATCATAATACTAGGGTATCTCCAACTGCTGCGAGAAACGGTAGAAGAGAGGTTTGATCGGGAGATAATGCGACCTAATCTTCGAAGTCGAGTCGACATTCATGTACGGTTGTAATACGGAAGTGGTTGTGAAGCCATCAATCAATTTGAAAAAAAATTACGTATATATGTACCCATGCATGCAAGTCGTCATAAATTATGTGAGACCAGTTATTTGCATAAATAGTTATTTTCTCAAGAGTACAACTCTAGGCCATCTTCTCATTGAAATCGGGATAGATAGAAACGATGGAATATATCCCCTTACTATGATAGGAGTGGAGTCATAATACACAGACTTGTAGATGCAGTTTTTGATGCACCTACGAGGAGATATAGACAATGAGAGATGAGTTGAGTGGACCGTCTCATCAGATATGCAAAAGGTATACGTAGACGTACTTTCTGAGATAATACTACTTTATTTTTCATCGAAATAATTATTTTTTTTGTAGGAGTTGGTTAAAGCAGTTCATGACACCATGTGATTTGTTGAACATCATTTTCGTCTTAGACATTTATACGTTAATTTCAAACAACAGTTTCGTGGCTACTAATCATCCCTGCAAATCAGAAAAATTCGAGGAGATATAGCTCCTAAGGAGATATAGCTCATAAGGAGATATAGCTCGAGCTTCTAAGGAAGAAAAAATCGAAAGAGAAATCAGAAATCAGAAATCTTGAGTTACTAAATCCTCAAGTTGTTCAATATCTACTAGTCATCCTTGTATCACATTAGGTAACATATACATTTTCCTCGAATTCAAAGAGTGATATAAGTCTAAATAATCTCAACGAGTCATTCAACAAAATTATAGTCACAATGTTAGAAATTATCAGAAAATCTATAATGCTAATATAGTCGAGCGACATGGACATATGAAAAGGTCTACTAATTTTCTTATCCCTAAGATACATGGTAAAATTAATGAACTTCTTAAATTATCTCATAATTAGACTCGTGTTTTTGCCGGCAATCACATGTTCGAGGTAAGTAACGAGAATGAGCCGTACCTGCTCGACATGAGGAGACAATCATGAAACTGCTACCGATAGAACATGATAAGTATCATGTGTGTGCACGATACTCAATGCATGCAGTTCATGAGAGTTTCTATAGACGACTATGTTCATCCATTTTTTTTACCGATCGACTTACTTGAGCATGTACTCATACTCTTTAGGCTCATCGTTACACGCTTTATGTGTCTGATCGTGGATAGCGCTGATAGACTCGGGCTTTCTGTCATCCAGCGTAAACCTGGAAGACACATGAAAAAGAGAATACAAGATGTTGACGAGTCTCAATCATGAGTCTCTTATCATCAGTAGCAGGCGCATATGTAAAATGCATTATAAAACATGTGAGAAATCCAACCACAACCGCAGATTGTGTGACAAAAGAGATTCAACATGTGCAATTAGTATCTCAGACCGTAAAGCTGATGAGACGTTTATGGGTTTTAATATCTCTACTCAAGAGTCCTAAGCTAACCAACTTGTTGCAGTGCTAGAACCTCATCATTGATCTAGTTTGTGACTCTGGTAGCATAGATGGAGATAGTTAAATGTCAACAATGTAATTTATTTTTATGTGAATTATTTAATTTATTATTACTTCAAACGTGTAATTTATTCTAGTATCCAAACATCTTACATATACACGACTAATATATATAGAAGTATAGAACTAAATCCACATAAAAAAGAAAACGATAAACAATACACATACATATGAAAAGGATAAATAATACACATACATATACAAATGATAAATAAAACACATTAATCATCGATGACAAGAGGTGGAAGTGGTGGTGGTGGTAAATATGCAGTGGGCCTAGCTGCAAATCGTTAAGGTCATGCGGGAATCCGAAGTACATATCAAAGGATCGCACCATGCCGGCCAACTAGTTGTGGATGAAGTCCAAGCATGTGTCTAGCTACAACTATATTTTGCAAACATCATCCAGACGATCCCGCATAGGATGGTGAAATGAGTCATGACTTCACTGCTATAAGGTAGGATGCTCCATATGCTCATACAACTGTCTCTAATGTGTCATCTGCTTCGCATGATACATCGCCATCTGATCCATCAATGCCGCTAGTGATAAATCGTGCAAAGATGAGGGATGTTTTGTCATAAGAGGTAGTGAATGACATATATCTCTATCATCAACATGAGTATGACCCTGACCAAATGCATCTGCAGCCTCATCATCTAGATCAATAATAGACTCCTGCGTGTAAGAAACTTGAGTAGTATGTTGGCTTTGAGCAGCATGAGTAGTCTGCTATGTTTGGGAGATTACACACACCTAAATCCATTTATGCTTCCCAAGACCCATGCTCTTGAAAATGAGTCTTGTCAAATGGTTCTTTGGCCCTCGGGTGCCTAATGAATATCGTATCCAAATCTCTAGATAAGGTTGTGGATCAATACACTAAACATGAGATTCTTTAAACCTCCTCTATGCACCTCTACTATGTGCCTTAATATCAAGTATCCCGAGATAAACTGTTGTTTGGTGTACAACATGAACATAACATATATGTCCATGTAACTAATCGGATTACGATGGTTGTCAAGGGGTAAGATCATCTAAATGATCATGTTGTACACAATTATCACACTAACGATCAAGTCTTTCGAACTGTGTTTGCAAAAGACCTCCACATCGTTGTCCGCCAGTAGCGATAAGAGGAACAATACTCTTAAGCCATCGCGAATGAATTTAGAAAGCTTAAATGAATGATAATATGCATCGCTGGGGTCATCATTTTCATCCTAAAGCCAAGCACCTAATTGATATCGTTTACAGATGTCATCCCCTCACGACCAAATAAGAAAGTCTTCCTGCTACAAATCTAACCAACTTTACTAAACTTTACGTAGAAGAGCCGAACTAATCTCTTTGCACAAAGACTAGTCATCTCAGCCCACCGTCATATGTCAATCCTCTCAAATATATCACTAAGGTCCATCATATCGAATGTCGCAAATACAATAGACTTCGACGTGATAATAGTCCAATAGGTATATACATTGCAGAATAATCGCTCCTATTGAATCGTCCTAAACTCCCGTGAATGAGCATGAATAGGCGACCGATGTAGAACTCGACGTAGCTGGGGAGGTCGAGATGACCCAGAGTTAGTTGATTCCTTTACCGACAACTTTGTGTCCTCTCTAGAGTTAGAACACCTAGAATGTGGAACTCGTCATTTTCTTCCGGTTATAGAATGCATAGGAAAAATTAGAATTTTAGCAGAGTTTCGCTAAGTTGTCACTTTCATGAAAATAAAATGAGAAATAAGTAATTATATATAAAATTTTGAGAGGTAGGAGGCTAACTGAGAGCCATTTGCCCCCGCCACCTAACACGAGGTATTCTTGAGCCCCCGCACTCCGAGGCGGGCGGTAGAACACCCCCTGCACCGAGACGGGGGGTCTTTCACCCTTCACCTCCTCGACGCCTCTAGCCGGAGCACCCAGTTAAGAGCGATCGGCACCCCACTAGGATTTTTTTCGATGAAAATTGATTTTTATTCAAATAGACCAAAAATTAAATTTTTTTTCAAACAGGACCAACTAGAATTAGTCCAAATTACTCGATCTCGGTCTGAACATGCGGTCCGAGTCTGTTATGTTCACCCATTGATGGATGTGACAATTCACATCAACCCACAAAAAAAATTTATCATGATTTAAATTGTTAAATCATTAAAAAATCAAACTAAGACCGAACTAAACATTCAATTTCAAACTTATCGAACTAAGACTTTATCATTAACTTTCGATTTTAAACTTATTGAACTATGATCAAGAGCAAACCATATATTTTCAATTACGATTATGGTCTAGTCCTGGTATTTTTTGTCAAATGTATAAAAGTAATGATAATCAATTTCATTAGTTTCCATAATATATTATTTTCTACATTTTCTATGTATAGAATTATCGTCTTAATGTCCATAGTAAATTTACACTTCTATAACAAAATAACTAGATGAATTAAATAACTAATGAGTGGATGAAATAAAATTAAAAGTAAAAATTTAAAAATATTTATAATTTAAATGGTTCAGTTCAAGTAACGATCCTAAGACATTGCGAACTAAGATCAAACCGATGAAAATTAATTTTTATTCAAATAGACCAAAAATTAATTATTTTTTTGCAAACAAGACCAACTAGAATTAGACCAAATTACTCGGTCTCAGCTTGATCATGCAGTCCGTGTCAATTCTATTTACCCCTTGGTAGATGTGACAATTCACAGCAACCCACGAAATTTTTTTAATTTGCACAAGCTAACATCATGTTTAAATAGTTAGTTTTAATTGTAGGATTTAAGTTTTTGATTGCTTTTTACAAATTGTCTTTAGCCATACATTGAAATTACTCTTCCTCTATAATTTTATGAGAAACATCTTGAACTAACAGTCTAACAGACCGAATTCTCAATGAAAGATTGATAATTACACACATTTAAGTCAGCACCCAATATTGATACTTGGTTTATGAATGTCTCATTGTGATAGTATACACTCACCACTTCTAATTCTATCAAATTTCAAATCGTCCGTTTATTTCATACACCCTTTAAATATTTTGCTGATTGTCTATGAAGACAAAGATATGATGAATTGGTCGGTTGTGCGTGTATGAACGGCTGTCTTGTTCAAAAATCGTATAAAGGAAACAATGAACTTATTAGTGGATGTTATCTTAAAGTAGTTTATATTAAATTTCAATGACAGAGAATAATCTAACATGGTGGAATCATTGTTCAAAAGGGTCATATTCTCTACTAATGAAACGTCACTTTTACTCGTCTCGTCTTCCAAAAACGATTCCACTGGCTGCTTGCATGTTGTTGATAGAGCTTGGAATGTTGTTCCAGTAATTGCAAAATTTGGAGACAGAGAGAGATGGGGATGAAGTGCGAAGATATAGTCTGAAGAACATTGACACGAAAGACAGTAGAAGTAGGAGATAATTTGAGTAAAAAAAGGAAGAAAACTCTTGCTTTTGAAAATAGTTGTCAAGAATACATATGGTCAGTTGTTTCTAATTGTGCTCAACCCAGCACAGTCGACAGCACAATGTCGGTTTGAACGAATTTGGAGTAGACGAGAAAAATGGAAAGAAGTTGAAGGGAAGAGATTCATAGTGAAGAAGAAATGCAGAGAAGAGCATGGCCAGGACTGTGCTCCAACGGGTACATGGCCGTGCCTCTGACATACTCGTGATGCTCCAAAGCAGATTTTCCCAGATTTGCCTTCTCAGAAGCCTTTCTTGAAGCTCGCTTCTTCAATATGGAACATGAAGCAAGTGGGTTTTCAGACCCAGCTCCAATCCTCCTGCACATCACCATATGGATCCATAAATTCCACTATTAAAAAAAACTAAGCCAAGACTGAGTTCATCGTTGGAGTTGAGGGAGTAAAATAGCTAAAACCACATAGGCAGGCATCCATTTCCAAGAGAAATATAAGAAATACTCGCCTCAACAACTTCTCTGATGCAATTCGAGCCGCATTAATTGTACTCCGACTTGGTACCCACTTCACAATCCGGTTGGGATCGGCTCGCATAGGAGAATGGATTTTGATAAGCTTCAAAACATCAACAAGGTAACTAAACTGAAGACAAATCGAATTCTTTCGTCTGACAAAGATTAAAAAAGGAGTGATCATTCAACTTACTCCCAAGCACTCCATCATTTGATAGTATGCCCTCCCATGTAAAGGCGAATGACCTTGTCGAGATTCTGAAAAATACCGGGTCCTGCAAAAAGCTTATTAATTTAGAAAATCAAATCAAGGAATCCTAGCCCCTTCAAAGGAGAGCTGTTATATTTTAAACAAAAGCAACTCCTACCATTCTTTATAACCAGGATCCACAGTGAAACCATACATATCCACGGACTCACACATTGAGAGAGCAAATTCAAGAGCCTTGAGCCCAGTCCCTTTTGCTGCAGACCCAAAGGATGATCCTAGCATTAGATAAATAGGGTTCTTAATTGGAATTTCCTGCAAACATAAATAAATAAACTCTAAAACGAGGAAACCAGACGAAAGTAATTTCAAACTTCTCTCTATGGCAGTAAGTGTCATCTCTAATACATGAATATTTAAGCTCTAGTATTTTGAAATGAAACCAAATCAGAATGGACTAAAAATTGGCATGTATCAAAAGTCAGGTTTCTACTTTCCAAGCCCACGCTCTATAAGATTTTCATTTTCTTAACCAAATGATATTTTAAGTTTTACTCATAAATAAAAGCATAGAATGAAAAACTTGGTAGTATCAAAACAAAACTATAATTCAATACTGAAAGCTTTTACTACAGCAAACATTACATGTTCAAGAGGAAGATTGCCAATGAGAAGAAACCATGTTAAAGCAGCATACAAACCCGAATCATCTTGCTCATGATGTCATGAATTGTTGTTTTGATGATCAAGACCTCCTTCCTCAATTCTGCAGAATTTATAAACTCACTATGAGTTGATATTATAGAAGTCCTTTGTAGTGATGTTCATACCATCTAACTCAACAACTTTATCAAGAGCTTTGGCAGATCCCCTGTTAAGAAGGCGGAATGTACTCTTTTTGCCCACATGTTTTGTGTAGTTCTGCGTAATGAAGAAGAACAAAGGTCACCAATATTATCATATCTAAAGAATTGGTTTGAGAGAAATAGAGTAACCTGGACAGGGGCACCATTTTCTCTAATTACAACATCGAAAGCATCAATTTCCTTCCCAAACTCTGTTTTCAATAGATCGCCTGAATTTCCTATCACAGCACACTGCCCAAACTGCCTTGGCACATATGGTGGTGTCTCCGGAAGCACAAGAGAGAGTTTCTCCTTGCATAAAGTTTTATTTTCACAGTTGTTGCTGTAGAGAGGAAGAACAATATTCAGGCGATAACACACTATTTTCTACTCAATCACTTGAAGTGTTGTAAGTCCACCTACCCATGCAACTAAGCATCGAACAACCACATTTTTTTAAAAGAAGAATATTCATGATTCTCTGCTGCTTTTGAAAATATATTGAAGAGATAGTAATTAAAAACAGAACCATTGAAATAAAATCATAAGAAATTATTGGATTCACTTGATAAACTATTTTTTGCTTTGCCTCACTAACAACAAAATTCTCAAATATTCTCACTCTAAGGGGACTAAGAAGACAAATAAAATTATGCCTAATTCAGGGCCTTTACTATTTTCTGTTCCTTATCATAATTATTAAGACAAATAAAATTATGCCTAAGGGAGGACGTTTATTATTTTTTGTTCCTTAACATAATTATCAAAATCCAAACAACAATCAACATCTGTTGTTTGGGTATCCACCAAGCACTTACAGCATTACTCCTTTGTTAATCCTCTGCCATGCATAGTCCTTCCATCCATTTGGTAAAGCACCAACAAACTCCCTGGTGAGAATTGTGGTACTATTCCGCACCTACACAGGGCACTCACTATATCATAAATCAAACATAAAAATGAAAAAAAATATTTTTCCCTATGAAACTTATGCATGCATCCAATTCTAAAAGCCAGGGAGCTGATTCAACTCAAATAAAATCCTGAAATTTGGCAGTTTCAATCAAACCAAGAACTTCTTTTAAACAAAATGAAACATGAACTTTGGGTTTATTACAATGTCAACACTAAACTTTGTTTCGAACAAATTAGACCTTGATACTCTGATTAGATTTAATCTGATCGAAACCAAACCAACCATTATTATCATAAGTTTATATTTTTTAAATTTTATTTTAAACATTACCAGAAAAAGGAACTAAATAAAAAAAGAACAAAGAAAAAATTGATTTGATATTCGTTTGATTAATACGCAAAGTTCAAAGTTATTTTGTTTAGAAAAAAGTTCAAGGTTTAAAATCATCAAATATCAAAGAAAAAAATTCATTGTTTAAGTTGAACGAGCCACCTAAGATCAGAATTTGTTTTCCAATTTACCTAAATATATTATAAATACGATTACCTAGAGTACACAGTAATCTTGTCGACAAAACAATTAATTTCCACATCGTCGAAATATAGATTAGAGAAACAGGTAACTCGAAAAGACAAAAAAAAAAGAATACCTGTTCCCACGTAGCCACAGCTTCACAAAGATTAAAACTAAATGATAATTCTTCAAGTTCACCTGTCTTAGGATCTCTCTGATCACAGGGAAAATAAGTTGAACAACAGCGATCACTCAAACATTTTTATACACTAATACAAATGACAAAAGTGATCAAATCAAATCATAGATCGTGTAAAACATTGGATCATACCAGTAGCTATAGATTTTGTTGAAAATGTGTTTATTTGCTGTCAATTAATTATTTTATTTAGTCAAATAAGTTCCTAGAGAATAAGAATCAGTTTAAGCAATTTGTTATTTCTAGCTAAAGTTTGTTAAGTTTTGCCTTATTTTTGCTGAAACAGTTTTCATCTTGTTGCTATTTGAACAAGTTGTAAACGCATGATTTACTATCTTCTGATCAATAAAATTCTTCTGTTTTTGTTTCAAAAGCTTTACACAAAATAAAGTAAAAGTTCCAACAAATTAGTATCAGAGCTTTCTTCTTAAGGGATCTGTGAGTTCTAATCTACGGGAGATCAAATGGAAGAAGAGTCAAGCTTTTCCTCGATGAATCCGCCAAAGTTCGATGGAGAAAACTACCAGATGTGGACCATAAGAATGGAGACTCATCTCGAGGCCTTCGATCTATGGGAAGCAGTAGAGGAAGACTACGAAGTTCCAGCACTCTCGATGAATCCTACGGTGGCTCAGATGAAGCTGCATAAGGAGAAGAAGACCAGAAAATCCAAAGCAAAAGCATGTCTATTTGCTGCAGTCACACCGACCATTTTCACAAGAATAATGGCGTTGAAAACTGCTAAGGAAATCTGGGACTACCTCAAGGAAGAGTATGAAGGAGATGACAAAATCAGAGGTATGAAGGCAATGAATCTGATAAGAGACTTTGAGCTGCAAAAAATGAAGGAGTCGGAGTCTGTGAAAGACTACTCAGACAAACTTCTCAGCATAGCCAACAAAGTCAGATTGCTTGGATCTACACTGACAGACTCAAGAATTGTGGAGAAGCTGCTTGTAACCGTGCCAGAAAAGTTTGAAGCCTCAATCACAGCTCTTGAAAACACAAAAGATCTGTCAAAGATCACACTAGCAGAGCTCTTAAATGCTCTTCAAGCTCAGGAGCAAAGAAGAACCATGAGACAAGAAGGAGTAGTGGAAGGAGCATTACCAGCCAAACACTACGACAACAACAAATACAAGAAGAAGAAGGACTTCAAACATCACCAACAAAATGGAGAAGGGTCTAACAGAAGCTTTCAGAAAGGCAAAGGAGGAGATTTAAAAAAATCTTATCCACCATGTCATCACTGTGGAAAAAATGGACATCTTCCTTTCAGGTGCTGGAAAAGACCAGATGCAAGGTGTACCAAATGCAATCAACAAGGTCATGAAGCTGTGATATGTAGAACCAAGCCTCATCAACAAAATGAAGAAGCCAAGATGGTTGATCAAAAAGAAGAAGAGGAAGAGCAATTGTTCACAGCTTCTTGTTTCATGAGTTCAAATTCTTGTGAACATTGGCTGGTGGACAGTGGATGTACCAACCACATGACTTTCGACAGAGAGCTCTTCAGAGACTTGAGAAGCTCGAAAATTAAGAAAGTGAGGATTGGTAATGGTGAGCATTTGGAGGTAAAGGGTAAAGGAGATGTTGCCATCACAAGCTGTTTTGGTACAAAGATTATTACAGATGTACTGCTTGTACCAAAGATTGATCAAAACTTGTTAAGTGTTGGTCAATTAATGGAAAAAGGCTTCAAAGACAGTGCTTAATCAAAGATGGAGATGGCAGAGACATGTTCAAAGTGAAAATGCAAGGGAAGAGTTTTGCTCTAAATCCAATGGAGGAGGAGCACATAGCATTTCTATCAGAAGCAACTGCCAGTGATTTATGGCACAAGCGTCTCGGCCACATTCACTACAAGGGGCTTCTTGAAGTTCAAAGGAAGGAGCTAGTCACGGATCTTCCAAACCTACAAGATCACTCAAAAACATGTCATATTTGTCAACAAGGCAAGCTAGCAAGGAAGCCATTTCCAAAAACAGCCTGGAGAGCATCAAGGAAGCTGCAATTGGTCCACACTGATATCTCAGGGCCAAAAAGGACACCTTCATTAAGCGGTAACAGGTATTATGCTGCGTTTATTGATGACTACTCAAGGATGTGCTGGATTTTTTTCATGAAGCAAAAATCAGAAGTAGCTCAAGTGTTCTGGAAGTTCAAGGCTCAAGTGGAAAATGAGAGTAGCTGCAAAATTCAGCAACTCAGGTCCGAAGGGCCTTCAAATCTTCTTCAAGAAACGGATTGCTGTAAACTATACACAACATTTAACATACCAGTTCCATCAATATTCACGTAAAAACACAGATTCAAACGCGAGGTGAGAGGATTGCATACGCAGGTTGGAAACAGCCGTAATATAGATGGAAATGGCAGCGAACCCAGACGTCAGAGCAACAAAAAAAGCTAGACGCAACAGCCTCATCTATGTTCAAGATTTACTGTAAGCTCTTGAATTTCCAAACCTTCTCCAGAATAACTTCTCCGGCTTCTGCAAAATGAACTCCTCTGTTTCCTTGGATCTCAAGGAGTAGAGACCGAGATCTCCTTCTCCACCCAGCACTTCCAGCTGGAGCTTTTCTTCCGAAAAAATCCCGCAGTTTCCAAACACTATAAAGTATAAAATATTGGACCGTCATCATTACGCGCGCTCTACTGAGGAATTAATCCCAAACGTTCATTGCTTGAATATTTATTTATCGAAAACGACATGTCGTGTAATCACCATGTTAAGTGTAGGAACTTATTTTTCTCAAATAGAGGAAGTATTCTGTCGTGAAATAAAATATTGAGTCCTATTTTCGGTGAGTATGTCCACATGTAAGGTGCCAATTGGATGGTGTTTGACAATGGTAGTGACATGGACAATTTAAGTTCACATACATAAATTTAGTAACATAAAAATACTTTGTGAGAAAGTATATATAGATTGTTAAAATGGGCTGCTCGCTTTGAGTTTTTAATCTTCTGCACACAGTGCAAAGCGAGACCAATTTAATCGCAGTATTATTTTCGTAGTTATACGATGACTATTTTTTTCAAATCACATAGGCGACGTATCTCTGATAAATCATCGATTGCTATTTGTGAGCAAAATCCTTAGCCATGTAATTGTTAATAATTGGATGAATAAAGAATGGAAGTTGATAAAAGATGGGGGCATGGGATGGGGAGTAGAACCATTGACCATAGGCTATGCCTCGTCTCTGCGTGAAGCGACAACCTTTGTAGCCTATGCCATGTTTCTTACGAGGGTCTATCGCTATCTTGTCAAGTTGTGTCTCATTATTTATGTTTCAAACATCCCAGGACGTGGAGTGGGCTAACATAACTCTCACGGAGAGAGACAGTAGAGAGAGACTAGGGGTAGCGCAGGTCAGCAGGGGCCGGTTAGGTCTCGTTTCGACATGGTTTCTAACTGGTTCATGCAGTTTTAGTTCAAAAAAATTAGATCCAGAATTGGTATTTTCAAAACCCAAAACCAGCTCGGCGCAACCCATTTTATTTTGTTAGAAATTTAATGAATATTGAAAAATTATATAATTTTAAATAATTTTATTAAATTTTGATTAAAATTTTTGAATTTTGAACTAGCTTATGACCAATGGTGTGTTTTAACATTGGTGAATGAATCGTTTAAGATTAGTCGATATTTTTATCAATTTTTAAAAAAACCGTACAAGTCAGGATTCAAGATTTAACCCCCAAAAACTCATTTCCTCCGTCGATTTTTTATTTAGACTCGTGACCATGTTTATGGAGTATGGTAAGGTCTTTTGGAGATGGTTTGTGTATAGTAAGAGAGCGGAAGGAGCTTTGCATAAGCCTAGGGTTAGGCAAGGCCGGACCTGCATGCCCGTGGGTGGGGACTGGGGTGGGGTCATGTCGGTCTATAAATTTTTTTTAATGCGGGTCAGTTAAAAAGCAAGATTGGTCTCATTTTTTGGTTATTCAAATAAATTGATCAACAGAACAGAAAACCCAATTAATAAATAAGGGTAAAAACTGTTTTTGGTCCTAAGTTTAGTTAAAATAGGCGAAAAAAACTTGAATTTTAAAAAAATCATTTTAAGACTCTTCGGACGTTTAAAGGTGGGTCACTACGTCTGGTACAGACATCCGAAGGAAGATCACTGCGTCCGGTACGAATGTCCGAATGAGTATGAGTGCGTCTGGTTGATTTTACAACAATATAAGAGACTAAAGTAGAAAGTTTCAATTTTTTTTAGACATTTTAAAGATTTATTATAATTTTTTGAAGAAAGAAAAATCAAATTCAGTGAAATTCTGTACGTCAATAAAAATTCTTGAAATTTTATACACATTTAAAATCTTGTCAGATAACATTTCAAAAAGTTTTGTAAATTTTTAAAAATTATATTATTTATTATAATTTTTTGAATGCAAAAAAAAAAAATCAATTAAAATTTCTTACGTCAACAAAAGTTTTTGAACTTTTCGTCTCAAATTTACAGAATGGTAAGACAAAATTTACAAAGTTTTTTGAATTTTTAATAATGGTACGATTTATTATAATTTCTCAAAAAGAAATTTGTCAAAATGAAAATAAGAATCCAAGTAAAGATCTAATAGGTAAGTTTACAACAACTAAAGCTGCTACGTGAAAAGGTGAAGTTGAAATTTCTACTACAACGAGAACTAGAGAAATCGATTATTTTTAATGAACTGTTTTTTACACTAAGAACTTGACATATTGATTCAATTCGTCCAGACAAATCAGTGATGTTTATGTCGACATGAAGACATGAAAAATGTTAAGATGGGCAAAGACGAGATGCCTCATCTGGAAGATCATAGTGATGTCGATGAAGAAGAAACAACAAAATGAGAATAATTTGTGACAAGGAGAGTCCAAACATTCAAAGACAAAAACAAAGAAATATGTTTATGTACTCGATGTTATTTGATCAATAAAGTTTTTCACGTATTATTTATAGTGATAGTTGCACTAATGCAGCTCACTTTAATGACTTACAAACTCACTACGCAAGAATAAGAGGTGCTCTGAATCGAAAAAGGATGAAGAATTTATTGATTCTAAACACGAAAATGCACTCATGAAATCTTCCAAAGGTGGAAGGAACGGAGCAGACAAAAAAATGGCTGCGATGCTCTACGAAAAATTCGTGGATGTATATGTTGTAGAGAGATGTGTGAGATTTAAAGAGGGGAGAGGAGGGAGAGAAGTTGAAAACAGACATTGGGTCGTGTTAAATTGCAGATATTCTTGGGGTTGGCCTTACGAAACCTTGTGGTGTGTTGTTTGAACCACTCTCTTCCGTCTTCCCCTCCTCTCTCTTCCTCTTGCGTTGTTTGAACCTTGTGGTGTTCTTTCAACGGGATTACTTTTTTAGCGATCCTGGATCCAAATTTTCCCTTTGGCAGCTTTTGGGTAGACTTTTACATCCAGTAGTCGTTTTCCGTTTTCTTTTCAAATCTGGATAAAAAATGGTGAAAATGAAGGCCATGAAGACGTAAGCTCATTTTAAAATGAGAGGGTAAAAGGTAAACAACAAAGGTTAAAATGTCACATGGGGTGCCCATGAAGAAAATTTAACGGATATTATGACCGTGTCGATAGGGTGTCTGTTGTATGTATAAGATAATTCAAATTAGATATTGACGACTTTTAAAGTTTAAGGTATTCGTTGCAAATACATTTATAGTTCAGATATAAAATTGATATTTAATAACAAAAAAGCCGAAACAAGTGAACAATAGGCCATGAAGAAAGAAAAACATAATAGGAGCTGGCCAGCTACAAATTAAAAGCAATCACTCCCCTCCCCCACCCCAGAAGCATCCAACATGTGTTTGTATGTCGATAGCTAGTTGACTTCCTCAATTTGCTTCCACTGTACAACATGGTGACCATCAAAGCTTGATGCTACCAAATCAACCATGGTTTTGAAGCAATCCACAAACCGAAATGCACTCGACAAGCCGACTAAATGCAAGATGAATTAAACAGTTGGTCCCTAACTTAAGTTGAACATGCTAATTTATCTTCTGAAATTATTGGCAATTTACAGAATATAAATAGAAGGGCAAGTTGTTTTTAGCCTAGAGAGTCTTGGAGGGAGATTAGAACAAGATGGTCATGGAGGGAAGCCAACGCAGACAATTGAAACATAGCAATCACGTGGATTGTCCCCTTTGTCTATTTTTACGTTGGATAATTGTAATTATTTGGATTGGATAGTTTTGCAGGGAATTTCTCTAGTTTCATTATGTAAGTTACATGTATGGAGTCAATGAGGGCTAAATGTTGTTTATACTTTACAAATATTACATATTAAATCATGCACTATTGTCCTTCAAGATCGTTAATATAATATTGTTTGCTTAGAGCAAGATAATTCAATTCTATTTTTTGGACAGAGGATTCTACTTCTGTAGCTCCTATATTTGACAACCCCTCAAGTGAGGTAGGTTCTCGCTAGCGCATCTGTATGACTTGCATTAGTACACTTTGGATTTTAATAGACTTTACATTGGAATCTTGTCCATCACCGAAATAATAACCGAATTCTAGTTACAAATCACGATAAATATATGCTCCAGAGAATTACAAGATTAATACCCATTGCTAAACCCTTGCACAAAAGTATTATCTTAATACCTGACTCCATTTTTATCTGCCTATATATATATATATATAGTTCTACTGATATCACTACACAAATATTCAATTTTCGAGACAAATGACCCGAGATCAGATTGAACTATGTAAACTCAGTCGTAGCAAGAAGATGCACAGTCTTATTTGGTTTCTTTGTGGTTGAAACGAGTGGTTCGTTCCTAGGATCCAATCTCAACCCAAACACAGAAGCTAAAGGCATTTTTAAATGCAAGGGCTACAAAGACACCTCTATACTTAATATTAGACCCTCCTAATGCTGTCTTCAACGAGATTTGGTATAGAAATTGTCCTTTACAGGCCACATAATAAACTACTCAAGAATTCGCATCGGAAGACCGCGAGTATTAATGCACAGAGAGTGTAGGCAGCGGCGAGTAAGTTAACTGAGAATTAAAGTGATGGGTGAAGACAAAAAGGGGAAGGTTCCACCATTTCTTAATTACACATGCACCAAACCATACCAACAGATGCATTTGCATGTCTTGTCTGCTACAGTACTGATGACAAATGTAGGGTAAAAAGGCAGAAAAGTAACAGAAACAGCCAGAAAAAATGCAACTTCCCGTCTTTTCGAGAAAGCATCGACGACTTAAACATTCCGACCAGCCAAACATGAACTTCAAATTGGGTTTTCAGGTCTATGAAGGGAGGTGAAATTCATTATCGTGATCGTGTTTAGTTCTTAGATTTGGGAAATGGGTGATGGTTTATGGGTTTTGAGATTTGAGAAGTGAAGTCAAGAGACTGGTATTATTGAATGTGTTGTAATTACACACAAAACATATATGTTTTGAAAACCCTAATCAACAGAGGCAATAGGATATCGAATTATTGGTCAGTCAGACTTGTCGAAATGTTCATGAACTTGGTCCTCTTTTGGTATATGCTTCAGACGCAATTGAAACCAGAAGCTTAGCTGAGCTCTTGTGCCTGATTTACTGACTGATGGAGCATAAACTGTTGCTTAGAGCAGGTGAAACGACAAGCTTTTGGTCTGGATCTTCTCCTCCCCACATCAGATTTACAGAATCCTGAAAAACAAAATCCACTTTTTCCGAATAAAGACTTTTGGGAGGAAAAAAAGAGGCCGAAGCTTACGTAAAATGGCATTGACTTATGGCGCTGGTCGAGTAAAATGGAGGCCGAGTGGTCCATAAAAGGATGACTAAAGGTGGAGACGTAGTTGGCGAACACACTGCACTGCTGCAGATTGGATGATCCAATGCTCCTACTCATTGTCTGAAATTCAACGTCAAGATGGATTGAATTTCCAACTTAAATTAATAACAAAAATAATAATACTTTTCTGTACCTCTGCCGTAGCCATGAATGAATCCAGATCGTGTTCAAACTGGTAGGATAATGGGTTCACTGAGGCGAGTTTCATGGAAAGGAACTGAGAATTATGGAAAAAGATGGTAAGATTTAGGACTAAAAGCTTCTTTTTTTTTTTTAACTTTAATCTGCCATTGATGATCACCTCTACTTGATTTTGAAGGGACTGAACATAGTTGATGATTTCATCCAAAACTAGCGCCTTTCCAGTAACCTGATTTGTCGCATAATAAACCTAGATTAGTCAGAAAAAAAAACCAAGAAAGATCTGCGATGCAAAGATTAAGATTTCAGACAGAGAAGTAAATTTGGACCTTGTCACAGCCTGGAACAAGTCTCTGCAACATCTTCATCCTCTCACTAATTTTCTCTCTCCTAACCTGAAATCCAAACAAGAGAGATGAAATGGGTCATGTCAATGGGGACTTGGGAAATCATTCACGGTTGGTAGGAGTCATAAACTGCACACTACAAGCAGAAAGTTGGACCATTTTCTTGCCTCTCTAATGTTTTTATGATGATTATAAAGAGGGGCCCTTGTGTTTTTGGTTTTTTTTACCTTTTCTTTTTAGTTTCATCGTTGGAAGATGAAGCTTACCCTTTCGGCTAGGCTATGGCTGTCGGTAGCTTGACCCCTCCTTGCTCTAACATGAATGTAGCCTGTTGGAGGAGCTTCTTCTGCAACTTCTTTCTCGTTTTTTTCCTCCTTCTTCTGTTTCTTCTGCTTTGTTCCTCTTCCTCCTGCTTTACTCTGACATTAATAATCACACCAACCCCATTAGAAAATCACCTGAAAACAGGGTTTCACAAATCAAAATGTAATCTCAGTTTGCTTACCTTAGATTGAACAGAACTTGAAACTGAACCATTTCTCTTCTTCCTCTTCTTCTCCTTAGGATTTATCTTCCGGGTCACCTGTTCTCCGCTCTCGACTTTATCCACAACAATGGAGGACTCGCTGCCTTGTTTGTTTGCCAAGGAACTCTCATTCTCCGGTGACTGAATCCCGCCGCCATGGTGAAGAGGGCTAGGCGGATGAGAGTGGTAAAACTCATTAAAGTCGTCTTCGGTGGCGTCGGACATTTTAGGCGACGGAGGGTTGTTTGGGAAAGGAGAGAGGAGGTGAAAAGGGTAGTGCATGTGCTGAAAGGGAAAGGCTGCCATTGGAGTTGTTTGGAAGGTGGGAAAGGCTACGTTGACAAGTCTATGGAAACACAGAGTTGCAGAGATTCCGAATCAAAGTGTTTTATTGGCGGATTGTGACGAAACTCGAAGGGGTGGTCGTGGGTTTATATAAGTTTTCGGGAAAGAGGAAAATTGACGACAACTAGTCAGATAAACACGACAAATAATGCATGGGGTTGCGTTCGTGATAAAAGTTTTAGGTAAATATCAATTTACCATCCTGACCAAACCAAGAGCAAAACTTTAAAATTTATCAATAAAAATTTTCAAATATCTTGTAACGTGGTGATCCATCATGTAAAAATAAAGATGATTCAATATGTAATAAGACTGCAAAATTTCACATTGATTGCAAGAAAAAAATTGTACGATATATAACTAGATTTTTCAACTCTGTATGTATGTGTTTTGTGTTATCCATTTAAGTATTATCTGACTCAAAACATATAATATTATAATAAGATCACTTATGGATGATGCATACACTTTTTCATTAGTTTTTTTTGTTAATTTTAGTATGATAGTCACATTTATTGAAAGAAAAAAATTGTACGGTATATAACTAGATTTTTCAATTCTATATGTATGTGTTTTGTGCTATCAATTTAAGTGTTATCGGGCTCAAAATATATAATATTATAATAAGATCACCTATGGATGATGCATACACTTTGTCATTAGTTGTTTTTGTTAATTTTAGTATGATAGTCAATTTGATTAATTTTAATGACTTGAAAATAAATAAAAGAAGTTTCGTACATAAAACAAACAAGATTTATTATGATCTTCTAAATTTTTTTTTACTATTATTGATTACATGTATTCACTAAATCAAGGAACACTATTAAAATTATCAAAAAATATGATGAAATGATATTGATTAAAATTTAGTAAAGTTTAAGATGTACATTGATGATTTTAAATTTGTAGCCGGTGCAGTTTAATTAACCTCATGATTTATGTGTAAATTGATATTTTCCCAAACTTTTGATAAAATATTATTTCATTTGCTATGTAAAACCCTTAGAACATTGAGTGAAAAATATCATTCGATGTCAATGTGACGTAACTCTGATGAATCTTCTTCGTTGAAAGTCAGTTAGCCGTAAAATAGAATGGAAATTTGAAGGGTAATAAGTTCCTAATAAGCAACTTTTAGTATCAATAAAACTCGATGAATAACAATCGAGCATTGTTGATAGTGACAATAACTTAGATTGAAAAGTTTAACCGTTAAATTTAATTTACGTTTACGAATTAAAACCCGGATTCATCGAGAAGCTTGAGATGATTTCCTTTGTTTGGTGACGCAGTCAAAACGTGACAAAAAATAATTAGCTAAAAGAGAAGCATTTCGAAGTGTGAAACCTAGACATGTGAGAATTTCATTGCATTTAAATCAATTCAAGAGACTATGATATGCTTGTCCCTAAATCATCTATGACGTTGAAATCTTCGAAAACAACTTAATGCGGCTGCCCTCAATCATTGCATTTTCAATTTTTTTTCAAAAATTTTCTTCATTAAAATTATGTGTTTAGACCCGCAATGGGAGAGATTACGATTTAGGGTTTTGTTGATTATCTCAAGAGCATCGATACATGAAGAGTTACCGCTATGGGTAACTAACATGCACGTCCGGATTTTATAATGCAAAACTTGAGATTTAGTAGATGGTTAAAGTCTACTAATAATGAAATTATTCCGACTCAATTTTGCGGTAAATGACTCTATTCTATAGGGGTGAGCATAATAAAACCGAAACCGGTAAACCGAACCGAAACCGAAACAAAAAACTGAAAAAAAATCGGTTTTGACCATTACAAATTACTGCTTCAGTTTAGGATATAAAAAACCGAATGTTTTTAATTTTGTTCCGGTTAATTCTTTTAAAACCGATAAAAACCGAACCGAAAGTTATAATTATTATTATTTTTATATTTTAAAAATTAAAACATAATATACTTCTGACTCCCCCTATTCCCAAAGGCCCTAACCTGCTAAATGCTACTGCTAACCCTAACTCGACGTTTCCACTTTCCAGAAGAAGAATTGCAGATTTGCAGCCTACCGCGGCGCCAACACTCCGAGTCTCCGACAGCCGTCTCCTTGAGTCCTTTACCCGTTCTTTCGTTCTCTCGAGGGACGACGCCCTAACCCTAACCGGTAAACCTCGACGCCCGTTCTCTCGTCGATGGTCGTCGCCTCTCATCGTCTCTCATTGCTTCTCATCGCCTGGTATGAAATCGTTGTTATCTATTTGACTATTTCCCTAGTTTTAGTTAAAAATCAATTTGTGCGTTGATATTTTGTTGTTTTAGTCGGAAAATCATATGTATGTAAATATCCAATCGAATAGTATTCTATTGTAGCATCATCCTAAAAATTGGTTTTTTTTTGTAAATTTTTCATAAGGTGAAGTGCTTTTAGTGATTTTGTTTTATATTTTCATGCAGATCTGACAGATTTTCATCTTACATCACACGAGAAACTCTAGTTTCAATTTTATTGCAGATTTTCTTTTCTTGTTTTATTTGATTTTTTCAAGTAAAAGTTTATTTGGGATGTCAATCAAGCTTAGTCGAGGATAACTTTAGAAGTATAAAGATTCATTTTACCTCAATTCTCCGTTTCAAGATTTTAGAACATGCTTGTGCTGACCAAAGAACAGAGAAAAGCATTGTGGGGGCTGCCAAAAAAGCAACTCCAACCAGAGCTGAGTGACAGGATATAGAGACGATGATTCTCTCTCTCTCTCTCTCCCTCGCTCTCCCTGTCCCTCCCTCTCTCTCCCTCTCTCTCTCGCCTGTGCATGAAATGAAAGCCCATACCCAAATTACTACAACTAAACTGAAAGGTATCTTTCAGGTGCAGAAGGGTTCTGACCCCACGAAGACCACCTTTCTGCTCTCTCATTTAATCTGCAGACGAGAAGCATTTTGTGACGAACATCATCTCTCTCCTCCACCCGCCATTTATGCAGTCCACACAGATCTTAAAACACACTTTTAGGTCGCAGTTATGAGGTTTGATCTTTATTTTACTTTTTATACTGTGTAATTTCCATTTTTTGCCATTCCACTAGAATAAGACTAACTTGTAAGATAAGTTAAAACGGTCAAATACAATTTCCAATCAGACACCCGATTAAATTGGGATAACCGTTTTTTATCTCTAATAATTAGTTCTATATCTAAATGATTGTGCTATGAGATAGCCGAAATAAATGATCTCCATCAACATATTTACCTCTTATTTACACTTTCTTCAATCAAGAGGATTCGAATATGAAAAAGTGGAAATTGTGGGTAGTTTTTGTTGACTTTTAGCTAATTTGTGTTCACATCTCATGACGTTTATTAGTTAGTGTAGCTTGCGACAACTCAACGTATCCTATTCACGCCATTTTGTTCAAATCGAGTTGAAGTCAAGATAAATTTACTTTTGAAATTATTTTCAAAACGTGTTGTCAAAGTTAGAAATGGAATGATGTATTTAAAGGTTAGGAAGATAAAATCTTTCGAAACGCGAGGTTATGTTTACGTGGCTTGAAGTTTAGTCTCAACGAGGTGGGTCAGCTTCTTGGCAAGACCTAATTTATCTAAATGGGAAAACGTGGATCATGCGCACATGTTTCGGTAACTAATTCTCTGCTTAACATCTTCCCACATTTACTGTTTGAAAATTACCTAGGAACTTCACGATCATGCCTCATTTTTTTTTATCAAATATCAATTTACTCCTTAATCTATTAAAGTAGTTGCCATAAATATCTTGGACTTTGAAAATCATCAATGGACCGGTTGAACTTTATAAGAGTTTCATCAACACATTATTATCAATATTTTGACTAATTTTGTAGTGTTAGTTCATTTAGTCAACACATTTTATTTATAAATGGCAATAAAAAAGTTGAAGAGATAATAATTTTGTGAAAATCTTGTCTTTTATGATGTTCAATAAGTTAAAAAATATAATTACATTTTATCTCTCTTCAATTTAAAAATAGATGAAGATTGATTTGAACCTCAATATTATCTGATTCTCGATGCTCTAAAAATAATTGATGAGAACTACAAGTATATCAAATACAAAACTCTTCAACAATGTTGGATCGCTTTGAATCAACTAAGGAAGAACTAGATCACAATCAAAACTTGTCGAAAAAACTTAATATATCAAATAATGAGCTTGACCCACAACGAAGCTGTGGATCGAACAAAAACTATCGTGATCACCTCTCAAGTTCGCTTGAAGAAGATCAAGTTCTTTGCAAAAAATCAAAGAAAAAATTCTTTCAGCACTGAAGTTGATTATATAAAAGTTGTATCTATCACAATAGTTTGAATGTATTTAAATCTGCTACACATTTCCTTAAACACCAACTAAAACAATTAGAAAATAAATAGTGATTATGAAATAAACTAAAGATATTAGAAAACCTCAACTAAATAAGAAACTAGCTATTAGAAAACTTAAATATAAAAAATAAATAAATACTTTTTGAATTTATTTTGGGGCTCCTGAATGGCACTTTAATGTTTGTGGATCAGGTTAGATTTAGGGTAGTGCTACGTTTACCTTGTAACCATACATTATAGAATACATGTTGACGTGTAGAGTCGTAATTGATGCAATAAATATAATAAATATTTATTTTAATTATAATATATTAAATATGATTTAACTAAATAAATTATAACTCAAAACGTCAACATATACAATTAAAGTTCTACATACTTTTCTACTATCATTGACCCAATATTGTCTCATATAATATTTGAGCTTTTGGTGATTTACTTTGTAGGCATCCTGAATCACATCAATAATCTTATTTTATATCAATTGTAATCCATACAATTGATCATACATGTCAAATTCCTATCTATCTTACAATATAACAAGAATATGAATACTAATTTTTGTTGTCTACATAGATTGATTTAAGCAATTATATCCCTCATGTCTTTAAATCGTATACACAATTGCCTAAATCGTAAACAAATAATTAGGAAACAAATAAGAATAAAGAAACTTTTCTAATTTGATAAATGTTAACTTTGCTAATTTGAAAATTTTGCTAATTTGAGCTAAAGTAGACTTTTCTAATTTGAAAACTTTCTTAATTTGAAAAAAAGAGAAAACTTTCCTCATTTGAAAATAGAAACTAAATTAGACAAAATAATCGTAAATATCTTTAGTGATCTTGAACTTAATATTCTCACTTCAAAATGTGAAATGTTGAACTAATGTACGAGTTGAGTATTGCAACCTATTCCGAAAATCTTTGAGAAGTAAACTTGAAGATCTTCCACTCATGCTTTATTCAAGATATATTCATTAAGTATTTGCTTGGAAAGTTGCAGTATTGATGTCTTTTTGATGAAATTTCTCGTGAAAGCTATAAAATAAAAACTCATAAAAAATTAAAAAATTCTCGTGAATAGTTTCGATAGTGTCGGATCTTAGGCACATCACTCAAGACTTACATGTACTCGAGACTCATGTATACTTACTCTTCTTGTGATTAATCATAAGAAAACCCATAACATTCATCAACTTCTCATTTTATATTAAATTATATGTTATATATATTCCATACATTTGTCACATGCATCTCATGCTATGAAATATGAATATATGCATGCCTAAATGCTCAATGTATGATTAGTGAATCAACATTTATTTCATCTAGATCCTTTCGGTAAAACACACTATGAAATGAAGTATTTATAGTTACACCATGATTATCCAAGTCATATGAGTAATTATTCATAATTATGCACTATATACTGATGAGATCCAAGTTGCCTCAAAATCAATCATCATTCTAAACTTATTTCAAAACAATGGAGAAAATGGGATGAATAGCTATGTTGTTGCATTTTTTAATATATTCATTGTAGAGGTAGCAGCACACAAAGGATTCACATGAAGACATTGTTATAAAATATATTATGTTGTCATTTGCATTATAAATTATTCATATGTAATAGTGAGGGTCGGTAAAGTTGGTGAGTTTTGAAGGAGAGAAATTATGTAAAAATTGAGTATGATAACTATGTATCGGATTTACCATTTGCAATAAAAAAATTAAGTTAAAATTAATAGTCCTATTGTGATGGAACTTCTCCCTTTAAACATGTTGTTTGGTCTTTCATTGCAAGTCTAGCAATTTCATCTTTGACTTATCACATAGAATTATTTTATTTGTGGCGTCTTTCCTATCTAAAGTTCGTGTTGCTTGAAAATGTAATCGCTAAAACGCAAGTGCACGTGTCGCAACGTAGTAATAAAAATATCGATCCCACGAAGACAAGTCAAATTTCTAATTTAAAGAACAAATTACAAAGTATCATAAAAAATAAAGAATAGCATTAAATGTTTGATTTTTATATCTATTTTCTACACCTAAATTAAACGGATAATTAAAGTATCTAATTAATAACCTAGATTAAGCAAAAAAGTAAAGTTGGTGGTCGAATTGAGAATTCGTAAGAATCTCGACTAGGACTTTCCGTAAATTGATTTACTTGAACTGCCCTCGGTGGGTGCTGCAGCATTAGTCACAACATCAGTTAGTTCCGGTCTGAATACTAATAAACTGGGGCAGGCGTTGCCTCTATGGTTGGGTTTACGAACAAGTTCGATTTGACCGCACTAGGTTGGAATGAACATAATGAAAACATTCATAGCTAAACCGTGTCACTCGATTTAACCACCTAATGGTTTTAATACACGTCTTAGCAACACACAATGGCGTATTGTCGTGTTGCCCTAAATGATATCAATGCAAAACAATAATTTCCAGGTTTAACACTTAGCAAACACGCAAAGGCGTATTGTCATGATTGCTCGAGGGATAATCACAACAAAGCAAAAATATTTAAATACTTATTAAAACGAGTTCTAAAAGATAGCATGCAATTTCACTAAGCAAACCAATGTATGAAAAATCCTAATTTTAACTCAAACAAAATAGTTCTACACTAACTATCAGGAGTTCATATAAGTCACGAAAATTAAAACGAAAAGCAAAGGGAGAGAATTTTGGTCCTCATCGTCGAAAGCCCTTGGTCGCACAGCCTCGTTCCCCGCCGCCGTGATCGTCGCCGTGAACCTCTTCTTCGGATTTACGCCCGAAGCTTGATCGTGAATCCCGTTCTCCAATTCTACACACCCAATTTGTGGTATTCACCATCCTTTAAGTAGACTTCGTGCAGCTTCAGTAGATCTGAGAGGCGGTTGCGATTTGGAGGAAGATCTGGATCGGTTTGGAAAGTAGTTGAGATTATGAAGGATTTCTAAATCTTCAAAGATATTCTTGTTTCCAAATTTGATTTAGAGTTGATTCTTCCTTGTTCTCCCTTCTTTTTCGTGATTCTTCCAGCTTATATCTTCATTAATTTTCTGCAATTGCATAGAAACAAAAATCCCGTGATAATACAAAATATACGAAATATTGGTAAAATCACGTAAAAATAGCGTCACTGATGCCATACAGAGTGTTGTGGCATCACTGCAGCATTATCCATAAAAATCCAATTATTTCAATTAAATCATTACTGATTCCTAGCAATTTGACCACTAAAACCACGTGAATATTAAGTCTTTTTGAGACTTAACACATTCCCAAACTTAAGCTATTGCTCGTCCTCGAGTAATGTCAATAAACAATCATAACAATTTTTAGATTTTTCCACAAAAGATCTAACTCAAAACAAATAATCACAAATGCATGACTTTCAAATTATTCTTAACTTCAGATAACTTCTCGATAGTATCTCCCCCAAAGTGAGTGTGTGCACTTATTACTATGAACATTAACCTTCCCAAAAATCATAAGTTTCATCTTGTAATGCTCAAATTCTCAATTAATTAAACATCGTACAAATTCATACATTCCACATGCAAATTCAGCAAGATCCGAGCTTCATGACTTCAAGAGTGAGGAAGAATTTTTCTAGGCTTTTGTAAATAAGCTACTTACGTTATCATACCACCATTTATATAATTTTTTATTCTTGATTTAACCGAGGTGGTATTTCAAACGGGTAACCCATTTAATTGCAACGAAGTTCCTCCCATTGTTCCCTTTATTTTTTGATCCCACCCATCTAATATCCAAAAGGCTCACTCGAGAATTGAAAGTGGATTAGAAAATTGCAAATACACTTCACCGTTCATCCACAAAGTCCCGATGAAGTGTCACTCAACGATCATCCACTTAAGTCCCGAAGAGTGTTATTTTCATACATCGATTATCCACCGATCATCCACTTAAGTCCCGGTGAACTACAAATGTTGTGATTGTCCTTATTTTTGGACTTTTTATGCCTCATTTTTTTTCTTTTTCTCTTCCCCAAACTTGTTACCATGTCACTCTTCACCTAAAAAATATGTTGTCTCAAACATTTATTCGAGCTAAGTTTCCAAAATATCAAATTTAAACAGAACATAATAACTCTTAGGAAAATCTGGAAAGATGATGTTCAAAGTAATAATTTCGTGTAAATAGGATCTACTATGTTGAAGTGTCTCCTAAATTAATTAGACTTGAATTGTCATTAATAAGTAACATTCGTCAATGGTTAGATAAATTAGGAAAATAAGTTTCATGATTAAACTATATAATTGCAAGCATTCTCGGCTATTCGGATTAAGGGAACTATTCATTATATATTTTTTATATTTCAGTTACACCCCCATCCCCAAACTTAAATTCGACAATGCCCATGCCCTCATTGTCAAACCCAAAACAATAACAGTGAACCGAAATCACAAAAAATAGGAGAGCAAAAAAAGTTAGAAATTAACTCCCCTATGGAGATCGTTCGGCCTCTCCATCATTTGGGCTGTTTGGTTTGGCCTTATTGTCGGCTTGAGTGAACAATGATCGAGCCTCCATTTTCTCCAGAATGTCCAGCATGCAGTGTTGCTGGATCTCAATGTGGCTTAGGCGGGTTTCCAGGAGCTGCAGACTCTTGGAAAACTCATCGGAAAACTGGACCATTGGCGATGCTGTAGCTCTGCGTGCAGCATCGGGAACTAGGGTGTTTTCTTTTTCGGGTTCTCCACCGTCCTCCTGTGTAATGCAGAAAATAGTATATGGTGTGATTATACCTGCGTGGCGGAGCCTCTGTTCGGTGTCCAGGACTAGAACTCTCGCATGAATACAGAGTTTGGACACTAATGATGGGAAAATGAATTCACTTCCCTTCTTCGTTGCGTTCGCGCACATGTTCTGGTATATAATAATCCCGGCTTTGATTAGTTTTTCCGTTAGAATGTAATAGAGAAGAATGGCTCGCTCTCGGGTCACATGTTGCCCATGAGAGGAAGGAGAAATCCAAGACTTCACAAAATGGTACCAACATTTTACGCTCGGAAGTAATGATGCCCATGAGATTGTGAATGCTCAAAGCTTAGTACTCTGCCACGTCGTGCCCGACAGAGCCACTGTGTTGAGAACGTCGCGAGAAACTCCGATGAAGTGTTTGTAGGATCGAGATTAACCTAAGTGGGGGGGTGAATTAGGTTAATCCAAATTTTTCGATGTTTAACTCAATTCGTGGAATATATTCAATTTCAAATTATATCTCTAATGGGGAATAAACAAAAGACAAGAGATTAATGATAGAGAGTTTGACACCAGGTTTGTTAACGCGGTTCGGACGAACCTTTGCCTACGTCCGCGCTCCAAGGGTTCTCCTTGAGGATTCTTCAGTCTCGAACCTTCGAGCTCACTATGATTGACTTACGGGTGTTAATCAAACCTTTACAACAATGACTCTTCTTTATAAGAGGCGTCACCCCTTTTTTCACAGTTCTTTCAATTACAAGAGATTTGCTGAATTGCGGTTATGAAAACCGACTCTCTCAATCACAAGTGAAATTAACAAGTGAGGGTATAAGGATTGAGAGAATGAGATTGCTCAGAAGAAATTTCGGCTTGATCTTTTTCGTAGCTTCAAAAAAAGATCGTTTTCTGTCCAAAATCAGCTTCATATTTATAGCATCGTTGTAGTTCGGTCGACATATCTTCTGTACCGGTCGACATAAGAGCTAGCCGTTAGACACATCGAACTAGCCGTTGAAGTCTTTATTTTTCATAACGTTGCCTGTTCGGTCGACATAACTACTGTAGCGGTCGACATAAGTTGTTCTCGGTTGCTAGGTTCGGTCGACACAAGTTCATCTATGTATTCTCGAACCACTTTGACGCTTGACTTCTCGTGCTGATCATCGGTCGACACAAGTATACTTCGGTCGACATAAAGTTCCCTCTGGAATATCTTCTGTCGACACAACTTGCTTCGGTCGACACATTCTTCGTTCTGGAGCATGTTCGGTCGACATATCTTATGTTCGGTCGACATAACATTGGCTCTGGAATATATTCTGTCGACACAACTTGCTTCGGTCGACACAATCTTTCCTCTGGAACATGTTCGGTCGACATATCTTATGTTCGGTCGACACAAGTTAGCCGTTTCTGAATTCTAAACTTGCTGCAACACTAAGCACATCATTTTAAAACATACCATACCCTTTGTCAAGGGTATATCTCAATTGAAACTTAGTCTATAACATTCATAACATATTCATATAATTATTCTTTTGAGTTTAACTTATAACTTACCCAAATTGTTCATTTATCATAAAAAACAAAGCGGTTGGTTTAATTAACCTTTAAACCCAACAATCTCCCCCTTTTTGATGATGACAAACAATTTGAATGGTTAATCTTTTTCTCCCCCATATTCTAACATTTCTTTTAATTATGCAGCAAACTTTATAAAACTAAATTATGTAGCATTATCTAATCTCATTTAATCAATACTAATATTTGCTCCCCCGTATTATTACATTTTGCTCCCCCATAACAATATCACATTCTTCTCCCCCTTTGTCATTAGCAAAAATAATATATGCTCAATTAAGACACGCATTCAATAAATGATATAATTCAAATAATTAGAAGCATAAATATTAAGTTCAAGCTTTAAAAGATGAAAGATCAGACAAAGCATAATCCAAAATATAAATAACACACAAATTGTTCATAAAACTTCAAATCAAACTAACTCCTAAAGATATCCTCTATTCCCAAGGGGATCCAACTAAGGGTGACCCCGGAATGTTTACTTGAGGAGAGGCTGGAGGTATCGGCATGTCTACGGCTGGAGGAGTGTCTGACATTTGAGATTCTATCTCCAACGGTTCCGTGCCCTCTGGTGAAGGAATCACGAACGTGCCTGGAGCTGTGGAAGGAGCCGAAGCTGGAGCATGCTCTGGAGTCTTTCCAGGTAGATCATTAGCAGGAGTCGGAGTGGAATGCATGACAGTGGGAGTCGGGATAAAAACCATAGGTGAGGTAGCTGGAGGCTCTATATTTACTTCTTCCTCTTCTTCGTATTCCTCTTCCTCTTCTTCATTCTCATCCCACTCGTCCATCCTCTTTGAGAGATTATCAACTTTTTTATGCAACAAATCCACAGAGGAGATGAGATTTGTGAGAAGTTCTTTTACTTCCACGATTGAAGAAGAAGTTGATCGTTGATGCTGTTTAGCCCGCTGAACCTCAGGTGGAATGTGGATGTCTTCTTCAGTAAGAGGAAGGTTGGCTGTAGGATCAAGAGGAGCATTAGAGATAGATGCACGTGAAGATCGGGATTTCTTAGAGTGCCACACTCCCTCATTGTCTTGGGACAGTCCCATCCGAGCCAAGGTTGAGTCCGTATAAATATCCAATGGTCGAATTTGGATCAAAAGTGATTTGGGAGGATATTCTACGTCGTGTTTCTCAAAGATTTCCATTAGAAGATGGTTAAAAGGTAAAGACTTGGATGTCCTATCCAAGGTTTCCATCATTCGCTTTAAAACTATAAAACCAACATTGAAGCGTTGTCGACGGAAGACCATATATAAAACGTACAATTCCATGTGACTCACATGGTCTCTGTGTCCATCTTTAGGCAAAAGATTGTAAGTAATAATGTGATGAATAATCCTTGCCTTAACGTTCAACTCATTTGCCTTGGGTAGGTAAGGAAGATTTTCGGGATCTTTTACAATGGTTCTCAAGAATTCTTTGTAATCCAGATTCCTAACTATTGAGGGTTCCTTCCCTTGCTCATAATACTGATCTGTAGTCTGATCGACTTGGCACTTGAGCATCGTATTTAAAGAGGCAGCCGAAATCTTAATGTTTTTCCCAAAAACATAACTCTTAATAGACAATGGGAAAAGATTTACTTGCATATTTGCATAAAACAATCGAATTGCTTCTTCATTGTATGGTTTGCTAAAACTAAATAGCTCAAGTAATCCCATATATGAGCACAAGTCATACATGTCAATGTCCGAGATACCATGGCGGTTGTAAACTCTACTTAAAATCAACGGTTTTGTAAAAAAGATATCCTTGTACCTCTTTTGGCATTCAGAATTCAAGAATCTGTGCTTATCGATAGCGGGAGGAGTTGGTTGAGCTGCCGAGGGGTCCTTTCCCTTTGTTGTTCTACGTCTCTTGGTAGGAGCTTGAGAAGACGATGCCATTGATTCGTAGGAGGATAGGGTTACAGACAGAAAGGTGCGAAATGGCTGGAAATCGGATGGAAAGTGACAGAAATCGCCGAAGCTCTCGGAGGAATTGAAATTAGAAGTTGAGGAATGAGAGTTTTGTCGACCTAGGTTTTTTTTAAAAAAAAAAACAAGGATCGGTCGACCGATCGTGTGTTATGTTGACCGATGAGCTTTAAAAATCAATTGAGTGGTCGACCAAACGAGTGTTATGTCGACCGATGAATTGACAGAGCGAACTTTCTGTCGACACAAAAATATGTTGTGTCGACCGGTGAGTATTGGAACCTGAAGATCGGTCGACATATCCTAAATTGTGTCGACCGGTGACACACCAGAAACAGAAAAACCAAAACTGATACTTAAGAGCTATCAAATCTAATAACTCCTAAACGAACTCGATTTCCACAGAATGTTTTCTCATCAAGTGGTTTGGTGAAAATGTCAGCTAATTGATCTTCCGAATTCACAAATTCAAGAATTATATCACCTCTTTGGACATGATCTTTGATAAAGTGATATCTAATCTCAATGTGTTTGGTCCTTGAGTGCAATATAGGATTCTTTGTGATATTGATTGCACTTGTATTGTCACACTTAATTGGGATATTGGTGAATGTTAAATTATAATCTTCTAAGGTTTGTTTCATCCAAAGTAATTGAGCACAACAACTACCGGCTGCGATATATTCGCTTTCAGCAGTTGAAAGAGCTACTGAATTTTGTTTCTTGGAAAACCATGAAACTAGGGATTCACCTAAGAAATGACAAGTACCGGAAGTGCTCTTTCTATCCACTAGACTACCAGCATAATCGGCATCCGAATAACCCAATAAATCAAATGACACTCCCTTTGGATACCACAATCCTAAATCATAGGTTCCACTTAAATATTTGAATATCCTTTTTACTGCATTTAAGTGGGATTCTTTAGGTGCTGCTTGAAATCTAGCACATAAGCATACACTAAACAAAATATCGGGTCGGCTTGCGGTTAAATATAGGAGAGATCCAATCATACCACGATATTTCTTGATATCTACATCCTTACCATTCTCATCTTTACCTAATTTAGTAGTGGTACTCATAGGAGTTCTAGAAGATTTGCAAGAATCCATACCGAATCTCTTAAGTAACTCCTTAATATATTTTTCTTGAAAGATAAAGGTACCATCTACAGATTGCCTAATTTGAAGTCCTAAAAAGAATTTTAACTCACCCATCATACTCATCTCAAATTCATCTTGCATGAGTGAGGCAAAATTGTCGCACAAGCTCTTGTTCGATGCTCCGAAAATAATATCATCTACATAGATTTGAACAAGAAGCAGATCATTACCTACATGCTTAGTAAATAAAGTTGAATCAATCTTTCCCATCTTAAACTCTCTTTCCAATAGAAAGTTTTTCAACCTATCATACCAAGCACGAGGAGCTTGTTTAAGACCATAGAGAGCTTTGTGAAGCTTGAGTACATGGTCCAGTTTATCAAATACTTCAAATCCTAAGGGTTGCTCGACATAGACTTCTTCCATGATATATCCATTTAAGAATGCACTCTTAACATCCATTTGAAAGAGTGTGAAGTCTTTGTAGCAAGCATAGGCAAGTAGCATACGGATAGATTCCATACGAGCTACTGGTGCAAAGGTTTCTTCGAAATCAATTCCTTCTTCTTGATTGTAACCTTTTGCAACTAATCTGGCCTTATTTCTAATCACGACACCATTTTCATCCATCTTATTCTTGAAAACCCATTTAGTTCCAATAATGGTGCGATCCTTAGGTCTAGTAACCAATTCCCATACTTGGTTTCTCTCAAATTGATTTAATTCCTCTTGCATGGCCATAATCCAATTATCATCCTCAATGGCCTCATCAAACTTTTTGGGTTCGATTTGAGAGATAAAGGCTACATTTCCACATATGTTTCTAATGGAGGCCCTAGTTTTGACTCCTAGGCTTGGATCACCTACAATATCTTCCTTGAGATGACTTTTTGCATATTTCCATTCTTTAGGAAGACTTAGATCTTCCTTTGGTTCAAGATCAACTGAGTTAGAAGGATTCTCGGTGGGAGAAACTTCTAAAGATGAACTTCCACTCTCTTTCAAGGACAAAGAATCTATAGCATTTTCTAATAAGTCATCTTCACCTACCTTGTTAGAAGAGGGTGAGTCATCAAATGTAACATGCATAGACTCTTCGACAACTAAGGTTCTTCTATTGAATACTCTATAGGCTTTGCTAGATGTGGAGTATCCAAGAAAGATTCCAAAATCAGTCTTGGAGTCGAATTTTCCTAGGTTGTCCTTGATGTTTAGAATGAAACATTTGCAACCAAAAGCTTGGAAATATTTTACACTGGGAGTTCTACCAGCCCAAAGCTCATATGGTGTCTTTTCTAAGATGGGACGGATAGAAACTCTATTCAAGACATAACAAGCTGTAGCTACAGCTTCACTCCAAAAATATTTTGGAAGATTATGTTCATTTAGCATGGTTCTAGCTAATTCTTGCAAAGATCTATTCTTCCTTTCGACAACTCCATTTTGTTGAGGTGTTCTAGGACAAGAGAAGTTATGATCAATTCCATATTCACTACAGAAAAGCTCGAACTTCTCATTTTCGAACTCTCCCCCATGATCGCTGCGAATAGCAACAATTGAGAGTTCTTTCTCATTTTGAATTTTCTTTCTAAACGAGGAGAAAATATCTAAGGTTTCATCCTTGGTTCTAAGAAAGAAAACCCAAGTAAATCTTGAGAAATCGTCTACAATGACGAAAGCATAATGTTTACCACCTAGGCTAGCTACCTTGGAAGGACCGAAGAGATCCATATGTAGAAGTTGAAGAGGTTTGGAGGTAGAGATGACATTCTTAGAAATAAACGAAGACTTTGTTTGTTTTCCCATTTGACATGCATCACAGATTCTATCCTTCTCAAAGGATATCTTTGGAAGGCCCCTAACCAATTTTTTCTTAGAAATCTTAGCTAAGGTACTCATACTTACATGTCCTAGCTTTTTATGCCAAGACCAACTATCACTAGAGGAGTTTGCAGAAAAACATTTTTCATCCAAACAAGAAACATCATTCAAATGAATAGTGTAAACATTTTCATTTCTATAACCAATAAACAGAATTCTACCGCTTGAACTATCTTCTATCATGCAGACTTTAGATTCAAAAAATACTCTATATCCCTTATCACATAATTGACTTATACTTAATAAATTATGTTTTAAGCCATCAACTAAAAGAGCATTTTCAATAATAGGGGATGTAGAGATACCTATGTTCCCAATGCCAATTATCTTTCCTTTTTGAAACTTAGTCTATAACATTCATAACATATTCATATAATTATTCTTTTGAGTTTAACTTATAACTTACCCAAATTGTTCATTTATCATAAAAAACAAAGCGGTTGGTTTAATTAACCTTTAAACCCAACAGTGTTCTCCGAGTGGGTGAAAACTCATCGACGGTTGTTGGGAGCTTGTAGAATGCATTAATGTGTTCGGGCGTGATGAACATCATCTTGTGCCGGACCATAACCTCTTCTGGCATATCACTTTTGGTTTTTGATCTTGTTGGTGATATATGTCGGGTATTCTTTCAAAGTCCCGGCAGTAAGTAGAAACATGTTCTCATCGGCGAAGGTGCTTTTCTTAAAGCTGTGCTCGTATTGGAGTCGCTTGTATGGATGGCGGCGGCGACGGATTCTGTTTGGCCACCGAAAGATAAACATTCTCCTTGCTGGTATCGTGCTCGGCAATGTCCTTCCAGGTCAGAAGCAAAATAAGGATAGGTTCCATTGAAAATATCTGCTAAATTTCTGAAGATTCGTCCGATGCTCTAGTCGAGCTATGGCTTCCTGCGATTTAAGGATGAAGATAAACAGTTACTTTTAAATTTTCAAACGAAATAATTACCGCTTCTTAGAAAATCAACAGGCGATAAAAATCAGCCTAGAATCCAGCTCAGTCCAATCGGATTGGACCAAAATCTTCTCCCATATTTTTTTTTCCTTTTTCTGATTTATGCATGTCTTTATCACTTCAATGTTGTGACCTCCGTCGCAGCATCGGGTCATGCTACCTAACCTACATGATAAGAATGCAGAATTATTAAATTAACTAAAATTTAAAATAGAGGGTTGCCTCCCTGTAGCGCTTAATTTAACGTCTTTAGCTAGACGTCATGCTTTCTTCATGTAACTCCTTTTCCATCTCGTTTTGTTCCAATTCTTCTGCTTTTATTCCAAGTTCGAGAGTCAGTAGAATCGAACTTGAAGTCTTTTATAGCAGCAAGTGGTTCTCTCTTTTCGACAAGGTAGCATCTTTGTAGAAAAGGTGGTGAAAGTCTCTCGGCTGACAAAATTTTCTTCTGGTGTTGTGCCAGTGCTGCAACACTAGTAGTAGCATCAGGCTTATTAATCCGTTCTGAGACTTCCACTTTATCAGCCTCCGTATTTTTCTCTTCTACTCTTTCCTTAGGTTTTCCTTCAGGGTTTTGCACAGTCTCAACTTCTCTGCCGTTGCGCAGCGTAATGGCTTTGCACTGTTCTATTCCTTCTCGTTTTAGAACTTCAGTATCGCTTGGCAACATCTCCGTTGGTCTAGCGTTCAAGGCTAACGCGAGCTGACCCACTTGATTCTCCAGATTCCTATGAGATGCGATCTGATTCTGTAATATCGCATTCATATTTTGCATCATCAGCTCGGTCCGTTCCATAAATTCATTAACTTTTTGCTCGAACGGATTAGAAGACTCATGTTGATGTGGCTCATTCTGTTGAGTCAGAAACCCTTGATTAAACCCTTGTTGTTCTGGTTGAAAATACTGATTTTGAATTTGTGGTTGCTGCTGTTGGTTCCACTGATTATTTGGTTTCCAACTTTGCATAAAATTACTCTGATTATTCCCCACATAGTTGATTGCTTCGGGATTTGAAAGGCTATGATCATAAGAATGTTCTTCCAAGCAGAATGAGCACAAAATACTCTAACTTGTTGTGGGTTGGCTTGTTGCATGTCTAAATTCTTGAGGGTGTTATTTAGCGTAGTCATCTGAGTAGCTAGGGCCATAACTGGATCGATATCTAGAATACAAGGTGGGTTATTCGTCGATGCTCTCTTCGATGCTGCAACTCTCTCCGTCGGCCACTGATAATTGTTCGTAGCCATATTTTCCAGAAGCGCAAAAGCTTTCGTGTATGATTTGGATAAAATTGCTCCATTTGCTGCTACATCTAAAAGAAATCAAGTCTGTCCGTGTAATCCATTGTAAAAAGTTTCCAGCTGGACCCATTCTTCAACACCATGATTCGGACATTGTCGTAATAATTCTTTGAACCTCTCCCAAGCTTCGTAAAGGGATTCAGTGTCATGTTGTCTGAAACTCATGATCTCCCCTCGCAACTTTGTATTCTTCACCTGTGGAAAATATTTTAGCAGAAACTTCTTGGCTAAATCCTCCCAAGAAGTTATAGAATTTGGCAGTAAAGAATTCAACCATGCTTTTGCCTTATCTCGGAGTGCATACAGGAATAGTTTTAATCTGAGAGTCTCTCGATTGACGGCTGAATCTTCGAACAAATCGCATAAGGAAGTGAACTCCTTAATGAATGCGTTCGGTTCTTCGGTTGCTGAACCATTAAACGTACCGATGGTTTGCAATATTTGAAACATAATCGACTTCAACTCGTACCTCACTTCATTGTTTTCTGGTCGAAAAATTCCAGGATTTAACCGTTCCAAATCTGGAATTGCATAATCCCGAATAGGTCTTTCTTGTGCATGACCGTGATTTTCTCGTTGGAATGCGTTTTGAACGATTGGTTCTTCCTTCACCGCTCCGCTTTGATTTAAATTTTGGCGTTTTCTCTCTCGAATCGTTCTTTCAGGTTCGGGGTCGTAAGGAATGAGCTCTCTGTTCCTTTCGTTTTGCATGAGCACCTGAAAAAAAATAAAAAGAACCGTATAAATTCTTTTTTTTTTTTAATTTTTAAAATTTTTAAAGTTAGAGTTAGTTATATTCACAAATACTTCACAACAAATTCTAAAAATAAAAAATTTTCGTTGTCCCCGGCAACGGCGCCAAAAACTTGTTGCTTGAAAGTGTAATCGCTAAAATGCAAGTGCACGTATCGCAATGTAGTAATAAAAATATCGATCCCACGAAGACAAGTCAAATCTCTGATTTAAAGAATAGATTCCAAAGTATTATAAAGAATAAAGAATAGCATTAAAGGTTTAATTTTTGTATCTATCTTCTACTCCTAGATTAAGCAATTAATTAAAGTGTCTAACTAATAACCTAGATTAAGCAGAAAAGTAAAGTTGGTAGTCGAATTGAGAATTCGTAAGAATCTCGACTATGACTTTCCGTAAATTGATTTACTTGAACTGCCCTCGGTGGGTGCTGCAACATTAGTCACAGCATCAGTTTAGTTCCAGTCCGAACACTAATAAACCGGGGCTGGCGTTGCCTCTATGGTTGAGTTCAAGAAAAGTTCGATTTGACCGCACTAGGTTAGGTTGGAATGAACATGATGAAAACACTCCTAGTGAAACCATGTCACTCGATTTAACCACCTAATGGTTTTAATACACGTCTTAGAAACACACAATGGCGTATTGTCGTGTTGCCCTAAATGATATCAATGCAAAACAATAATTTTCAGGTTTAACACTGAGCAAACACGCAATGGCGTATTGTCGTGATTGCTCGAGGGATAATCACAGCAAAGCAAAGATATATAAATACTTATTAAAACGAGTTCTAAAAGATAGCATGCAATTTCACTAAGCAAATCAATTTATAAAAAATCCTAATTTTAACTTAAAAAAAATAGTTCTACACTATCTATCAGGAGTTCATATAATTCACGAAAATTAAAACGAAAAGCAAAGGGAGAGAATTTTGGTCCTCGTCGTCGAAAGCCCTTGGTCGCACAGCCTCGTTCCCCCGCCGCCGTGATCGTCACCGTGAATCTCTTCTTTGGATTTACGCCCGAAGCTTGATCGTGAATCCCGTTCTCCAATTCTACACACCAAATTTGTGGTATTCACCTTCCTTTAAGTAGACTTCGTGCAGCTTCAGCAGATCTGAGAGGCGGTTGCGATTTGGAGGAAGATCTGGATCGATTTTTGAAAGTAGTTGAGATTAGGAAGGATTTCCAAATCTTCAAAGATATTCTTGTTTCCAAATTTGATTTAGAGTTGATTCTCCCTTCTTGACATGCCACGGATTGGCATACCGAATGGAGCAATCACCCTAGTTCGGGCTCGGAAATTTTCTAACATATTTGTTAATTTTGCAGGAAAATTAAGTGATGAACTATACATTTCTAAGCCAACTTTAGAGGATCAAACAAGGCCAAAACACGTGATTAATTGACATGGAGAAAAGGTGGACTTACAACCAAGAACCGAGCCTCTCGTAATCAAGCCCACACATGAACCCGGTTGAAGTTCACGTTGCATGGTGAGTTAAAGTCACATGCAAACGTGACCAAATGTCCCACGACTCAACTCATCAACACTTCAATGGAGTAAAGGAATTTTATTGCATTTTTTTAGTATAATTTTACATTAATTTTTACGTTACATTTTAGGAGAACCCGAGAGGGTTTCTCGGCTAGATACATTTTAGTTATTTTGCATGTTTTTGCATGAGATTTTGCATGAGGGATTCTTGGCTGAAAGAATGGTATTTTGGGCCAAGAAAGAAGGGCAAATTGGCTGAAGGGGTGCAAGATCACGTGGCCATCACATTTTTGCATTCTCATTGGTCCAATTTTTCCTTCTTTATTTTCATTTTGAGCATGCATGTTGCATGACTTTGGCTCATAATTTTCCCTTTTTTTTTCCTCTCTTTTCAGCTGATAAAACCTCCCCCAATGCTTGCTTGTAATTTCAATTTGGAATTTGAATTAAATTTACTTTGAGCATCTCCCTCTCACAGGCATTTCCAACTTCAAACCGGCAGCCGGCGCACATCCGGCCACCGTAGGTTATCTCAAAGGAATCCTCCCTCCGAGCTGGAGATTTCTTGGTGCTTCAATACTCCAGCCATCTTCAAGGACTTTAGGGTGAGGTTGAAGGTCACAAGCTCTTCCTTCCATCAATATTTTTCGTTTGGTTTTAGTTCTTTCCGCTGGCAGATTTCCGGCCACCACCAAAAATGCCGTTACTGTTCCATTACATTTCGACCGATCCATCCACGTGATTTCCTTCATTTTTGGAGGAATATCACCTATCTTCTTCCCAGAGTTCCACCAAAAATTTCAGCCCTAAACTCGATCGTATCGTTGAGTTATCTCCGTCCGAATTCCAGTCCCGATTCTGGAATTATCGGATTATCGTTTTTCCATTTAACCTAACCCGATTCTCCCACTTCCTAAATCTAAACCCCTTCCATTCCGTGTCACTTCTTTTTCTTGATTCTTCCAGCCTTTATCTTCATTAATCTTCTGCAATTGCATAGAAACAAAAATCCCGTGATAATACAAAATATATGAAATATCAGGTAAAATCACGTAAAAACAACGTCACTGATGCCATACGGAGTGTTGTGGCATCGCTGCTGCATTATCCATAAAAATCCGATTATTTCAATTAAATCATTACTGATTCCTAGCAATTTGATCACTAAAATCACATGAATATTAAGTCTTTTTGAGATTAACAGTTCTTAGTCGCATTTTCATTTTGTGTCTTAAGCTTTTCTAAGCTAAGATTCAAACGTTCCGCATTTGATCATTGTTCATTCTTTATATGTAAGGATCATACCATATACTTATGAGGTGTTACAATAATTTGATTTTATAGAATATTTTGAGTAGTTTGTTAACCCGTGCTTATGATGTTTGTTCATGAGTGTTGATAAATGTTACAAAAATTATGGGTGTATGGACTCAAATTGTAGGACATTGGAGAATTATTACATTCATGTCAATTGATCTTTTTTGATCATTAGATTAAGGATCTTGTTGAACTTATAGAACTCATTATATGGTTTTCTATGATCATTTGAGAATATGTGTCAACAACTTAAGAGGAAAGATAAAGACATTGAGATAATAAATCTCACAAAACATAAGCTTACAAGAGTTTTTGTAATTTTTATCTTACTATAATTTATTTTAGTTAGTTAAAATAATTTGTATAAAGTTTTGTATATAATAATATTTGTGAATTAGCAATTACTTGTGTTTGTGACTGTGATTTTTAGTTAATTGTATATATTTCTCGGGTAATTTTAAGATTAATCTTTTATTGTATATGATGACGTGTCAAACATCGATTGGTTCAATAAATATATGAAATAATTATTTACATTAAGTACATCACTTACACTTAAATTAAATTAATAGATGTTTGACACATCGATATGCATAATAAGAAAAGAAAGTACAATAAAAAATAAACATAACATTACTCATTTCTTCAACTATGAAAATGAAAATGTCGGCCTACAGCCATAACAGGTCTAGATCAAGGAATTGAATTTAGACAATATGTGTAGACTACGGTGAAAAATGAGGTCACCATGTTACAGGCATCGAACTACAAATATATGAACCAAAATATCATATGTTTACGAGCACATGCATAATTAAAAACACATGGAATTATAGTAATGCCCACGAGGGAAAATTAAAGTTTTGTGCATGTATCTGGTAGAGTTGTCCTAAACAACACGAGATTATAAACGCTATAACAAAACTTGTTTAGAAAACAAACCATCAATAAAGATCGAATCCAATTTCAAACAAGAAAAAATTATATTATTTTTCACACCTACACTGCTACACACCTGTTTTATGCTGATAAAAGTGATTACTCCTCTGTGGACTATCATTTAATTGGCAACAATACAAGTGCTAAAAATACAAAAATTTAGTAAAATTTTGCCAATTTTTAAAATATCGAGACACTTTTGTATAGAATAACAAAGAGAGTAATGATAATCGTTTTTGAATTAATATCTCTAAAGATAGTTTTTTTAATGCTAACAAGTTTAGGCTCTCTACGGGTTTATGAAGCACGGAAGAAGAAGAATTTAAATGGAGAAAACAGAAAAAAGAAACAAAAACAGGGAAGAACTTAGAACACCATGAAGTATCAACACATTGATGAACACGTACGTTAGATTAGCTTATTGGGTGATTATCAGTCGTACATTTTGGACTTATTCACTGGCTTTTGTACCTTCTGACATTTTGACGCTTCGATATGTTTTCACATGCAATAGCTTACGTGTGGTTTGACTGGAATGAACTCGAAACAAAGATTAGTCGCTTTGGAATCCAGACCAACCTTTAACATACGTTTCTTGCATTATTTTTTAATCATTTGGTTTGAGATGAAATGATGTTCAACTCATCTTTGTTATTTGCGGGTCATTGGGAAACCAAATCAAGTTTTCTATGACATTCTCGTAAATTCTATAGTTATGTTTTTCAGCTTGATTAATCATGAAATGATTAAAAATAAGAATTTAAATAAATCATTTATACTTCTTGGGTGAGAATACTCTCATAACAAATTAAGTCAAAAATGAGACGTGGATACAAATGCAAGTGCCCGGTTGCGGAAATGAACATTTAAATTAAAAAACAAGTAAAATTTTATAAAAAATCATGAACGTTGAAGAAATATATTGAAAAAATAAACGCTCCACACGCTTTTGAGGTGCGACCTAATCCATGAGGATGATTCACCATTTGTTTGACATGTCAGCGAATGGTGTGATATTTTTTTTATTTTATAATTTAAAAAAAATTATTAATTTTCTTAAGCATATATTAACAGAATTACTTGAATTTTTTTCTACAAATTTATACTATTATATAAAGATATTATAAAAATTTTGATAAATCTAAAATGTTTACACGATTTGCAATAATTTTTTATTGTCATAATTAAAATAATTTATTAAAAATATGTACATCATCTACAAATACTAAAAATTTAATGAAACTCTTATAATTTTCACTCAAGTTCCAAATCAATTTGAAAAAAAGTCTCCAAAAATTAGCGGCGGACATGGTTCAGTCTGACCTAGTTTTATCTTAAAATGAAACTAGAGTAAAAAATCACGGTTCTGAATTTTTGAACCAAAATCTAGAAATACGTTGTGATCCTGGTTTTATCTGATTCTATTTTATATTTTTAAAAATAAAAAATTATATTTTTATTATATTTAGGTCAAGTTTTGAGTGATTGTGCAGATTTTGAAACTTTTATTTATTTATTATCATTTTAATAGTATTTTGGTCATATTTTACCTGATTTAGAGTATTTTTTTTAATCTATAGTCAAAGTTATAGTTTCACAATGTTTTAGTTCTAAAGATCGGAACGATAGCATGAATCATAATTTTTTTTAAATATGGACTAGAACTAGACCAAAATTGGTGGTTCCGCTCCAGTTTGCGGGTTTCATTCGGCTTTGGCCACCCCTACCAAAAATATCAAAATTATGAGAATTTTTTAATAATTTATATATTTTTAATAAAATCTTACAAATACGTACAAAAAATATTCATTTGGTCTCTTTTTTCAATTCATTTTTTAGTTTTTTTACAAAAAAACATTAGAAAAGTTCATCCTAAAATTTTTGTAAATTTTGGATGATGTAAGTATTGTTAATAAATAATTTTAATTTTTTCTATAAAAAATTATGATAAATCATATAATCTTTAAAATTTATGAAACTTTTTAGAATATTTTCTTAAAATAATGTGTATATGTGGTAAAAAATTTAAAGTCATTCTATTAATATATGCTTCAAGAAATTGTTCAATGTTGAAAAAAAATTTATAAAAAAATATCATATACACTGACGTGGTATACAGATGGTGAACCACCCTTATCAAGGTGGTCGCGCATGAAAGGTGTGTGGAGGGTGCACTACCATGAAATTCGTAGTCGAAGTTTTTGTTTAATCGTTTTCAAAGTTTAAGATTTTTCAACTTATTTCTTCAAAGTTCAGTGTTTTTTTACCTTAGAAAAACTGTCTAGGTCTAAAGCACTTAGAGCTATCAACACACGAGTGTAATACTGAAAAAATATTTTGGGAGCATAAGACCAGCTAGGAAAGCCTAAGTTCGAAGGGGTAAAATATGTCTTCAGATGCTCACTCTGGACAATTATATTAAAGCATGTGTTCAGAAAGATAGGTAGACCTTCATAAGGTAAAAATTTGCACTAAAAGCGATAAATTGAAAAAAGATTGATGGAATTCAAGATCGAACGCAACAAAACCGAAACCGATTGGTTTTCATAATCAATTCAATTCCGGTTCCTATATGAAAGACCTTCAAAAAGGTAATTTCAAATTCTTCTTTCTGGTTCCTATTTTAAAAACATAAGAGTAATTGGTTGGGTTCTTAGTCAAAACCAAAATCGAAAGATGCTCTGTAATACTTGAGACATTTGAATAATATTATATTTTTTTTATTAGGTCAATATATTAATATCAATGAAATTTTTGTGTTATTTTATCTATGAAGGTTTCAAGGCTTTTAAGCCCATTAAGCTCATTAGAGTTATAAACTAGATTAATCCTAATTATAGTCATAGCCTCCATAATTATTGTGAAAATTCTCCCACATTCTAGGATATGCCTCCAACATTTTCCTCAACTTCTAGGATATGCCCTTTGGAACACTTAAAAACAGCAAGGTCCTCAATGGAAGTATTAATGGTGTCGGTTACCTCAAAAGTGATTTCGGAGTCTCCATATTGGTTTTCATCTTCCATGTTGCAATCCAACTCAAATAACGCCCCTTCAAGAGGATTGATGATTTCTTCCTCTCTTTCTAAGGGCTCTTCATGGCCACGGTTTGGGTGATGCTCTTCATGTCCTATCATAACTTGAGGGGAAACTTGGGAATAAGGAATTAAAAATGGATTAGAAAGGTTTGAAACAAACCGTGAGTAAGAGTTTGTG
>QAOC01053359.1:210166-267659 GCA_003255005.1 Begonia fuchsioides | reverse complement strand
TTTTTCATTAGCTTTTTCAAAGCTTTCCACGTACATATTTCTTCTTCTCCTTTCCTCCTTCTCCTTTCTATTAGATCTTGCCACCATTCATAAGCATAGGATACAAAACTCTTGGTGGCTATCCGAAATTTTCCCTTTTCCGAATAGTCTCCACAATCAAAAACTCTATCCACTATTTCAAGTCAATCCAAATATTCATCAATACTATTTGATCCATTGAAGGAAGGAATATTTACCTTTATGTGCATCCTTCCATTTTCATAACAAGGCCGGTTATAGTGGCCATTAAATCCATTGGAAGCTTCGGGTTCTTGCAACCAAGCTTTTCTTTTGATATCAACGGACCATCTCTTTGAAGCCGGGATTATGGGTGACTCTCTTCGTGTTGTGGCTCTATCCAAACGTAGTAGGGCAAGGTCTAGCCTCTGGTTGATGTCTTCAATCTGACTTTGGAGGCTTGACTGGTCGTTGGAGGGGTCACATTAGAACAATAAGCACCTCGGGTTGCATCACGGGTTAGTTTACGATATCCCATCAAGCTATTGTGCAACCTGAAACAAATCAAATGAAAAGGAATTGCGTGGGAAGGGATCTTTGGCTCTGATATCAAATGACACGCTCCAAGATGCGGAGGGGTCGGGAAAAGGAGAAAGCACAACCAGCCAAAGGCCAAAGGCTTACCCGAGAAGAAAATCCAGAACAAGGGAGGGTTTTGGCTCTGTCACAACTTCAATTCCATACGGGCTATAAGTCCAAGACTTAGGGGATTTTGAGATTAAATATTAAACTCCAACTAGCCCAAATTTCAGACCAAAAGCACGTGAGGATTTTAAAATGGCACGGGTTCCTTTTCAGAAACACAAACAGACAACACAACGTTTTGGCAGTGAAGTAGGTGGAGGTTAAGCTCTGCACAACTCCCAATACCGAAGACCTGAGAAGGCGAAACTTGGCAGAAACCTTCCTCCAAGAAAGGGGAAGAAATTAGCTAGGTTTAATGGAGAAAAGCACGGGTAGTTTGCAAGTTATCACAGGAGGAAATTTGGTCGACAGAAATGCTCAATTTCAGGAGTTCGGGAGTAAGGTAGGAGAAACAAGCATGCACATCGTTTAATTGGAAGGAACTGAGAATGAAGTGAATGGCAAAGTATCTCAAGACACGTATGAGGAACTCATAGCCAAAAATTGAGGACTTTAGCACAAGGGAAACAGAAAATGACACGGATGAAACTTTTGGGACACAAGATGCACTCGGGCGAGATTAAATTAGCAGCAACCAACACATAGCAACAAACATCCAAAAACACACGAATGGAAGGAGGGCTGTGGGATTTCCAGGCTTACCTTGATCCAAACAAGAGTGGAGGAAGGCTGGAATATGGTTTAGTGGCTCTAGCAAGACACCAACACCTTTAACAAAATAGAACTATGGATATTACTCACCAAAGCTCCAAATTGCCGAGAGAAAAGGGGGAGGTTTTGAGAGCTTCAAGCTTCTTCAAATTTTATCCAATTATTTTCTGAAGTTTACAACACGTCAAGGGAGGGTTTCACACTCCCTCCAATCGTACAACAAAGTCCACAAATTGACCTAGTCTAAATAGGGATTATGAGTGAAAAGTGTAGGAGTTAGGTGGAAAATGGGTCCCACCTTAAGCTTCCCAAACACTCCACTAATCCATGACTAAAACCCACGTCCAAACATCATCCAAAAGAAAGGCCAAGTGGGAAATTAGGGTTTCCCCTAAGTTCCAACAAGATGGGCCTTGACTTGGTTCAAACCAAACCAAAACCTAGGAAATTGCCCCAAACCGAACCACCCTCCAAACAACAATTCAAGTCCAAAACTAGATACAAATTACAAGTATTTCCAAAAATTAAATATCTTCCAAGGGGACAAGCAAACCTTCATTGATGGGCCACACTTGCCAAACTTTGTGGGGCTCTAATACGTGCTCAAAGTGGATGAGGCTTTAGGCAAGGTTCGGTCCATCAATTGTTGGATAGCCCAAGGCCAATCGGTGTTGATCATTTGCATCCTTCTTGGACCAAGGGTTGGGCACTTCCTTGGGCTGCTAGCTGCTGCTCCAATGGTGGACAATGATGTAATTGAGCCTTCCTTTCCGTTGGGGCCAAACATGGCCATGGATCGGCCACCATGGGTTGGATGCTCCCGGGCCGCTCCATCTTCTGGATGCCTCTGTAATGGCATTCGTTGGCTGGGCAATTATTGTCCAAATTTTATACTCCGCCACATTCGGGAAACCTTAGGATGTTGGACACATATTTGTAGAAGCATGCTTGGCCAAATCAGGTCCGGAAGGTGTTCAAAACAGCCGGAAAATTCCCAGAGGTCATCCTAGGCCGAAACCAAAAGTGGTGCTATCATCACCTAGGTGGTTTGGATCACCCTTCCATGCCACGGATGCAAAAGAGTTGTCAAAAATGAAGCATGTTTTCCCCTTCATAATTGGCTTCTTGATAAGCCTTTTATGAAAAGAGCCTCCTGCAAAATTAACAAACTCATTAGAAAAATAGTTTACTTCATCAATCGAGTGGTCTCATCCGTGGCACATCACACACCCCGGCCCGACAGGCTGTGAGGGGGTAAGTTACGGTGACTCGGCAGCCCAGGGATGAGAGGCATTCTTCCTGATGCTCCAAGGAGCTACCCCAACATTGGGGGTAATAACTCTCACACTAGGGCAGCGCAGGATTCGAACCTAGGCACTTGTTACCAGATCTGCCATCCCTCGACCACTGAGGTGAACCCGCACGGGCTTGCTCTCCCACGTAAAGTGATCCCATTTTCCTTGAAGATTTCGTGGGTTAGCTGAATGATATCTAGAATTAATTTTCATTTAAATTTTAGAGTCATGCATATGCCATTTTGTTTAGGGTTTGGTGACTCAACAAATTGACATCTTTTCTCTTCTTTTTGGGAGGTGTTATAAACTCTCTCCTGACACTTTGGTAAGCAGCTTTTGTAAATAGAAACTTTGAGTTTTCTTGAATTCTCCTCATCTCCTCAAATCTCCTCCTGCACCGGTGAGTTATATCCGGCAAACCGAGAAGGTTTTTTTCCTTGGTTGTTGGCTTCTCTTCCGAGCTAGAGAAGCTAGGTCATGCTGCAACGCTCCAGCCACTCCCCGTGGTCATTAGGGTAAGTTTGCAATTCATTAGCTCTTCACCTATGTCGTTTTCCCCTCCATTTTCCGACCATTCCTCCGATCTCCAGTTTCCCAGCATATTTGAGCCACCTTCACTTCCTTCATCATATGTCCCTCATCCGTGATCCAAATTCTCTCAAATTTGGAGATTATCTTTTTCATTCATCCACCAAAGAATCCTCCAAAGTTCGGCTTCTAATTCCATAGCCCCTGCTTCCATTTTTTCATTCCAAAGCCACCTCCAAAAAACAACCTCAAAACCTTCATTCTCGGCTTCCCTCCTTTCTGAGAATCTCCTCCCTTATTTTTCTTCCTTCTTCATATTTTCCCCTACTTGAAACGTGTCAATTGGACAGTTTCAAAAATCTTTAAAATAGATGTTCTAACGTTGTTTGATGAATTTTTATCCTTTTACAAAGTTTTAGTAGACAGAATACTGAACACTTGGGTTCTTGAATCGCATCGTTTGGAGTTTTGTAAAAAAACATTATTCTATTTTGAAATCTGTATTTTTTTGAAAAATAATAAAATTGGACAATTTCATAAATTATTGAAAATAAATATAATACCGACATTTAATGACTTTTAATACGCCTACAAATTTGTAATAGACGTCTCAAGTTGGAAATAGACATAGAAATTGAGGTATTTTGACTTTTGGAGTAACAGTTATGAAAAATCGAAATTGACCTAAAAGTTTGACTATGCAGAATTTTAATAAGGTCATTGTTGTGATATAGGTTCATCAACCGATGAGCCGTTCTCTACCAGGTCACTAAATTAATTTAAAAGATCGAAGTTGCATTTATTTTTTTCTGTTTGGGACCTACATGATAGGATGCTAGATTATGATAGAATATGTTTTTTATGATTTCTAGATGTGATATAAAAATCTATTAGAATAAGATATATATTAGATAAAATGTAATTGGAATTTGTTTTAAATCTTATGAGGATAATTAAATGTGACTTGATAATTCGTTAGGGTTTATTAGATAGTAGATAAAAAAGCTCTTTTTGATGATTTAATATATATGCTTGTATGTGATGATTGTGATAGAATAGAACTTTAATGTTTTCATGATCTTGAGAATATGATATTTTATGCAAAAATATTGGACTGTTTGGTACATACATATATTAATGTTATACACATTTCATACATCATGTTTTTAAGAATGAAATACAAAAATAAATTTTCATGCATGAATTTTGAAAATACAACGTAATAGTCTCAATGATACGAGATATTGATTTCTAGTAGAGATCAGGCAAGACTGTTTCGAGTGAGGCCTAATGGTGTCAACCCCCCTCCCGTGGTAGCTCAGAATAACCTAAGAACCAGTGTACATGTGATTTGTTGTGAAGCAGAGCTTTATAAAGATGGTCGTCAATGAAGTTCAGACCGTAGGTGTGTCATCTTGTCTCTACAAGTGTATTCACAACAAGTTCACGTATATCGAAAGTAAAAAAATAAATTAAGAATGTAAATGAAAATGTAATATTTGTTGTGGGATGGGGCTCTACAGAGATGGTCGTCCACCAAATTTGGACCACATGTGCAGCATCTTGCCTCCGTATATGCATTCACAACAAATCAAGAAATATCGAAAATAAATAAATAAATAAAAAAAGACCAAAACCAAACGGATATGCATTGTTTTATGAAATTGCATGGGCATTTATGTAGATTGTACATTACTTACTGAACGTTAGACTCATTAGATGAATTCTATAATATAGATGAAGAAGAAGAAACGTTAACCAAGTGACATGTGATGCAAGTTCTATCATGGTTGTTTTTAGCTATTGTCGGGCTGATTTGACATGTGAAATGGATGATTTTAATGTGAAGTTTTTGATTAATTTTTTAAAGATTTGACGAATTTTAATATGTTATAATTTAAAGATTTTTATGATTTGATTTCATAGTTATTATAATTATGAAACCTTAAATGTTTGTTTTCAAGAATAAATTTTCGCTGCGATGTTCTTAAAAAAAAATTTTAAAAAATGGAGGATCGTTACATGTTCATCCTTACATCAATGTAATAGCGGCCTTCGTGATGTAAATAAGTGAAAAATTTATATGCAACAAAATAAATTAGCTTAAAACAAAAGAAACTATTACAAATTAAACGATATATAAGGACTCGTGGGACATCAATTCTAGGTATTCATGTTTCTCACAACTTTATAAGGATAAATCTAGGCTCTTGAAAATATAATATACTAAAATTTCAATCAAAGAGATAAAAGATGAATAAATGGATGTCCATTCATGATTTGATCCATGGACAATTGTTACCAAGTCACAAAACTTATTGAATAAACAGCATCTCGTTAAGTATGAAATGAACAAACATTGAACTTTATTTGTAATTCACTCCCTAATCTTTTAAATTTGAAGAACTTTATAAAATTGAATTTGCTAACTATGAAAAAAGACAGCATAAAAACATTGCCTGAGTAGTTCTTGATCCTTCTGCACCATGTTGGCAGTTGCATATTCTTCCGGAAAAATCAATGTTCCATTCTACTGCATGTGATCTCTCACGCCTTGGATACCTCGGTGACAGCAGCGGCAGCAGGTGGAGCGGCACCTCCAGATGTCGGCCTACAAACACGACAAGGTTATGGAGGGAAAAGGCAGAGCTTTAGACCAAAAAAGGAACAGTTGTAGGTGGTAATGAAAATTTTCAGCGTTTATAAGAAACTTACAGCCCAACAAAAACTTTGAATGCATCATATAGTCCCCACTGAGCCCCAGTAAGCGTCCCAATCATTACAATACGAAGAGGAAGGCCACGGGTAAAAAGCCCCCATAATCCCAGCTGCTTTACTGCCTGAAAAGGAAATGAAAGAAATTTGAGCAAACATATGACCCAAAATCGTAAATCAGAAAGAGAAAAGAGAGAAATAGAAGGAAAACCAATATTTATATAACTATTACAAGAAAATTCTATTTATTAGAAAAAACTCACTATCAATATCAAAATAATGATGAAAAATTTGTTGTCTCATTATTTTTGTCACATTAGGAATTTTTTGACTTGACCAAAATAACATCTGAGTCAACAGACTCAGACACACGTAGTAAGGGAAAGCAAAATAAATTAGAATAAGGTGTAGAGAGGGTTAAATCCACTCACATCACCGGCAGTTGCCCCCTTGGCATTGTTGAGAAAAGATACGAGGTTGTCAGCAGGGTGAGAGACGATTGCACAGAGGACACCGGCCACATATCCACCAGCAAAGCTCACCCCAAGTTGGAGCGATTTGCTACACTGGTCTTTGGGCGTTGGAATTGCATATTTATACATCATCTCCACAATAGTCTCAAACGATGCAAATTTCATCATTGTATCTACACAACCACAAATAAAACCATCACCATTATTTGAGAGAAAAGAAGGCAACACCACACCTCTTCTAAAAGAAAAACATAAGTAAATTAATGGTCAAATTATATTCAAATAGGGAATTGCTGCCAGGAGAAATCAGGAACTTAAATCGGCTTCTCATTTGATTTAAAATTATCAACCATCAAAATATCATCAAAAGTTTGATGGTATGTGCAGCGATATGTATCTGAAAAATGCAAATATGATATCTGATTCTAGCAAAGAAAAAGAAAGTATCCAGAAATGATCAACATGGCACTACTCACAAGGTATTTGACGACCCCATAGAGGAACTAGCCCTTTGTACAGTCTGCAACATGCAGAAAATCCAACAGTAAATTGAAGTAAAGCTTTAGCAAACACATTTGAAAGAAACAAATTCAGAAGAGTCAAAAGAGTGTTACGATTTATCATACCCGAGAGCACCTTCAGACCTAATAAACTTTGGAAGTCCATCGCCCAAACCACGAGCAAAGCCTGGCTGAGTTTGGACGCGAACTTTCACAGCCTCCATAGGGCAGAGAGCAACATCAGCAATAACTTCAGCAGATGCTGAGCCAGCTAAATATATTAAGGTCTTGTACTTGGCTGCATATTCAGGCCCCGCAATGTCGGAGTAGTACTTCTTAAAGAACTCATAAAATCCAAATTTACAAGCACCCTGAGCACTGTAACCAAGCAATGTAGGCACCCAACCCCTGAAGAATCCTCTGGCTCCCTGCTCCTTGAACAGAACTCCAAAACCTGATGTAATGCTCTTGTATTTTGCTGGATCAATCTAAGAAGGCATAGCAATGGCAAAAATTTTATTAACCAGCCATGATCATGACCAACATTACATTTTGGTCAACGATAGCTGAAAAAAAATAATAATGATAGGAATAAGTCAACTATGTATGCTACATGGACACGTTGATAAAAACGAAAGCTCTTAAAAAAGAAGAAAAATGGTCAGACTTGAGCATTCGGAAGAAAATAAACATGCAAAATTAATTGGTCTATAAAAATAAAGTTAATGGAGGAAAAGTAGACTAAAGCATGATCGTTTTTGGAAGAGGCAGCGTTGACAAGTTTTGATGGCTCTTTGAGTTTTCAAATAGTCAGACTCATATTTAAAAATACCAGAAAAAAATTAAATTTTCAAAGCTGGCTGCTTTTGTGGACTAACAATTTCATCAAACCTAAGATGCGAAGAACGCTTGGTTTTCTGAAAGAACAGACATACCAAGGAGATAAAATAAGAGAGAAATCCTGTCTAACACGCAAAATCATATAGCTCAGCAATACTTCATCAAGTTCTTTTTATTTTGAGGAGAACCTGGATGAATATAACTCATGACAATGAGGACACAACAAATGAAATGAATGAGCAACTACGTTTCAGAAACGGAGTTTGAATTTATAGATGTCAAAGCAATGGAACAAATTACGGTTAAGGGGGAAAGGAGTATAATCATATGAATTATTAGAAAAATATTGATTTCAAGCTTCTGACCCTCTGTCGACTAATATCAGAAGACTCCGTTAATTTGAGGAAAAACATTTCAGGATATGATTGAGATGATATCACAATAAGTCAATTGAAAGATTTACATTTGATAACAACTGAATTAGAACTGATGAAAAAAAAGAGGAAATTATATACAGACCTGCATATTGCATTTGACAAGGTCAAGCGGAGTGACGGTCATGTGCGTGAGACCGCAGCTCAATATTCCACCAGTGGTACACGCAGCATAGAAAGCGGGTGAGTACATCTCAATCTTCTCCCGCGGAGCAGGAATCACGAACCTCGCGGGTTCCGCATCGCTCGGCGGGGTTGATACAGGCAATCCGACTGTCGCTTTCACTGAAGAATTCAAATCAAAGAGACTTTTAGGCGACGGAAAAGACGATGTAGGAGATGCCGAGTAGAGAAAGGCAGGGATCAGAGATCGATGACGGTTATCGGAAAGAGGCATTTCCATTTCTGGTCGAGAACTTTGACAGCTTTGGGATAAAGGAATGAGAAGAGGGCGATGGAATGCAGAGGTTATGCAGCAGTTTGGAAGCGGCAGAGCAGGGAAATCAATGGCGGAGGAAGGTGCTCGAGGTTTTTGTAAGGCTCCTGGTTCCCCCTCTTTGCCGGAGTCTAAATGAAGAAAGTGCCGCGAAAACTTGTCCTATTTTTGACCTTCCCGATTGAATCACATCATTGACCTTGCCGTGGTCGGTGAGTTATGACTTGGCACCAATGCCATTTTTTTTTTCTAATTTCAAGTCTTTGCTCTTCCTAGAGCTAGCAATGGAGCCGGCTCGTCGAGCCTGCCGAGCCAAATGAGCCGAGCCTATTCGAGCCGGCTCGGTCGAGTTTTTTTCAAAAAAAATTTAGCTCGAGTCTAAACGAGCGAGCCGATCCGAGCTAGTCGAGCCTATCTAGCCGAGCCAAACGAGCACAACATAAAAATTTTGTTTTCATATATTGAAGTTTTATAACTTTTTGTATTATGTAATTTTAAATTTTGATGAAAAATTTATGTCTATTTATGTCTATTGTTTTCTTTAATCCAAAAAAAAATTTGCATGATAACGTTTGCTTGTATCGCCTTCATTACGCCAAAGAAACACGAAAACAATAGCATTGAAACAATATCTCAAAGAAACTTGAAAACAATAGCATCGAAACATCGAATCAATAGCATTCAGCATATATAACATCTGATTTGAAATCAATTCGTAAAAGAGTTAATAATTAATAATTATGCATTGTACGAATCAAAATATAAACACCGAAATCATTCATTGTGCCAAATAAAAAGTAAAATAAGTTACAAAAAAGTCTTCCAATTGTTCGAAAAGATTACAGAAGAACGAACCTACTCCACAGGGAGATCGTCCGATGGAGATGAAGCAGTTGTCGACACCTAGTTATGATGTGGTCGACACCTTGAACTGACGGTCGATAACTTCATATGCGGTCGACACCATAAAATGCTCTGTATTAATATGTGGTCGATCATTTAGTATGAGGTCGACACCATAAAACGCTCTGGAATGAGTTGCGGTCGACACCTTAGTATGTGGTCGACACCATAAAACGCTATGTATTAATCTGCAGTCGACCCTTTATTATCCGGTTGACACCATAAAACGCTCTGGAATGAGCTGCGGTCGACACCTTAGTATATATGTGGTTGACACTGTATTCATCCGGTCGACACTAAGTGAATCTGCGGTCGACACCATGTAGTTATGCGGTCGACACCATGTATCAATGCGGTCGACACTTACTCTTATTTCAGGAAAATGACATTTTCATTGAAAAATGAAAAGTTGCTTACATTAGCATTGTCGACATTAGCATTGATTATAATTGTTAACGTTTACAAGAAATTACAAATTAACACGCGTACAAGAAATTAAAAAATTCTTAAACTTCTAATGTACAACGTCGCAGCTAGTCTTCAAATTCCAAGTTCTTGAACTCCTCTGCAAGTGCGTCATCTCGTTGAAGCTGGTATCGTTTCTGACGATAATTGTGTTAGTCTAGTTTGCCAGGATACTGACTGAGTGATTGATTATGGTGCATCATTTCATGTTACTCCTCACGGTAAATTCTTCAGTAGATACTCTTCGTGTGATTTTGGTGATGTCAAGATGGGCAATAGTAATGCTTCAAAGATTATTGGTGTTGAAGATATTTTCTTGAAGACTAACCTTGGAAAGAAGTTAGTTCTCAGAGATGTAAGACATGTCCTGAATATTCGGCTTAATTTGATTTTTACTGGAAAACTTGATGATGATGGGTTTGACAATTATTTCAGTGAAAGTAAATAGAAGTTCACTAGAGGATCGTCAATCATTGCCAAAGAAAAGAAAATAAACACGCTCTATGTCACTCAATGAAAGTTATACAAATGAGAGACAAATGTTATTAAAAAAGGTGTTAGCATTGATTTGTGGCGCAAGAGACTTGGCCATATTAGCTAGAAGAATATGCAGATCTTTGCTCGGAAGCAATTCCTACCAAGTTTGCAAGGTACACCTCTTAAAACTTATTTTGATTGTATTACTGGAAAGACGCATAGAGTTGCATTTCACTCCTTTCCACCACACACAAAGTCAAATATTCTTGATTTGATTCACACTGATGTTGTTTCATGCGAGATAAATCTCTTGGAGGTGCGGTCTATTTTGCGACATTTATTGATGACCACTCAAGGAAGGCTGGAGTACCGCTTTGAAAACTAAAGATCAGGTGTTTGACGTCTTTAAAGAATTTCATGTCAAAGTTGAAAGAGAAACAAGAGAGAAGCTGAAGACGGTTAAATCTGATAATGGTGGCAAGTATCAGGGGCAATTTGAGAGATATTGTAGAGCCTATGGTATCAGACTTGAGAAGACTCTAGCTAAGAGACCGTAGTTGAATGGTGTGGCTGGAGAAGATGAACAGAACAATTGAAGAAAGAATCAGGTGTATGATTTCTCATGCTAAGCTTCCTAAAAGCTTTTGGGCATAAGCTATGCGAACTGCAGTGAATTTGATAAACCTTTCACCAGCTACAGCTTTTGATGGTGATGTTCCCGATAGAGTATGGGTGAAAAAGAATCATTTGGCTGCAGGGCTTTTGTTCATATCCCGAAGGATGAGAGATCCAAACTTGATGACAAGACAAATGTATGTATTCTTAGGTTATGATCGAGATGAATTTGGTTGTAGACTGTGGACCCAGTGAGCAAGAAGATTGTAAGAAGCAGAGATGTTGTGTTCCTTGAAAATCAGTTCAGTGAAGATTCTGATGAAGGCGAGAGTTCCAGTTCCTCAGTAGAGATCCCAGTTAGACTGGAAGTTCAGCCTTCCCCAGTAAGTTTGGATCACGAGGGAGGAGTGCCACAAGATAGTGGTGATGTTGCTAATGAAGATCATACTCCGATAGATGATGGTGTTGAGCTAGTTAATCAAGAATCACATCCATCATTGATTGAAGCTGTTTTGAGAAGATCGACGCGAGAGCGGCAACCAAATAAAAGATACAGTGACAATGAGTATCTGATGCTTACAGATGGAGGAGAACCTGGAAGCTACTCGGAGGCTATTGCACATGAAAATAATAAAAAGTGGTTAAAATTCATGGAAGAAAAGATGCAATCATTGCATGAGAATCACACTTATGAGTTAGTTTGGCTACCAACAGGTAAAAAGGCACTCAAAAACAGGTGGCTCTATAGGTTAAAAATTACAGAAAACGGCTCACAACTAAGGTGCAAAGCAAGACTGGTTGTGAAAGGATTTGCTCAGAAGAAAGAAGTTGACTTTGAAAAGATATTTTCTCTTGTTGTGAAGATGAGTTCTATCAGAGTTGTTCTAGGTCTCGCTGCCCGTTTAATTTTGGGATAGAACAACTTGATGTGAAAATGGCGTTCCTTCATAGAAATTTAGAGGAGGAAATTTATATGGAGCAATCAGAAGGTTTCGAAGTTAAAGGAAAACAGAACTTGGTTTGCAAACTGAAAAGGAGTTTGTATGGATTAAAACAAGCATCTAAGCAATGATATAAGAAGTTTGACTCGTTCATGATGGGTCAATGGTACACCAGAATATCATATGATCACTGCGTATTTGTGAAGAGATATTCTGATGAAGATTTTATTATCCTTCTGCTGTATGTGGATGACATGCTGATTGTTGGTCATCATAGCATCAAAATTGAGAAACTTAAAAGAGAATTGAGTTCCTCATTTGCTATGAAAGACCTTCAGCCGACGAAACAGATACTTGGCATGAAGATAACTCGAGAACAGAAGAATGAGAAATTGTGGCTATCTTAAGAGCGATATATCGATAGAGTTCTTAAGAGATTCAACATGAGTCAAGCTAAGGCTGTTTCTCCTCCACTTGCACGACATTTCAAGCTTAGTGCTAAGCATTGTCCTACGAAAGAGAAAGAAAAGAAAGAGATGAACACAATTCCATATGCATTTGCAATTGACAGTTTGATGTATGCCATGGTTTGTACGAGGCCAGATGTAGCTCATACAGTTGGAGTAGTGAGTCATTTTCTCGCTAATCCTGGCAAAGAATGTTGTGATGCAGTGAAATGGATCCTCCGATACTTGGGAGGTAGAGTATGTCTATGTTTTGGTATTGGAGAGCCGATTTTGGTTGGATATGCAGATTCAGATTTGGCAGGCGACATGGATTCCAGCAAGTCCACTTCAGGGTTATTGATGAGTTTTGCAGGGGAAGCCGTGTCTTGACAATCTAAATTGTAAAAGTGTGTTGCCTTGTCAACTACAGAAGCCGAGCATATTGCCATCACAGAAGCTTGCAAAGAAGCTTTGCGGATGAAGAAGTTTTTAGAGGAGCTTAGCGTAGAACAAGAGAAGTTGACTGTCTAGAGTGATAGTTAGAGTGCAAACCACCTTTCAAAAAATTTGACATTTCATTCGAGATCCAAGCACATTGATGTCCGATATCTTGGATTCGTGACGTACTTGAGAGTAAGCACCTGAGCTTAGAAAAAATTCATACAACTGAGAATACAACGGACATGTTTACGAAATCTTTGTCTAAGGAGAAACTTGAAGCTTGTAGGCAAAGAGCGGGCTTACGAGAGCCCACAAAATGACTTGACGAGGGAGAATTGTTGGATCAAACTTATTTTTGTGGGCTTGACCACTTAAGCCCATTAATGTATCTTAACCTAAATAAAAAGAAAAGAGTGTTGCTAGGTTAATAGAGAGAGCGAGAACAGCCTTGAAGAAAATATAGAGAGAATAGTAATAAAAAAAGTGGTTCAGATTTTTCTGGACCGGAAGAATCAATTTCTGTTTTCTCCATATTCAACCGTTGGTTCGGCTTGAAATTTGGATAGTAGCTTCAAGACACATAAATATACGTTATGAACGGTGGCGATTGTAATTTCTTCTTTTAAATAATGCCTGTTGGGATAAAATCGGGACTGTCATTTTTATCGTCGTTTATTCTCTATTTCTTTATTTGTTAAATCCAAGATTGTTGTTTGATTTTAATGAGTTATTGTAATCCTCTAGTTTGACGATCTAGAGAGAACTTGGTGTATCCATTATTTAACATAATAAAGGTTTGATTCGGTGGCTCATCGCCTATGGTTTTTATCTTCGATTTGGAGGATTTTTCATGTTAAAATATCGGTGTCTTGTGTTTATTTATTATTTAATTATTTGCTTGGATTTCATTGATATTGCTGGCTTGGATTTGATATTGTCATTTAGCACACAAGAATTTAGAGAATTAATTTTTAGGTTAATTATCCGATTCTTTCCCAATAGTTTACCTACCTCGACTCCTCTACCGTCGTCAAAGAAGCTTAATTCCGCCAGAGAAGCTTTAAGCAGACGGAGCCACAGTTGGGGAACAACTGAAATGAAGCATATATGAGACAGTCGCCCTCGATATCACACTAGTTTGCTTGCGTGAATGTAAGAACTGAGCTATGTGACAGGACGAAAATCATTTTCTCTACCTCCATGGAAAAGGAAAGTAGGGTTTGGACCCAAAGAAATCATTGCAACCCTACTTAGACACTAAATGTGACAATGGATGAAGTTGCAGAAGCTCTGTCAGATGGTACGTATTCTTAGTTTAAAGTGAGACTAGTGTTTCATCAAACTTCCCATTTTTATAAATTTTTCACTTCAATCTTTGGGTTCATCATTGATCTCTACTTAGATTACGTTAATACATCCTTAAAACTTGTAATGCTTCATTACGGTTGCATGGTATATCTGGTTTCTTCTTTTGAATAAAACTATAAACTCTGCGTTTTGATAAGATTTTGGAGGAACTTTCATTTTCTGAAGTGTTCTTTTCTCGTTTGCATCTCGAACAGCAACAAGGAATCAAGATAGTTAAGCGCAAAATTGCTCGAAACTCTAGTAACTGAATAAAAAAAACCGATCCAACCTTATTTTTTGGGGTTGGGTTGCCATAGAGATGATAAGTTTTGGATCCATATTTGATTGTGAGTTCAAAACCGAAAACTAAATGGGTCGTTTGCATTTAGGTTAGAGGCGACTCATGGCCCTGGCCTACCTAATATTCCTCGCATCCAACCCAATTTGACAAGGGCAAGGCGATATTTCTTACATGCCCTTCATTTCCTCCCCCGTCCAGATTTCCCTCCCTCGAAAATTTACAGATCTCTTTCTCCACGACTCACTTTGAAGATGAGCAAGGGCCCTGGACTTTTCTCGGATATCGGCAAGAAAGCCAAAGGTATTTCACCTATCTAATTCGATCTCTCTCTCATTCTCTCAGATTTTGGTCCTCGTCCGATGCGAAATTCGTGGCTACATCTTCTGAAAAATTGTCTCGTAATTATAGATTTCTTTATGTGTGATTATGACCGATGCTATTTTTGCTATAGATCTTCTGACGAAGGACTACAGTTCCGATAACAAATTCACTGTTTCAACTCTAACTGATGCTGGCGTGGTATGAAATCAGCTCCTTCGTTTTCGTTTTCCTTTTAATTTTTTTGTCTATGATTGAATTTGAAACAACTTTTTTTCGATAAGTTGAGACGGGGGGAATGTTTTTGCAGCAATACATTCATTTGGGAGAATCATATTGGACCAAATTTTGTGCGAAATTATTGTTGATTATGAAGTTGCATTATGTATTTTTGAATGGCGTTATGTTTTCTGCGCGTTTATATTAATTATATTGTTTAGAAGCAAAGCTTATGTTGGTTAGCATTTATGAACTTAAGTTTGCTGGAAAATCTATGGGGTCGAATGCAAGGTCTATGCCTGCAGTAACACATCTTTTTATTTTTTCATTCTCGTTGCTTGATGTAATTTTAAAACCATATTATTGATTATACTTGATAATTTCTCATCAGCTCTCAGTTCTAGCTCCCTTTTTTGGTTTGTTTGTGCGGTGGATATCAATTTATTTGTTTATTTAATTGTTCACATTATCCTACGTCTTATGAAAGATGTTAAGTGTGAACATAGTCTAACTGGAGTAGCACTTTTCTTGTCCCTTTCTTAAGACTCCTCACCTTGCTCAGTTATTTTTTATGTTTAAATGAGATGAAAACAATGGAGCACCATCTGAATATTAAACCTATGAAAATTATAATTTGAGCTGATTTATTGAGTGCACAGTTTAATGGTTGCCTTAAAGAACTGTAAATCACCTTTTAATCTGAGAAGTTTTCCTCTTGTGCTGAATTTTTCTTATAATTTTTGACATTCTTGTATTATATATTGAAAAGTAACACTTTCAACTTACTTTCTGTAATTCTCAATTTTAGGTACTCACGTCAACTGCTGTGAAAAAGGGAGGACTTTCAACTGGTGATGTGGCAACACAGTACAAGTATAAGAACATTTTATTTGATGTCAAAGTTGACACTGTATCAAATGTAAGTTGCTTGCTTCACTAAGCTTTGGATTTTCTTGATCTATCTTCAACTTTTTCTGTTTCTGCAGATATCAACTACTATCACCTTTACTGATCTTATCCCATGCACTAAGACCATTGCTTCTCTGAAAGTGCCTGATTTGGACTCTGGGAAGGTTGGGTAGTCAATGTTCTTTTGGACTGTGTTTGTGTTATGTTATTTGTGGGTCTCTTCTGTGAGTCTTTCCCTCGTAATTCTTAAGTGTTGCGCATTTGCTATTTGGTTGGCAGTTGGAAGTTCAATACTTTCATGAGCATGCCTCTTTCACAACCTCTGTGACGCTGAATCAAGCCCCTTTGGTTGACTTTTCAGCCACCATTGGTACCCCCAGCATTGCCTTTGGGGCAGAGGCAGGTTATGATACTACTAATGCTATTTTGACCAAGTACACTGCTGGAGTCAGTGTATCCAAACCAGATTCATGTGCTTCCATAATCTTGTAAGCCTCAATTGGACTGCCAAACTCTATTTTTAATGTAATTTCCAATATTTCTACCCACTTAAATGCATTTTTTTACTCTTGTTCAGGGGTGATAAAGGAGACACTATTAAGGCGTCCTATGTGCACCATCTCGATCCGCTCAAGAAGAGTGCTGCAGTGGGAGAGATCACCAGGAAGTTCTCTACCAATGAAAACACTTTGACTGTGGGGGGATCATTTTCAGTTGATTACCTGACGACAGTGAAGGCAAAATTGAACAGTCACGGGAAGCTAGGTGCTCTCCTCCAGCACACGATCATACCCAAGTCTCTTTTGACTATTTCGGGTGAGATTGACACCAAGGCCCTGGACAAAAACCCCAAGTTTGGATTGGCCATCACCCTCAAGCCTTGATGGGAATGGTCTCGCCATTCATTATTTGTCTGGCTTTCTGTATTTTATTCGATTTTGGGTTGCTCTTGAAATGGAGCAATTAATAAGCAATTCCACAGTTGAAGTTGTTTAGGATGAGTTTTAATTGGATCAGCCGTGTGAGCTTCACATAATATTTTTTTTTTCTCGGATCTATCCCAAGCTTCAATGCTCAGAGCTCGACAGCTATTCGTCCAGTCAACTCTGAACCGGGTTTACTATTTTGCAAGTCATGCCAAACATCAGGTGGAATTTAAAATTTTGCAATTGCTTCTTTGCATTATAGTTTGAGACTAACAACCTTAATTGACTTTCCTTATATTTAGGCGGTCTCTAGGCCGGGATTGTATGCAGACCAATCTTGCCTTAAATTTTGTGCTCCAAACATCAAGCGTATTTCATTGTGATAACTAAATTAAGGCTGCTAATACAATCAATGAATGCTATTAATTTCATCACGTTTTACTATAATTGTAAGCAAGATAATTGAATGTTGTAGAGATTAGTTTGGAGTGGATTTAGGTTAGAATTAGCGAGGGAGGATTTGGTGATGGACTGAATTGGGTACCATTCATCATCGCTATTTAACTATTCAAATAGTCTGGTGAGGATTGAAGAGGGTAACTGCAACATTTGTCATCCCTATTTGATATAACAATTAGTTTACTCAGGTTCATAGTGGAAAAAATAAGAGTAACGATGGTTTATCTTCATATTCTATATTTTTATTATACACGTTCATGTGTTAAATATTAAATGATCTAATTAAAACTCATTTAATGTATTAAAATATGAATAAGTATCTATTATATTTATTGATCAATCATGTTTTGATATATTAACATATAAAATAAGAAAATAAGAAAAAAAATATTTAAAAAATAATAATACTAATAATCAAGTTCAACTCACCATTTGGCATCTTACTCTATTTTTGTCTAGTATCGGTTCAACTAAAAAAAATGCAAAGTAATTTATATGTCTAGACCTGCAAAAGATGGGTGCAAACTCCTGTCTGCATACTCAGAGCTCATATGGTTTGTCAAGGAACCAGAGATGAGCATTATTTTCCATCTTAGTTGAACCAAACTTGGTTGAATTTTTCTACTCAAATTTGGTTTATGCTAACCATCTTTTACAGCTAAAATTGTGAACCAAATCAAAACTCACGGTTCATTTACATTAAAAAACCGAATATAGTTTCCAAAAGGGTGGAATCAGACAAAACATGAACCAGATCAAAATTGCTCAGCTTGATTGAATTAAGAATGGAATAGGGATACGGTTTAGTGGTTGAAAGAAAGTGACCGGTCCATTAGCTAGACAGGCCAGCATGAATGAGATCAGCTGATAAGGACGCTGAGCTATCAGCGCCTAACATGTATCTTCCCTGCTGCGCTGATTAAACTTCTTTCTTACAGCTAATGATGATTAGGTTAAGTTAATTACTCCTGAGCGTTAGAATCGCCTTCCGAAGTCTTCAATGCCTCTAATCATTCCATATTCTCTCTTTAATCTTTCCCCTTCCTTCAAATTTGAGCAAATTCCCATTCTCCTCCCTCCAATAGCATACCATCCGTCTAATTTCGAACCTTAATCTCCAAGTTAAATCTCTTGATTGCGCTTGATCTTGGCTGTTTTTTTGGTTTGGTTTCCTCCATGGCTGGGATTCAAGCATCCGGGAGACATTGCATGGTATGAATTTCCAATGGAAAAGCCTCATAGGCAAGCGTTACTTCAACAAAAAGGATGTGCATATGGATAACTAGTCTCAGTGGTTCAGTTTAATAAAACTTGCCTTTTTGAATTGGAAGATACAAAAGAACTCATGAGTAGTACTTGCTTGATATCCTTTATGTTATTTTAATTTGTATCCAATTTCACAACACAATGTCTCTGACTTTGTCAGGTTAATTTAGCTTCTTAAGAATAATGCTACTTGATTCGTGTGAATATACATTAGTTGAAATGATTTCTTCTAATAAAACACTTCTTTATGAAGAATTGGATGCAAGGTTGAAACTCTGTGGACAAAAACGGTTTCATTTGCACCTTATGTCATATCTGACTAGCTAAAAAATGTTGGATAATTACTTTTTGATAGTTTTGAACTTATCAAAGATTTATACTTAGGTTGTAATGACCCAAAAACCAAACCTTAGTCAATGTCTTAGTTCGTTACTATTTTCATTCATTAAATATTTTCCTTATAGGATAGGTCGTAGCATAAAATATTATTTTACAGCGAAAATTCTTTTTTCATTTAAACAGAAACTTGAAACATGTAGCAGAAATTTAACAATTTATTAAAACAAATCATTTCATAAAATATACTAAAATAAATTCTTATCAACCAAATAAAATCTCATTTAAAGCATCGCAATTAATATCTTTAAGATACTTTAAAATGAGTCCGGCCAGCCGTCCCTTTCGCATGTCTAATTCCATTCTTCACATGACCATGCATTTTCTTTATTTTTCTATTGATCATTGTTCATACATACATCATAAAGTTCATCTATGAGTTTGACGCTCTCATTTAAAGCATCGCAATTAATATCTTTAAGATACTTTAAAATGAGTCCAGCCAGCCATCGCTTTCGCATGTCTAATTCCATTCTTCACATGACCATGCATTTTCTTTATTTTTCTATTGATCATTGTTCATACATACATCATAAAATTCATCTATGAGTTTGACGCTCACTTAGCAACATGAACATAAAAATAAACATATATAACATGTCATAATTTTCATAAATTTTTTTTAATCTAATATGAACATGAGATGCATACGCACTTTTGTAAAACAATGCATATTCGTTTCGTTTTAGTCTTTTCTTGTTTCATTACTTTTGATATTTCTTAATTTATTTTGAAAACACTTTCAGTTGCAAGATAATGCACTTGCGGTCCGAATTTCGTGGACGACCATATCTTTAAACTCCTGCCTCACAACAAATCTCGCATTTTTATTTATGTTTTTCATTTCATTTCTTTACTTTCGATATACGTGAACTTGGTGTGAGGGTACTTGCAGATGCAAGATGACACACTTGTGGTCTAAACTTCGTACACGACCATTTTTTTTAAAGTCCAGCCCCATAACAAATCACACGCACACGAGTTCTTAAGTTGTTTCAAGCTACCACAAGAAGAGGTTTGACACCATTAGGCTCCTCGAGGCAGTCTTACTTGATCTGTTCTTGAAATCAAGCTCTCATATAGTTGGGATTGTTACATTGTATTTTAAAAACTCATGCATGTATATTCATTTTTGTATGACATTTGAAAAATCATGATGGTTGAAATGTCTATTACATGATGTACCAAGCAATTTCAGTATATTTTATAAAAATAAACTCATGTCATGCATCATATAATTGAATCATATAAACACTAATGTTCTATTCTACCACATTCATATCATATTAACATATTTATCAAATTATTAAGGTAGTTTATATCATTAACATATCCTATGCAATTATCTTTACTTTATAAAGTAACATTATACTAACATATACATCAAATCTTCGGGTCAGTAGTTTTTTCATCACAATCAGAAATCATAAAATTAAACAAACTTTCTAACCCATACTACTTACCTAATAATTTATTGTCATATCATTAAATATAATATTCAACAATAAAACCCTAGCACTATATGATGTAGGTCTCTGAAAAGACAAAATATAATAACAGTGTATATATTAAGTATTTTAAGCTGTTAAATGATGTAATTAGAAATTTTCTAAAGTGGCATATGTTGAATTATGATTAGTCAAGGAGACAAATTAGAATATGACACATGTCATTATAGGATTAGTGCCTAATTATGATTAACACATAATTAGTGGTAATTGTGGAGTGATTAAAGTTTACTAATTATGATTAATTATTTTAATTATAAGAATTAACTTAGTACTAATGTGAATTAATTAGTTAAGCAAAGTATGATTAAAATGATAACAATAAAGATATTCTAGCAATTAATGAGCTTGTGTGATAAAACTAAATGGATAAATTTGGCAAATGTGTATTTTCACCCCATGAACGATCTAAAAATATTAGAAAATTGTTGATCATTAGGCATTTTCATGCTCAAGAGAGAGAGTGGGTGAAAAGAAGAGAGAACTTGAGAAAAATGTTATAGAGAGAGAAAGTGAAGATTGAGGTGGAATGAGTTGAAATTGACTTCCAATCATTTGAGGAGAAGAGTGCTTCTCATTAAGAAGAATCTATCTAGCTAGGAATCAAAATGTATGATTTTATATTGCATGGTTTAGAGTCATGATTACATGAAGGAAAAATGAGAATTATAAAATTATCAATGGTTTTGTAAGTTGGTTTTGAGTGGTACACAAAAATTAAAAGTTTTACTCCATGGTTCTATTTATTGGTTCACTAATCATGTTGGAATATCATGTATATATTTATGAATGGTGTAAATTTAGAATTAGTAAAGGTTGTGCATATTTCATAAAAAATGCCATAAAATTGTCAATTCTTTACAATTTCAGATATTGTGTCTGCAATCAATGCTAGACTAATCCAACACCCTATTTCTTTTAGTATGTCAAATTAGACACCTTGCATGACATATGGGCTTTGGAATCATAGCATTTCATGATGTATAGAACAAGTAATGATCTTAGGTAATTGAGGTGAAGATGATCCCCAATTTCACCTAATGCTAGGCTAGAAAGACTAGCTAACGATAATCAAGGTAAGTAGTATTGTGTGTGTTTTGTACTTAATTGAGTCTACGTCATAGAACAATAAGAATTTATTTTAATATGTTATTTTATGTTTTCTATATCAAGATGAGATGCCCGTATAAAATGATGTAGAAAAATATGATTGAATTTATGATATGATGAATTATTGTTTTAATATTATGAACTTATTTAGTTGCTTGATATGTTTATGACATATGTGCTTGATATGTTCACGAACATCTCATGCATCATGTTTTTTAAAAAATTATGAACTATTTACATGTAACTAAATAATGTATATATTCAATGTTTACAACCTAATAACTAAAATAAGTTATCTTTGAAGATATTACGGGGTGAATAAAGATCTAGATTTGATTATTCATCTTTCTTGAATGTTGGGTGAGATCCGTTCCTTACTATCGCTAATCTCTTTATCTACTTTTGATATAGCAAAACTCTTGTATTCTAGGTTATTAATCATAAAAGAACTCTCGTTTCATCTATCATTGTAGGGAGAAACAAGTTTGGGAGGGCATGAGAGGGGAGACAACTATGATAAACTTTTCTTCTAATTAAAAACATTTGTTTAAATAAATAAATATCTATGGGTCGGACCAATCTGGCCCATATATGACTTCGACGCATAACTGCAACTTGAAAAGTATATAATTTTTTTTTACAAATGTATGATTTACATGATTCAAGAACTATTTATTTTTATTTTTATGTCTGCTACAATTTTGAAGAAGAAACTAAATTCATTAAACGTCATTAAAATATTTGTTATTAAAGATTTCCTAAAATTGTTCAAATTTTTAGTTTTCAAATCCCAATTATTTCTAATTTTGATATTCTATAATTTTTTCTGTCGATATTTAATTACCAAAATTCTAACACCATTTTTTCCATTATAAAATTCATTTCAACAGAAAGAATTAAATTCATTAAATATTATTAAGTTCTTTGTATTTAATTATCCTTTATAATTATTTCCCTATACATTACATAAACTATATATATATATATGTATATCAATATTAATAATTTATTCTATTTAAATGCAAAATTTTTAACATTAATGATAAAGTCATAACTATAAATTGACGAGTGATTACATCAGCAATATTGATTTTGGGGAGTTATATAAGTGTTGTGGTAAATCTTCTTTTGGGAAGTACTATAAGTAAGGTGATTTTTGTTTAAGAGAGATAAGTTATGTGTACCTAAATGTTCTCTAAGAGTACTTTTGGTGAGGGAAGCACATGAAGGAGATTTAATAGGTCATTTTGGGATTGCGAAGACATTAGGTGTCATCCAAGAATATTTTTATTGGCCTAATATAAAAAGAGATGTCGAAAGAATTCGTAACAAATGTATTACATGTCGACAATTCAAGTCAAGGGTCCAACCTCATGGTTTGTACATGCCCCTAACCATTCCCGATGCCCCTTGGGTAGATCTTTCCATGGATTTCATTTTAGGGTTGCCTAGGAGTTAGAGAGGTAACAATTCGACCTTCTCCGTGGTTGATAGGTTTTCTAAAATGACACATTTTATTCTTTGTGAAAATTTTGATGATGCATCTTATGTTTCCAATAGACTCTTTCGAGAAGTTATCAGGATTCATGGGATTCCTAGGACTATAGTCTAAGATTGAGATGCCAAATTCTTAAGATATTTTGAAAAGACATTGTGGAGCAAATCACAGACAAAATTATTAGTCTCCACTACTTGTGACCCCATACCAACATACAAACAAAGGTCTTCAATAGAACACTTTCTACAATATTGCGTGCCATCATAAAGAAAAATCTTACAACTCGGGAAAAGTGTCTACAACATGTTGAGCTTGCTTATAATCGTCCTATTTATTCTCATACTAAATTTTTATCTTTTGAGATAGATAATGGTTTTAATCTGCTCACTCTGTTAGATTCATCACTGTTTTCTTTTTCTGAGCGTGTTAATTTAGATAGAAAGTAGAAAGCAGATTTGGTCAAAAAGATGCACGATACTATGCAAAAGAACATAGAGACATGCACTAAACATTACATGCAACATGCTAACATAGGTCGCCGCAAAAGTAATTTTTGAGCCTAGAGATTAGGTTTGGTTACACATGTGCAAGCAGCGCTTCCCAATCCAAAGATGTTCCAAACTACTTCCATGAGGCGATGGTCCTTTACAAGTTCTTGAGCGCATCAATGATATTGCCTAACTTTTAGATTCCTAGATGAGTACAATTTTACTGCTACATTCAATGTTTCTGATTTATCTCCTTGTGATGCATGTGATTTAAGAAAAAACCATTTTTACGAGTAAGGAAATGATGCAGATGTAAACCGTGATGATTTGGCAACTCTAATAATTGGTCTTGTGATGCTACACCAAGCCATGGAATATTAATCTATATTAAGAGATTAAGTAAAGGAATTATGTAGGAGAATGGTTATGAGTTGTACACCTCACTCTTTTTTGGTAAGTAGAGTAAGTCTTTTTTGGTAAGTAGAGTAAGAGGTGATTATGTGAACACCTCATACTTTTGGGTAGGTAGAGTAAAAGGTAATTATGTAAACACCTCACACTTTTAGTAGGTAGAAGATAGTATAAATAGGAGGGAGCACTTGTACATTTGGGTAACTTGAATTGAATTGAAGAATTATCTTTTGTGGAAGACTTCTCCTACTTAATAGGTATTGGAACTTTCATCGGCAAGTCCAACAATGTTGAATTTTGATTTATCATGCAGAATCCTTTTATTTGTGGCGTCTCCCCCAAAAAAAGTTCTTCGTCGCGTCGTTCTGTTGAGTCTCTAGTTTTTCTAAGCTAAAGTTCAAACACTTGTGAACTTTGGGTGATCTTATCCCTTTTCTATATTCATACTTAATATATTCAATCACTGATCAATCCTATTCTAGGAAGGATCATATTTACCGGAATCACAAATGTGATTTGGGTGAAATACAAAGTCTATCTAAACATTTTGCTGCCTCCTACACAATAGTTGTGGATTGTCTACTACGGCCCTAAAATCGACTATACAACATGATCCATAGCTACATTTGGTGCACATCCAGTATAGCTTGCTGTGATCATAGAATATGTTCCCTTATTTTTAAACATAAATGGACCTTCTCAATGCAGCACCACAAGAATTCTCCTCATTTGTAAGATCAAGATAATATTTAGTTAATGGTCCAATGTGAAGTTCACCATTGTCCTCGGACGATAAAATCAAATAGGCCACTCTATCATTGTCTTTGAAAAGCATCATGTCCCGACTTTCGTATCCGTGGGGTCGTTTGGTGTAGAAACAATCGAAGAGAACAGTTCGGTAATTTCTCACGGCAATGTCAACTGAGGCTTTTGTATTGTTGGAATCGTCTATGTGCATCAACATCACTGTGTTTCCCTGTCTTCGACTTATTTTTAATAATCTCTCACGACAATGTCGACTGAGGCTTTTGTATAGTTGGAATCGTCTATGTGCATCCACATCACGTACTTTCTCTGTCTTCGAGTTATAAATCACTTTTGTCCTCTAAAGCACATTTGATGGATTAAGATTAGTTAGTTTCTTTGGCTGCCAATACAATACCATAGTTTTCCCATGTGCACAAGCCCTTGGAAGAGTAGCAACTGACTCCAACAATGTCAACATGTTATGGAAGTCGATGATCCGTCTAAAAAGACTAAGTTTATAGACTAGTCTAATTTAAGAAGGAAAGAAAATAATTAACAAAAATTAAGAGGAATTACAACTGACCGACGAATAAAGAAAAAAATGGCCACTATAAAAGAGTTGAAGACAACCAATCACACTAGTTTGCTATGAGAAAATCATCACTTACACTGTACATAAAAAAGTAAAATGAAGATCACGTGGAAAAGATATTGGACATGATGCTAAAGCATGAATATCGGAGTTGGAAGCAATTGAAGGTATAAACAGTATGTCTTGGACTAACGAGACTTCAATTTATAACACGATGAGTAGAATAACGTTAGGGAAATTTTATTTACCCTTTTTATGAGCATGGCAAGTAGGACCTGTAAGACTTTAAAACTTTATTTGATCTAACATTAATTTAGATCAATATGCGGAATAATAAATACCTCCAGCCATTGACGATAAACCGGGACAGCCGCTTTCTCTTCTTGAAGAATCGCTTCTAAACCTTAATATTTCTCTATCGATGGTGTAATTTCCGTATGAGAAAATAGGCTTAGGGGACCTTCAATGCCAACCCATATATATAGACTCTTTCCATCAAAGAGTATATATGGAGGGTTATGAATGGACAGTCACCACAATCGCCTCTATGGGCGAATAGTTACTTTATTGGTGACTCTTGAAAATCGGACCATAATATTGGCAATATACATAATTTCAAAAGACACGAATAAATTATTAATTTTGCCAACAGGACCGTCCTTGTATTCTCCATACCAATAGTATGCACTTGATCTTTCATAAAGTAAATACCCATCTCCGTGCTCTTGAATGGGGTCTCTTCCTTGTCCAGCCATACTCCTCCTGGACAACAGTGAAAGCTATCATTTCCTGCCTGCCACCTGCTTCAGCGGGTCGATAGTCATTTTGTGATGGGGAAAGAATACAAGCCTTAGCTGAGAATTCAGCAGGTTGAAGCATAGATATATCCATCCATTGACAATAATAAATATTCCATCGATAACAAAAGTAGATGTCAAGCATGAACCCAGATACGAGTATTTATACAAAAAAGACAGAAATAAGAACAATGATCGCTCAAAAGAAGATGAATTGTGTTATGGGTAAAGAATTCTCCGTAAATTGAGAATTCTCCGTAAATTGAGAATTCTCCGTGCTCTTGAATGGGGTCTTCTTACGCACAGTTTTATGTCATCAATCGGCGAGGGGTTACATCCATAAAGCTTGTTGGCTTTTGAAGAAAAGAAGATGAATTGTGTTATGGGTAAATAATTCTTTATTATTTCTTGTAAGTAGTGCACCATTTATATAGGAGTGGTGCTATAAAGTAAGACACCTGTTCTATTCTAATTGAGTGTTTACAATAGCTGCGAAACAAATTTCTTCATGCAAAAGCTGAGAGGGTTATTCAGAGATATCCCACAACACCTCCTGACGTGTCACGTTACTGCACAACACAACAACAACAATTGAGAAATAACAGAAAAACAAATAAATCTACAATATTACTCTTGAATCTCTCTTGCACGAAGTGAAGAAGATTGCAACAAGTTACTAATTCGACAACTAGCAACGAGATGATAAAACTCTCTCACACACACAGATATTACTCACCGAATGGAATGAAGAGTGTTTGGAGGATTCCTCAACAAACTAAGGCAAGCAAATTCTCTGAATATTATGGGTTCAACAACCTCTAAAAAATGTGCTAAGAAGGGCCTATATAGCCTCTAAATTACATGCATCATATTTTGCTTAGGGATAGCTAAAATAGGTTAACAAAAAATGTGCTGAAAAATTAGTTCAGATGAAAAAATAATAAGAATGCTCCTAAACAATTTACTGCCATTAAATTCTCGCGGACTACATTTCCACATGTGATTGGAGGAGGTGGAGATAATAAGAAGAGGGAAAGTCTTGCAGGGATTTTGCTGATATCTCATCCGATGAGATAAATATGATAAACAGTGAAGTCTTATATATGGGTGATTGTAAATAGATGATATGAAAAGAACAGAGAACTTGCAAAGATTTTGTTGAGATCTCATTGGATGGAGTGATTGGAAAAATGTGAGGTCAAATAAGAAAGACTAACCAAACTACTGCAAAAGGGGTTGCGGGAAATTCCAAAAGAATCTCTTCACCTTATGTTATTGTCTTAAAAAGTGACCGGGCAAAATGTATAAAAGGTCTCTATCATGGGTGATTTGGTTCGGCCTCTAATGAACTCAACAATCTGAGAGTTTGGTTGAGCCGATTATCTTGTTGTTAAGTTATCAAATGATATGACAATTCTTTGTCCTCCAAGGAAGCTCTTTTCTCTTCAATATTCTTGAAGTGTTTACCTACAAAATGACCAGACAAGTTAGTTAATTTGTAAGCTTGACTCCTTATGATGACTCTCCTCGTGATTTCTTCGATTGATACTTTAATTTGTTCCAAACGTGGCATTTCATCTCCTCTTAAGCTTAGACGGTTATTGAGAGATATCCCACAACATCCCCCCTTCCAAGCTTGATCATGGGCTCCCGAAAAGCTGATCTAGTGAGAGGTTTAGTAAAACCATAAGCAAGTAGATAACTTAAAGGAGTGAAACACACATCGAGTTGTTGGGACACTCTATCTTCTCACGCCCCAAGTGGAAGTCTAACTCGATGTCTTTGGACTTTGAGTGGAGTGCCAGTGTGGAGGCGAGAAACGTGGCACTGATATTATCGTACAAGATATGCAGTGTTGAGGACAACATAATTGTTGCGTATGAAATGTGTCGTTAAAAACCACAAGTGCACAGTACTATTAATATAAAAGCTATCGATCTCATAGGATAATGATATTAAATTTTTCCAAAAATATGTGAAAATAGTTGGTTTGAAAGATTTAAAAGGGATTAATAATTTTATTGTGAATTAAAGTAAAAGTTAAATGAAAGAACTCGTGTACAAAAAATCAAAATTGAGCAGATTGAAAAATACAAAGGATCTCAATTTTGAGTTGTCTAAATAGGGATCTCGTAAATCTAAAGGTTATATAATTAAGGCTTAGCCTTAACAAATCACTAAATTTAATTCATTGCTTGCCCTCGAGATGCATAAAATAAAGCAAAACTAATCAAAATAATGAATGCAAAATTCTCCAACTGTATTACATATCACCTAATTCCCAACAATAAAATTTAACAAGCAATAAGTCATCTGAAAATCCCCTTAATTCAGATCTTTCAACCCTTCAATTGGCCTCAAATTGTGTGTGCGCGCTTCCTTCAATCAAATTAATATCTGAAGCAGTGGAAACGAAAAATCATGCATTAGCTTTTTCACTTCTCTTTTGATTAAAAAATTCTAACCGTAGTCAAGATCATAGAAGAAAAAAGAAGCCAATCATAAATTTTGAGAAATTTATTAGTATCCTCTTTTTGATCCTATCCCCTTTTTACTTCAGTGGCATGCATGAGTAACGATCCCCAGGTTATTCATCGAAACTTTGATCCAAAAAATACTAGGTATGTGGCAGAGTTCCTCCCTCTACCCCCTTTTTTTCTTTTCTACTTTTATTTTTCATCCATACAACATCCAAAAAGCTCACTCTAGTGGAAAATGGTGACAGTGTTGTGGGACATTCTAATTCTTAGACCTCGATGACAGTGTTGTGGGACATTCTAATTCTTAGAGTTTTGATATATAAAATTTGGTTCCTGAAATTTTTGTATCGGTTCATCCTAGTTTTTACAATTTCTAAACCAGACACACCCATCATATCCTCCTTGGATTTGACATTAATCCTCTTGAGAAAGTTATGTGGATTTCAAAACTTGTCGCCTGAGATTCTAGAGATGATTTAGTTTTTGACAAACCAAATTGTTGAGACCCAAGAATCATAGGCAAAATAAGGATTTTATACTATTCATTTATTATTTTATTTATCCTTTTGAAAATTTTTAATGACAAACTATATTTACAAGTGTTAGATGATACTAATACATGCCCCACGCCACGGGTTTACTCAAGGAGGCTCAAGAAACCACCACCGCCGACGAGCTAGCAGCTCGAGGCAAACAAAGGACGATACGAACCAGAAATGTGGGTTTGATTGAGTTCGGTCGGGTTTAAATCGATTTAGTTAAACTGTTTATTTGAATTAAATGGGTTGCTTACAATTGGTTTGGTTTTGTGGGAAAACTTGGCTTGGGCCGGATTGAGTGTAAAAAGGGGGAAGGTCTGTCTTCCCACGAGGATCATTCTGAAAAATTTAGGTTTTGGTTTTGGGGGAGAGGGAGCCTCCCACATATGCTCGCCGTTGATTTTTGAGTGAAAATTTTGTCGTTGCTCGTTTCCGTTATCTCTTAGGTGAAGATAGTGTATCGTTCATTCAATTTTCCCTAGGCTCTATCAATCTGGTATCAGAGCAACAATCGACCATCCTGGCAAAAAAGGGCATGGCTAACCGGCCAGAGATCGCCCGAATCGAACGTCTGGAGGAGAGTCTCACCGAGCTCACCCAGGAAGTGAAACAACTGGAGGAGTTGAAGGAGCTGTTTCGGGACAGCCAAAAATCCTTGGATGTGTTGGGCCGACGGATGATGGTCGTCGAGGAGCATCCGCAAAAATGGGTCAGACCCCAAGACGCCTAGTCGAGCAACTGGGAATCCTGGCCGGCTCCCCCACCACCCTGGGAAAGATTTGGTCTGCCATCCACTAGCGGGGTCCGAGGACTGAATAGCCAGAGGACAGAGATGCCAATCTTCTCCGGCGAGGAACCCAAAAGTTGGGTGTTCCGAGTGGAGTGATACTTTGCACTGAACCAGCTTAGGGAGGAGGAGAAAATGGATGCCATGACGGTGTGTTTAGACTGCGAGGCCCTAGCGTGTTACCACTGGGAGGAGGGCAGGAAGGGGTTTCCGAATTGGGAGGATTTTTGTTTATCATTGCTTAACCGATTCTGCTCATCCCAAACTGGGCTGGACTACGAGAGGTTCCTGGCACTGAGCAAACAGGGGACAGTGAGGGAATATCGTATTGGAGATTATTCTGAAACTCGATGAGGAACCAAGTAGTACAAGGGAAGAGGAAAATGAGGGGGTATTAGAGTCAACAGACCCTGACCCGGGCCTCGGGGAAGAAACGCTAGAATTATCAGCAAACTCGGTAGCGGGACTATCATCTCCCAAAACGATGAAGCTGCTGGGTACGCTCCAAGAGTTACCCATGACGATACTAATTGACTCGGGGCAACCCATAATTTCATCTGAAGACTACTTTGATAATGGAAATTCGAGGGGAAGGTGGATTCCAAAAAGTGTCAATCCTATGTCAAGGTTGTACTTGATAATGGACTTGCTACCCTTGGACTTGGGAGGGGTGGATATGATGCTAGGCATGCAGTGACTTCAAACACTAGGAGAGACCTCGATTCATTGGGGAAAGCAAGTCATCAAGTTCTAATAGGACGGGGAAACCATCTTGCTGGTGGGGGACCCTAGCTTGTGCCGGAAACAATCCTCTTTGAAGGCCCTGCAACGAGATCTGAGGTCTAGCACGCACTGTTTGGCTCTCGAGATAAGCTAGATCATCCTAGAGGGGTCGGGGGAGGTCTCTAGGTCCCCTGAATGGCAGGCTCTGATGAGCGAATTCTCCCAATTGTTCGAGCCACCCACGACCTTGCTGCCTAAACTTTCTGAGGACCATGCTATCCCTTTGTTACCAGGGATGGAACCCATGCGAGTAAGGCCTTTCTGCTACCCCCATTTACAGAAAGAAATTATCGAGAAGTTAGTGAAAGATATGCTTGCAGCCGGAGTGATTAGGCCGAGTACTAGCCCATTCTCGAGCTCAGTGTTACTAGTAAAAAAAAAAGATGGGTCCTGGCATTTTTGTGTGGATTATCGAGCATTAAACCAGGTTACCATTCCCGATCGATTCCCTATTCCCCCCAATATTGACGAGCTTCTTGACAAGCTACACAACGCCACGACTTTCACCAAGTTGGACTTAAGGCTCGGATACCATCAGATTTGTGTCCAACCGGTGGACATTCATAAAACTGCTTTCCGAACGCATGAGGGGCACTATGAGTTCACCGTGATGCCTTTCGGATCGACGAACGCGCTAGCCACCTTCCAGGCACTCATGAACCACATTTTCCAACCCTTCTTAAGGAGATCGGTCTAGTCTTCTTCGATGACGTGCTAATCTACAGCAAAGACCGAGAAGGATATCACTCGTCGGTAAGACAAATACTTCGGATTCTGTAAGAAAATCCACTGAAATTGAATCCAAAGAAGTGCCTGTTCAGGCAAACCGAGATTGCCTACATGGGGCACTGATATCTAGAGGTGGCATTCGAGCGAGCCAGCCCGTTGGTTCGCTCGATTGGCTCGGTACTGTAACGGTCCGAGCCAGGCTCAGATTGCTACAGTGTCGAGTCGGGACTGGCTCGAGCCCGAGCCGAGCTCGAGCGAGCAAGCTAGGCTTGCTGGGATCACAAGATGACTCGCCAGGCTCGAATCTACCAAGCCTGGCAAGCCTAGATCGGATCGAGCGTCGACGACGATCGATCTAGCGTCGATGGTGAAGACGAAGACAAAACTGTACCTCCGACTTACCTCCGACCTACCTCTGTCGTCGATGTCGCAGATCTGCGACTCTCGATCTCTCTCGCTCTCCCACTATCGATCTTGAAATGGGTCAAGAGAGACCGCCTCTCTCTCGATCGTCATCGAGAGACCAGGACAAAGAGAAAGGGAGAGAGAGAGAATGAGAAATGTTTGGTTTCAGTTTCAGACGACATTGAGAGAGAAAGAGAGAAAAAAAAGGAGAGAGAGAAGGAGAGGGTTTCAGCAAATTGAGAGTCTCAATCGAACGGTCATCACTCTCTCTCTCTCTCTCTCCCTCCCTCCCTTCCTCTTGCTAGTTCTCGCTGACGACGACGAAGACGAGGCGACGAGCGAGAGGCGACGAGATCTGGTGGCGACGACGGACAGCGAGGCTCGAGCCTCGTCTTCGCTGTCGAGCCTGGCGAGTCGGGCTCGCGAGCCTCTTTCGACAAGCTCAGCTCGGGCTCGACTGAGAGGCTCGAGCGAGCCAGGCTCGGTACTGTTCCGGTCCTCGGCTCGTCGGCCGGCTCTAAGTATTACCTTAGATAATACTTCTGCAAATGATGTTTGTATTGCTCAATTTAAAAAATTATTTCAAACGAATAATATTCAATCTTTTTTTTTCATATACGGTGCGTTTGTCATATTTTAAATTTAATTATTAAAGATGGAATGCAATTTATTTCACCACATATAGATGCTATTAGAGGTGTAATTTCTTACATTACGTCATCTAATACCCGACAACAAGAATATAAAGAATTTTGTAAAGCGGCTCATATCAAACCAAGAAAATTAAAAATCGATGTTTCAACTAGATGGAATTCGACTTATTTAATGTTAGAAAATGCTAAACCGTATTGGTTTGTTATTTGTACCTATATTCGTGAAAAAATAACTGGTTTTACTTTAGATCAAAGTAGTTGTGATATTGCTAATTTATTCTTTGAGTTTTTGAAACTATTTTATGATGCTACTAACGAATGTTCGGGAGTTTATTATCTCACTACGCATCGTGTTCTTCTAATTTTCGTAAACTTAACGGGTACTTTTCAAAAATACAAAGAAGTTAATGAATTTTTTGATGTAGTTGGTAGTATGGAAACTAAATTTAAAAAATATTGGCTCGACGTACCTAACATTTTTTCATTTTCATGCATAATGCATCCACGATTTAAAATAAGAGGAGCTAAATTAATGCTTGATAAAATTTCTAGTAATTTAGGTTTTATTTCTGTAATTACTCCTAATCAATTAAAAAACGATATTGCTACTTTGTATTCTTCGTACGAATTTAAATATTCAAATGTTAAACGTTCATTTTCTTCTTCTAATATTGCCCCTAACTCTAGTGGTGGTTCCGGATTTGGGCATGACCTAAATTTTATGGATACCATAAATGAAGAAATAGATAGCGAAGTTTTACATGGTGGTTCGGAAAAAAATGACCTCGAAGTTTATTTAGAAACACGATATAATATTCCTCGCGTTGATGACTTTGATATATTCGGTTGGTGGAAAAAAAATGAGTCACAATATCCAATTATTTCTAAGATGCCCGTGATTTACTAACACCCTTGTTTCTACTATAGCATCGGAATCTGCTTTTAGTGTAGGTGGACGCGTATATGATGATCGACGGGGACGTCTTGCACCGGATCTCGTGGAAGCGCTAATATACATGAAGGATTGACACGACGCACTTACGCATAACCAACAACGCGAGGATGACATAGCTGAAGAATTCAAAAATTTGGAGTTTGAAAACTAGAGATTTTTATTTCTTTGAAGTGTAATTGTTCGTCATATTTTTACACTTGTAATTGTTGGCTTTAAAAATTATTCGTCATATTTTTACAATGTTTTGTGTCGACCCCACAGCGTATTGTGTCGACCCCTGTTCAAAACAGAGGTCGAGTCTTCCAGATTGTGTCGATCCACCTATATAACTTGTGTCGACCCCACAGCGTATTGTGTCACCCCTGTTCAAAATGGAGACTTCCAACTCCGATTCGGGGACCCCGTTCTACTCTGAAGGGTCCTCGAATCGGGGTTCGAAGTCAATGTTTCATGAAAATTCGACGAACGGGGACTTCCAACCCCGATTCTGGGAACCCTTTCTAATCCGAAGGTCTCCGAATCGGGGTTCGAAGTCCCCGTTCTTTTGAAGTTCAATAAACGGTCGACCGCTATTGCTTGAAAAGTTAAGGTGTCGACCGGTCAGTTGTTCATGGGTCGACCGCTGTTGCTTGAAAAGTTAAGGTGTCGACCGGTCACTTGTTCATGGGTCGACCGCTGTTAAAAAACAAAGAGCATGCATACTAGAAATCGGGAACCGGTCGACCTATTCTATAAGCGGTCGACCACAGTCCTCTCCTAATTTTTATCTACTAACTTGTAACATCCATAACTTTATATGCATAGCTCTGAATTGAGTGATTCAAAATCCATTCTTTTTCTTATTAAGTCTACTTTAACTTTGTAGAAGACATAAACTTCAAATTCAGAGAGTAAAAGTATCAATTATATGAAATACTGAATATCATTCAAAAATTCATATCTCCTTAGTCAAGTTTTCATTTGTCAACTTCTAATGGGTATAATTTTTGCACCACAACTCCAATCGAGTTGTTCAACCTATCAATCTTCTATTTTTGATGTCGTCTATAATTTTTTAGTAGATTATTTTGTCACTTAAGTTCATCGATGCAAATGTCAAATTTATTTCTATTCAAACATTTTCAATGTCATGTAATATTTTTTTCAATAATAATTTTTTTTACTATATTAAATATTCGACAAATATATTTTCAATGTATTACTAAGTCCATATTACATTTTGAATATTCTAATAACGAAAACAATTTTAAAAAAAAATACAATATAAAATAAGAATATTGAAAAACAATGAGCTCGTTTGGCTCGGATTGTTCAGGCTCGGCTCAGCTCGGCTCGGCTCGTTTAGGCTCGAGGCTCGCGAGCCGGCTCGAGCCAAATTTTTTTGAAACAAGCTCGACAGACTCGGCTCGAATAGGCTCGACATGCTCGATAGGCTCGGCTCGAAAAGCTCGTCAGGCTTGATGAGCTGAAAAATTCCGGGCTTGACTCGATCGAGCCGGCTTGAATGCCACCTCTACTGATATCTGCCCAAGGACTTGCCATGGACCAAGATAAGATTAGAGCCATGACGGAATGTCCAGCACCTAAGTCCCTAAGGGAGGTCCGGGGGTTTTTAGGACTCATCGGATATTACCGGCGCTTCATGAAAGGATATGGGCAAGTATGCCGCCCACTCACCAACCTCCTTAAGAAAGACGGATATATGGGATAATTTTGCTGACAATGCTTTCCAAGAGCTTAAAAGGGCAATGCCATCCTTACTAGTTTTGCCCTGCTCGATTTCTTCAAGACCTTCATGGTAGAGACAGATGCTTTGGGCCAGGGGTTAGATGCGGTATTGATATAGCAAAAGCAACCAATAGCTTATTACAGCCACACCTGTAATACAAGTGTACAAATTAAGTGTTTTTACGCTATCTAATGCTTCAACTAGAAATTTGTTTGAAGTCATACATACTGAATTATGAGTAAGAAAAGAATGCGAATTGGAGTATGACACATGTCACTATAAGATTAATGCCAACTCATGATTAAGACATAATTAGTGAAAATTATGAGATCATTAAGGTTTACTAATCATGATTAATTAAGTTAACCCTGAGGATTAACTTAGAACTAATGTGAAATAATTAGTTAAGCTAAGCATGATTTAAATAATGATAATGGAGGTATTTTAGCAAATAATAGAGCAGATTATGGTAAAAGTAAATAGATAAATTTGGTAAAATAGTAATTTCACCCCATGAACCATATAGAGAGAATGACAGAAAAGAGTTTAGAGAGAGAAAGTGAAAGTTGAAAGGAAAGAAGCTGAAATTGGCCTCCAATCCTTTGAGGAGAAGTGTTCATCTCATCAAGAGGAATCTATTGAGCTAAAAATCAAGAGGTATGACCTTATTTTTACGTGGTTTAGAGTGATTATGATTATTCACGTGATTATGTTAAGGATAAGTGAGAATGATAGGATTATCAATGACTTCTGAAGTTGGTTATGAGTGATACACGAAAATTAAAAGTTTTGTTTTATAGTTCAGTTTACTGGTTAACAAATCATGTTGGAATATCATATATATTTTTATGAATGATGAAAATTTGGAATTGGTAGAAGTTGTGCATAATTTATTAAAGTTGCTACAAAAGTGTCAATTCTGTACAAATTAAGATTTCGTATGTGAAACCAATGATGATCACATGCCTTAGATGTTTTATCACGTTAAAGTAGACACTTTGAGTGACATATAGGCTTTGGAATCATAGCATTTCATGGTGTATATAAAGAGTTATGATTTTTTAAAGTTATCACAAAACAAGACATTGATTTCGAAAATTGTGAATGATATTAGGTTATTGAGATGAAAGTGATTCACAAGAGTACCTACTACTTGAAAGACTAGCTAAGGATAGACAAGGTAAGTAGTATTGTGTGTGTTTTGCCCTTAATTGGGTCTACATAATAGAATAATAGGACTTTGCTATTGTTTTATGCTTTACATGTTGAGATGAGATGCACGTATAAAATGATGTACAAAAGCATAATTTGGTTTATGATATGATGGATTAGTGTGTTTAATGTTATGAATATTACTTAATTGCTTGACACGTTGATACCACGAACATCTCATGCATCATGTTTCCTACAAAGTTACGAACTATTGACATGCATGAGATTTCGTTTGAAACATAATATGAAATGGTTGTTTCGGGTTGAGCTCAAAACACAACGAAAGAAAAGATAAAATAAAGAAAGAGAAAGTTACGTAAATATCATTGGGAAGGGGTTTGAGTGTGCTGTCCCCTTAGGTGGACTTAAGTTTGTGGTATCTCAACCCTTGGAATCGAGTTGGCTCTCCCCTTAGGTGGACTCAAGTTTGTGGTCTCTCGTTCATTGCCAGGAAGCCCCAATGATAAGGAATGATTGAAATTAAAGGAATGAAAGACCTAAAATAAAACGAAAAGAAAAGTTTTACTTATGCATATCATGTACATGTTCATGCATATTTATACTACTTGCTGAGCCTTATGCTCATAGATAAGTTTTATGATGTAGGTGAGGAAGACGTACACTAAGAGGTGTACGAGATGAATCACTTTGTTCATGGAGGTGGTCGATGTTGTTTGAGAGGATTTTGATCTGTGGGCAAGGATTTTGAAGAATCATAAATAATGGTTAGGAGAAGAAGTTTTAACTTTGTACATATAACTTGTAAATAGTTTAAGAAACCTAACATGTTATAAATATGTTTTAAGTAACTTTAGTTTTCATGTATGCCTTAAATGATTTTTACAAGAAAATATCTTCCGCTGCAATTAAAAAAAAATGAAGAACATATTTCTAGCTAGGAAGGACGTTACAAACTTATGGTATTAGAGCGCAGGTCAAAATCGTTTCTGCAGACAGCTCGACAACACAACTACCACCATGAACGAGCTCCAACATTAGTAAGTTTTTCTTATTATAAGCTAATAAGTATTTGCTTATACATTATTGCTCGATGTAGGATAAGTACAAAATGGTAAGAGGAAATCCTGCAAGAGATGAGGTTGTTAATCGGCTGTCAGATATCGTTGATCGCCAATTTCAACAATTGGAAAGCTTAATGGCTCGAGAAGAACAATCGAATCCCCGTGTGGTTGGGACGGGAGATCTTAGCTATGAAAGGTTTCGCCGCCTGCACCCTCCAAGTTTTGACGGGCAATCATCGGACCAGCATATGCTGAAGAGTGGGTTCGTACACTTGAAAATATGTTTGATTATGCTAAAATTGAAGACAGGGAGAAAGTTAATTGTGCAACATATATGTTAGCCAAAGATGCACGATACTGGTGGGACACTGTGAAGGCCACCAATAATTTTCAAACCATGACGTGGCAACAGTTCAAAGAAGTGTTTTAGGAGAAGTATTTTAGTCGCATATAGTCAGAACAAGTAAACTAGTGGAGTTTGTACAGCTACGTCAAACCAGAAGTGTGGCTGAATTTGTACGGAAATTCGAATCCCTGGCTCGTTTTGCTAGCCATTTAGTTAGCAACAATGAGCAAAAAGTGCATCAATTCACCCAAGGCCAGAAAGCTAAAATTTATAGGGGTGTAAAAATTTCAGGTACGCATGAATTACTGTACTCATCTGTGGTAACTAAAGCATTCGAAGTAGAAGAAGCCGAACATCGAGAGAATGTTCAGAAATTTTACACTGAAGGGTAATTATCTAGAGATAAGAGATGGCAAACTGCAACGAAAGGTAAAAGACAAGGAGAAGAAATACAAAACCAAGGCAGAGAAAATAAAATTCAGAAGTCTTCTCAACAACCACAATGCCCAAAATGTAAAAGAGTACATTCGGGAGAATGCTTGAAAGGCACTGGACAATGTTATAAATGCAAGCAACCAGGGCACATCTCCAAGTTTCGCCCAATACTGGAAAAGGAGAAATCAAAGGTGACACCACGTGTTTTTGCAATGATAGAACCAGAAGAGGCAAATGAATCTGCAGTGGTGTCACGTAGTTGCTAATGGCCATCGCCTTTGCTATCCAGGAATGGAGACATTACCGGCTTGATAGACGATTCATTGTCAAGACCGACCAATGCAGCCTAAAATATTTACTGGACCGTAGCAGACGCCCTCTCCTGCATTCCGTGTCAATCAACCCTGCTCGCTTTTTCAGTGATAAATTCGTTGGACATCGAAGAGATAGATGCAGAACTAAATCGGGATGAGGCTCTACGAAAGATCATAGAGGTGCTATGTGATAAGTCTGATGAGAAACCCGGGTATGAAATGAATGAAGGACATCTGCTGTAACGTGGGCGGTTTGTCCTTCCCAAGGGGTCAAATTTGATCAAGCAATTGCTCACAAAAAGCCACGATAGTGCCATCGGTGAACATTTCAGTTTTCTGAAAATTCTCGAAAAGGTTCGTGCAAATTTCTATTGGTAAGGAATCAAGAAGGACACCGGTAACTACGTGTTAGAGTGCTCGGTTTGCCAACAGAACAAGTACTGCACTGTCACACCAGGGAGACTTCTTCAACCCCTTCCGATTCCCAATCAAATATGGGAGGATGTATCAATGGATTTCATCGAAGTGCTGCCAACATCCAAAGGAAACAACACTATCCTTGTCGTGGTGGACAGGTTGAGCAAATAGGCTTACTTCATTCCTCTTTCCCACACGTACATGGCCGTGAAGGTGGTGGAACTCTTCACCCACGGGGTGGTGAGGCTGCACGAAATCCCGACATCGATTGTTTCGGACTGCGATAAAGTATTCCTCAGCCGTTTTTGGGTTGAACTTTTCAGGTTACAAGGGACCGCTTTGAAATACACCAACGCCTATCACCCATAAACCGACGGCCAAACCGAGGTAGTAAATCAGAGTTTGGAGACATACCTTTGTATCTTCACATCCTCCAAAACCCACTCCTCTAGCAAAACCACCCCGTTTTGAGTGGTCTACAGCCGAGATCCACTCGCCATCATTCCGTTCAACAAGGGCGTGACCACCAACGCTATGGTGGACCAACAACTCCTGGAAAGAGACGAAGTCATTATACAGCTTAAGGAACAGCTACACCGGGCTCAAATGAACCAAAAATAGTGCGGATAAGAATCAAAGAGACGTAGTGTTCCAAGACGGAGACTCAGTGCTACTGAAGATAAGGTCGTATCATCGAAAATCTCTAAACCGGGCTTCAAACCAGAAGCTGTCACCGAGGTACTTTGGACCTTTCCCTGTGGTCCAACGCATAGGTGCTTCCGCGTACAAGCTTGTGTTGGCTTTAAAAGGTTTTAAAGCAATCAATTATTTTTGATGATAACTATGTTAATTATGTATGAAAGATAAAATCAAATACGTCTAGGGTACAATTAAAGTCTAGCAAGTGCTGCAGAATTCGGTAAGTTTTTTTTAAGGCTTATGTCGACCGAACTGCTCAATATGTCGACCGCACGGATAACAGAAGAGTTAGAAGTGTCGAAGAAGCAACTTATGTCGACAGGTAAGAAGTTCTGTCGACCGCTCAAAGTCCAGAGAAGAATCATATGTCGACTGCCTATCAAGTATGTTGACCGGTTGAAGACAATTAAATTTCAAGACATTAGATCGTATGTCAACCGGACGAAACTTATGTCGACCGCTTGTATTCCAGAGACAAAATTGTCTGTCGACCGTTAGGAACATCTGTCGACCGTTCAAGTTTCCAGCGGAAGAAGTAATTAGAAGTTATGTCGACAGTTAAAGAACTTATGTCGACCGGCTAAATTCCAGAGAGTTTTCCATGTCGACCGCCAAGAGTAGATGTCGACCGAAGAACTTCGAGATACTGAAGTTATGTCGACAGCTCCAAAGTTCATGTCGACTGGTCAAGACCAACGANGTTATCTCTCTTTCCCTTAAACTATTTAATTATTGTTTGTGCCTAGTTATTTAATAGATAACCAAATTTAGAAGAGAAATCAAGAATTTGCATTAAACTTATAAAAATATCTATTAACCTAATTCCCCCCCACTTAGGTTAAACACGATCCTACAACTTGGACTACCGGAAACAACCACTATCCACCCAGTCTTTCACGTTTCGCAACTTAGATCGGCTATCGGCCACAACATTTGGGGCAAGGATCTACCACCACACCTTCAACGTGACACCTCCTTTTCCCTTCAACCAGAATTCGTGCAGTGTATCAGAACCAAGGCCGAAAACACCATGCTAGGGCAGGAAGTTCTCATCAAATGGTCGGGTCTACCAGACTCATATAGCTCGTGGGAACCCGTAGAGTCCATCGTACAGAAGTTCCCAAATTTCCACCCTTGAGGACAAGGTGAATTTTGGGGAGGGGAGTACTGATACAAACCCCACTCCGCGGGTTTACTCAAGGAGGCTCAAGAAACCACCCCTGCTGACCAGCCAGCAGCTCGAGGCAAACATACGGACCAGAAATCCGGGTTTGATTGAGTTCGGTCGGGTTTAAATCAATTTAGTTAAACTGTTTATTTGAATTAAATGGACTGCTTACTGTTGGTTTGTTTTTGTGGGAAAACCGGGCTTGGGCCAGATTGGCTCTAAAAAGGGGGAAGGTCAATCTTCCCGTGGGGATCATTCTGAAAAATTTAGGTTTTGGTCTTGGGGAGAGGGAGCCTCCTACATGTGCTCGCCATTGATTTTTACGAGTGAAAGTTTTGTCGTTGCTCGTTTCCGTTATCTCTTACGTGAAGATAGTGTATCATTCGTTCGATTTCCCCTAGGCTCTATTAGATACCCTCCCCAAACTTAAATTTGATATTGTGTACAATGTCTACAAAATTTAACAAGGTATAGAGAAAAAAACAGTTAGAACACTAACAATATAGAAAAAAAGAAGTCCATTGGGGCCTCATCATCTGGATGAGGTGCTAAAGAATTGCTGAATATAGGTGGAAAAAATCAGGCAGTTCATGCACACAATAGGCCTTTGAAGATTTTTAAGTATGCCACCAACATGCATTCTTATGACTTTTACATTTTCCTACTAAACGTCGAAATCGTCTCTTGCTCAAAATAACTTTTTGTTCATTCCATCGAGCAAAAATATGTCCTTATCTAGACAGCACCTTAGCTTCCAAATTTGCAAAAAAAATAGTAATTTATCACATTTAGAAAATTAATTCATAAAAGAAAGATTACAATAGTTTCCTTGAGATAAAAGAAGAGGTCATATGCTACATGTGATGCATCATCAGATTTGTGGCATGGAATAAAGTGTGCCATCTTTGAGAACCTATCAACTACAATAAATATAGAATCATTAACCCCTTTTACCTTTAGGAAAACATAGTACAAATGAATTAAAATATTTACTCAAAATGCATTTGGAATGGATAGTTGTGTGTACAAACCATGGGTTGGATTCTAGATTTGGATTGTTTACACGTTACACGTCTATTACAAATTCTTTTGACATATCTTTTTAAATGCGGCCAATAAAAATACTTTTGGATGACACCTAAAGTTTATGTTATCCAAAAATTAACTATAAGATCTAGGAACATAGAATCTATCTCTCACTAAATTTCTCTAAAAGAACATCTAAGAACATAGAATTTATCTGATACTATAGTCCTAAGAATCCTTACTATCATAAGAACCTCCCAAAAGAATAAATTTGCTACTTGTGACGCATCATCAAATTTCTGGCATGGAATAAAGTGAGCCATCTTCGAGAACCTATCGACCACAACAAATATAGAATCATTACCCTCTACCCAAAGTGCATTGGGAATAGGTAGTTGTGTGTACAAACCATGGGTTGGATCCTAGATTTGTATTTTTTACATGTTACACATCTATTACAAATTTTTTCGACATCACTTTTCAAATGCGGCCAATAAAAATACTTTTGGATTACACCTAAAGTCTTGGCTATCAAAAAATATCTCATAAGATCTCCTCCATGTGTGTCTCTCACTAAAATTTCTCTAAAAACTTATAGGGAAACATAATTTATCTCTTATAAATAAGAATCCATTATGCTTGCAATATTCTCGAGAAGCAGATTTTTCACAAGTCTTATATAATTCTTCAAAGTCAGTGTCTCCAAATATAAATCTTTGATAAGTTCAAAACCATGTAACTTAGTACTTAGAGTAGAAACGAGAACGTAGTTACGAGAAAGGGCATCATCAACCACATTCTCCATGCCTTTCTTGTAGTGGATGACGTATGGAAACGTTTCTAGAAATTCTATCCATCTGGCATGACATTGGTTTAGCTTATGCTGGCCTTTTAGGAACTTAAGAGATTCATTATCTATTCTAATGATAAATTTTCTTGGCAGTAAGTAGTGCTGCCAACTTTTTAAAGCCCGAACCAATGCATATGATTATTTGTCATATGTTGGATAGTTGAAGGTTACTCCCCCTAATTTTTCAATAAAATAGGTGATCAAACGATTATCTTGTATCAACACTACTTTAATTCTCGTGTCAGATGCATCACACTCAACTTAAAAGGGTTTCTCAAAGTTTGTTAATGCCAACAAAGGTTGATTTGTCAACTTTTGCTTCAAATTTTAGAGCACCTCCTCTTGAGCTCCTGTCCACTTAAAAAATGATCTTTTTAATTACTTCGTTGAGTGAGGCAGCAATGATGCTGAAATCCTTAAAGAAGCAAAGATAGAAACTTGCTAGTCTTTGAAATCTATGGCCATGATTTTCCTTGATCGATGATGGCCAATCTTGAATTGCGGCAACCTTCTCTCAGTCAACTTGTACTCCTTGCTTACTAACAACATAGCCTAAAAACACAATATTATTTCTGCAACAAATTCACTAGTTTAGGTTAGCATATAGTTTTGCTCTCCTAAGTACGAAAAACACATATTTCAAATGTAAAATATGATATTGAATGCATTTACATTGGGCATAAAACATGATTCATCCACCTCTTGAACGTACTAGAAGCATTTGGTAAGCCAAATGACATAACTAACTATTTGTACAAACCATGTTTAATCTTGAATGTTGTTTTCCACTTATCACCTTCTTTCATGCAAATTTAATGATATCAACTTTTCAAATCTTTTTTCAAAAGTAGACATGCACCATGTAGTTCATCTAGCATGTAATCCAAACAAGAAATAAGAAAACAATACTTTGCCATTATTCTGTTGATAGCTCGATTATCAATGCATATCCTTGATGCTCTATCTTTTTAGGAACTAGTAGCACTGGAAATGCATAGGGACTTAGGCTATCCCTATGTAACCTTTTGCTAGTAGCCCATAAACTTCTTGCTGGTTCTTTAGTCTCCTTCTGATTTCTACGATAAGCTTGGCAGTTTGGTGAAATAGCCCCTAGTACCAAGTCAATTTGATGTTCAATGCCTTGTACCAGTTGTAGTTTTTTTGTATTTCTTAAGCTACCAAGTCTTGAAATTCTCGCAAAAGAGACTGCACAACACAAGGCAAAAAAGTTAGGGGTGTTAATGAACAAGGTTTGTTGTTTGTGCAACAAAAGAATCATTGAAATCCTATTCGAGTGAGTTCTACTCAATTCACTCACTTTCATAAAATTTTGTTTTTCTCTCTCCCTCTTTTTTTTTCTTCTTCTCTCTAATTCTCTTTTTTCTTCTTTTCTTCTTTTCTTCTCTACCTCCTCTTTCTATCTCTTACTCTTTTTCACATAGCTTCTCTGACATGCCATGGATTGGAATGCCAAACAGAGCAATCACCCGAGCCCGAGCTCATAATTTTTCTAATATGTTTGTTAATTTTGCAAGAAAATTAATTGAAGAATTATACATTTCTAAGCCAACTTTGGAGGATGAAACAAGGCAAAAACACATGATAAATTAGCGTGGAGAAAAGGAGGATTTGCAACAAAAAACCGAGAGCTCCAGAATCAAGCCCGAACCCGAACCCGATTGAAGTACCACGTTGCATAGCGAGTTAGAGTCCTATGCAAAAGTGATCAAGGGTTCCACGACTCAACTCTCCAGCATTTACATGGATTGAAGGAATTTTATCGCATTTTTAGCTTAACTTTTACGTGAATTTTACGTTGGATATTTGGAGAACCCTAGAGGGTTTCTCGGCTAGGTTTTATTTTGTTTATTTTTGCATGCTTGCATGGGGTTTTGCATCAGGTATTTTCGGCTAAGAGAATGGTATTTTGGGCGAAGGAAGAAGGGAAATTGGCTGAGAATATTCAAGATCACGTGGCTTTCACATTCTTGCAGTCTCATTGGTCCAATTTTTCCTCCTTTATTTCAATTTCGAGCATGCAAGTTGCATGCCTTTGACCCTCAATTTTCCCTCCCTTTTCCCCACTCTTCTAAGCAGATAAAACCTTCCCCATTGCGTGATTGTAAGGATAATTTTGAATTTGAATTAAAAAAGCTTTTTAGCTATCCCTTCTCGGGCATTTTCCAATTTCAGCCGGAAGCCAGAATTCCTCCGGCCACCGTGGTTCTTTTCAAGATTCTCCCTCCGAGCTGGAGATCTCTTCTTGCTTCAAAGTCTCCAGCCTTTCTCAAGGTCATAGGGTGAGCTTGAAGTCCATAAGCTCCTTCTTCCATCGTTGTTTTTGTTTGATGTTTCATTTCTTCTGCCGGTTATCAATTTCCGGCCACCGCTGACCACCGTTACTGTTCCATTGCATTCCGAGCGATCAATCCACGTGATTTCCTTCATTTTTGGAGGACTATCACCTATCTTCTTTCCAGAGTTCCACTCAAACTTTCACCCATAAACTCAATCTCATCGTTGAGTTATCGCCGTCCGAATTCCAGTCCCAATTTTGGAATTATCGGATTATCGTTTTCCATTTAACCTAACCCGATTCTCCCATTTCCTAAATCTAAACCCCCTCCATTTCCGTGTCATTCTATCTTTCTTTTCGTTTATCATTTTTTTCTTTTTTTTATCACTCTATTTTTTTTCTTTTTTTCTCACTCTATTTTTTTTGTTTTTCATCTCTCTCACTTGAGTTCTTTTCTTTGAAATTTTCTTGTAGTCAGAGTTGATTTTTGTAGACTTTTTTTTGGTGACATGGGAACAAGATTGAACGCTCTTTTTTCAAACTCAAATGAGTATTTGTTCATGTACCCATCACGCATCATTCGTCTATCATACTGCTACAAACGACCAAGTAAGATGTGTCCATCTTCCACAGTGACTATCACACAATACCTCATCGACAAAATTGCCTTTATAGAAGGCAATCAACACTTGTTTGACTTTAACTTCACTACTTTTGTTGAACCATTGTAGTTTATAAGGCCGAGGATGCTTCTCCACAGGCAAATATAATTTTACCAAAATAATGCTTGCCACATTAATACAATTTCCTCCATCAATTATCATGCTACATACCCTATTTTGAACTTGGCACCAAGTGTGAGATATTTTCTCACTGTTAACCCTCCTTAACCGGCTTTATCTTTACATTCAAAGTTCTATGGGTAACAAACAACTCACCTTTAACCGCATACTCATCCTCTTCTAGTTTGTCTATACTACCAACTTCTGAATCTCCATGGTTCTCAATCTTCCCATTGTCTCTTATTTCCATATCTTGCTTGTTTGTACATTGGTTAGCTGTGTGACCCATTCCCTAAAATTTATAACATTTGATGACATAGCTGCGAGAAGTAGATGGATCAAATTTACCTTTGTTTCCTAAATTATTGGTTGCAACTTTTGGGTCTTGCTTTTCTCTAGAAATTTGTTTTTCTTGTCTTTTAGCATAGTTGGGCTTCCAAGTTGAAGAGATAGTGTTCGATGTGGAACGGGTTGGGCTTCCAAGTTGAAGAGATAGTGTTTGATGTGGAAGGGTTGGCACTTTTCTTTTAGGCTATTGTTCAACCTTTATGGCCTTATATATACGCAACATGTCCTCCAACTCCACGTAATGGTTCATCTCAATCTTATCTTGTATTTCTAGAATGTGCTCTACCAAAATTCTAGCCATTGTAGCTTCCTAATCTTCCTTCATAGTTGCTCTAATCATTCTAACCTCCATCTCTTGGAAATAGGTACAAATCTTTTTGTCCATTGCTTGAATTTATGAAAGTTTTATCACAAATCTCAATTGTAGCAAATAGAAACAAATCTTTTTCTCATCGCGGATTTTATCTCATCCCATGTGTCAATGGGCCTTTTTGTCCATTTCTTCTCTTGCTTACCTTCAGTTGATCCCACCAAGTAATAGCATAATAAAAAAACTCAATAGCAATGAGTTTTAGCATTTTCTTTTCAGAATAATTGTTGCAATTAAAGATTAAATTAACCTTCTTTTTCCATTCAAAATACGTATCCAGGTCATTTTTCCTTGAAAAGATGGAATCTACATTTTGACACTACTTAAACTATCATTCATCCGGTTTCTAGGGTTTCTTCGATTCCTCTTACTATCAGCTTTTGACTCATCATCTTCTCTATCACGATTCACATCTCCAAGCTCATCTCTTTCTCTTCTATGTGGATTCCAGTTGTTCTATTTTGGTTAATAATTAGGCATTGTTGTTGTTGTCGCTTGGCATTTTCTTCAATAATAACCGAACACTTTATATTGCCTAGTTCATCTATCATCATTTTCTTCATTTCACTAATTAAAACTTGAAATTGAAGATTGTCAATGCATTGGGATGGTAGAGTGTTGTCCAAATTTGACATGGTTTAGGGTTGAGTAACCTACACAAAAATGTTAGATAATATAATGATGCAGACATCAAGAAAGATTTAAAGATCAAATAAGTTTATACACTAAGGATTTTCTCAGTCGTCAGCCCGCACACGATCCACCCACCATCAAGATGGAGTTTGTCACAATTATTGAAGTAAACAAGTAATTAACTTGTATTAATATTTACATGTCAATATGTGAATTATGCTACAAGTTCCACTAGTGAAAGGAGGTAGGAGCTGAGGTTGTAAACTTGTACACCTCACTCATTTGTGGTAGGTAGGGTAGGTGGGAGTTTACAAGATTAGAAACTTGTACACATCACTCCTTTTGGGTAGGTAGAGTATGAGGTAATGACTTGAACACCTCACACTTTTGGTAGGTATGTTGTAGTATAAAAGGAGGTGAACTTGTACATTTGGGACAACTTGAATTGAATGAAAGTGTTATTCTTTGTGAGAGATCTTCTCCCAATTAACAAGCGTTGTTCGGTTTTTCATCGGTAAGTCCAGCAACGTTGTTTTATGACTTATCAAGTGGAGTTCCTCCGTTTGTGGCGTCTTCCCCAACCAAGGTTCTTTGTCTCGTCATTGTTTCGGGTCTGTAGCTTTTCTAAGCTAAGGTTCAAATACTCGTCGGCTTTGGGTCAAGGTTTCATACTTATCTTTTCTTTATTTCAACTCAATATCCGATCACTGATCAATCCTATTCCGGGAAGGATCATACCATATAATATAAAGGACCTCACTTGCACCATACATGTTTTGCTTGGAAAATGACACTAAAGTATGTCTCTCATGTTTGACTCTATTTAATTGGCCTTTTTCTTCTAACAATCTCACAACTCTTGCCTTTTTCCACTCGTTTTATCCCAAATTTTGCAAGAGTTGTAGGACCCAACAAGGTGGTCTTTGATGTGGAAACCAAGTTACCTATAGGAAAAGAAACGAGAATATAAAATACAATAAAAGGAAAGAAAAACAAATAAAAGGATAAACAAAAGGCATGACAAGAACAAAACTACAAAAAATAAGAAGGGAAAATGAACAAAGGGAAAAACAAGCTAAAAGAACAACAATAAAGCACAATTACTTGCTTGGATAGAAAAACAAAAAATCAAAAGCTTTAGATGATTAGCACAACAAAGAAAAATTAGACCAAAATGATTTCAAGGCTTTTACAAAGGAATCTGATTTTTTTGATGAAATGATAAGAAAAATGGCTATAGTACTAATAATTTAACCAAATCGAAAGATAGAACAAAACAATAATAGTTATGCCACAATCGCAAGAATATACTTCAATTCAATTCAATTTGCCACCAATGTACAAGTGCACCTCCTTTTATACTACTACCCACCTACAAATATTTTGAAGTGTTCAAGTCAATACCTCTTACCCTACCTACAAAAAGGAGGTGATGTGTACAAGTTTCCCATCTTGTAAACTCCCACCTACTCTACCTACCAAATATAACTAAGGTGTACAAGTTTACAACCACAACTCCTACCTATTTCGGCTAGTGGAACACGTAGTATAGTTCACATATTCACATATAAATATTAGTACAAGTTCCATGTAGTATAGTTTACATATTCACATGTAAATTCCATCTTGATGATGGGTAGATTGTTTGTAGGACGACAACTGATAAATTCCTTAGTGTATAAACTTATTTTCCCGAGCTCGAGTCATTGGCCCCGCCACAACTTCGCTTTCCTACATCTTCTCTTTTAAATCTTTCATGATGTCCACATTATAAGCTTAGGATAGAGTCAAATGCTAATCTCTTCTCAGAATTATTCAGAATAGGTAATGGTAGATACAATCCATGAGGAAGTACCTTAACCTTAGCCTTTTTACAAATAGTCTCTAGTACTTTCACCTCACCAAAGTGGCTTGCCAAGCTCCCACAATGTGCTTCTCGGATGAGAGATTTTTAGATTTCCCCACTGCGTATGCAAAGTCACCCATATTTAAAAAGAAAGTCATCTAGTAAATAATATCCTTCATTGACCTTATCTTTGCATTTCTCTAACAATGGGCCAAAATTTACATTCTCTTTATATTGATCCTTTATCTAATAGAATCATAGAAACTAAGTTTGAAGTTCAGTAAGAAGCATATACCTTCTAGAGAGTGCATCGGTTACCACATTGACATATCGCTCCTTGTATTTGATCATGTAAGGATACCACTCCAGGAACTCCATCCACTTTGCATGTCTTCAATTCTGTTTCTCCTAACTTTTGGTATCCTTCAAAGCTTGGTTATCCATTTGAATAAAAATCAGGTAGGACAAAGAACTCCTTGTCGAAGGTTGAGTAGTGGAGAGTGGCCCCGTCAATTTATGACTAAAATAGGATAACGACTTACCTTCTTGCTTAAGTAACAATCCAATCTCAACTCCTGATGCATTGTACTCCACCTTAAACACCTTAGTAAAATTAGGTGGGACTAATAAAGGAACATTACACAACTTCTCCTTGATTACTTCAAAGGTCGTTTGGCAAGCTTCTTAGCATTGAAAATCTCTTCCTTTTTTAGTGCAATCGATCAAAGGAGACCACAATAGTACTAAAATTCTAAAAGAACTGTGATGAGGAAAATGATATATTAAACTCAAGACCCTTCAATGATGCGAAATAAGATACTTGAATCGTGTTTGAATCAACTACAAAGAAATTGTCCCCAATCAAACTTTGTTGATGAAACCTAAGTTATCAAATAAGGAGTTTGACCTAAACTAAACTTGTTAATAAGAACCAAAACTATCAAGATGATTTATCAAGAGTTGACTTGAACAAGATCGAGGTTTTTTCAAAAAACCAAAGAGTAAATTCTCTCCAAACACTCAAGGTCAATTAATCATAAAAGTTGTTATCTATCACGATAGCTTTAAAGCCTCAAAATAGGCTATACACTTTCTAGAAAAAATTAAAGCAATTAGCAAATAATTTAAAGCATTTTGTTTTTGAAACCGCAATGAATTTTTCTAATGTACTTCTATTTTGATAATGTCCATATTTTAAGATGCAAACAAAGTTTAAATTTTATGATGTAACTGTTTGGTGCGAATGTGTCGTTAAAAACTGCAAGTACACAGTCAAGTAATATAAAATATTATCGATCCCACGAGGATAATGAAATCTAATATTTTCCGAAATGCAATGTAAAATAGTTATATAAATTTGGATAAAAATGGTTTGATGATTTTTCTGGATAAAAATATAATTAAAATAAATAAGGGAAGATAGTCAAACTTCAGTAAAAATAAAGGTTAGATTCGGGTTTCTCCATTTATTCATTCACGCTGTAAGCGCTGCAGCACGTTTGACGAAAAGGAATTCGAAATAATCGATGGCTGGCGTCGCCTATCGATTCGGTTTTTCTCTCACCTTCATCCAATCTTATGGCAAGAACAATGAGATCCAAACACTTTAATTGCAGATCCTAAACATTTACCCTCGAGCTTTCGTTTAAGTTAAACAAAAACGATTTTGTTAAAATTCAAAACAAATATTAACAACCCTAGTTAAATTAATCAAATGCTAAAAACGAGAAATCGTAAATGGATACTTCCCAAATCCAACCTAATAAAAACTTAGCTCATGTTTGAATTAAAAACAATGCAAAGATGTTCGGTAAACATAATTACAACACACTAAAAAGATATAAACGGATTCACCGTCGCTTTCTTCAAAATCCCAGTGGCGTCCCGCAAGTTCTTGAATCGGCTCCGGTTTCCGTTTCAATTCACACGGCGTGGCTGCATTTCTTCTGTCTTTCGTCTATCTCCCTCTGCATATATTTCAATGTCTTAGATCTGACACATGCTCCTCTATTTAAAATTGTGGCAGCTATCTTCTCTTTCCAAAACTGAATTCGGAATCCCTTGATTTGTGGAGATTTAACTAAATTCGGAATCCCTTGATTTGTGGAGATTTTCTTCTCTCTCAAATTCGTCAATTTTGCCATTTAAATCTCTCCAATCTTTTCTCTTTTCACTTCAATGTCTTCCATCTTTATCCAGCATAATCTCTGCAAAATAGGTAATCAATCAGGCAGATAAAGATTTTCTCGGAATTACCAAAATTAACATAAATTCATTGCTGCCCGCTGATTCTGTGCTGTAGCATGAGCTGCAACACCAAATACAGCTTCCAGCATAAAATCCCCTAATTTATCACTTAAGGCTTAACAATTTTCACAACTTTGATGGACATAATTAAGTCTTTTTCAAGACTTAACAACATCCCCAAACTTAATCCATTGCTCGCCCTCGAGTAATGTCAAGCAAAAAGAAAACAAAGTAAAACTAGTCATAAAAAAGATAACATATTTCCGACCATTATCACACCAAATTTAAGCAATAAAGTTTATCAACCACCAAATCATCTAGAATCCCCCTCAATTCAGGTCATTCAATCCTTCAATTCCTTTCAATAGTGTATGTGTGTGCCTCAAACGAATTAATATATCAAGCAATTAGAAACATTGCAACATGCATAAATTCTTTCACCATCTCTTCCGACTCAGAAATTTCAAACATATGAAAAATTATCCAAAATAAAACAGGCCAATAATAACTTTCAAGGGAAGCATTTTATTGGTGTCTTCTCTTTGGTTATACCGCCTTTATACTTCTTGGATTGAGGAGATTAACGTGTCATTATTCTCCTTAAAATGTCTATTTCAAATCATCAGAAGAGTTTCAAGTAATTTGAAATTTTGAACTTCCAGTAAAATTACAAACCCCAAAACTGCTTGATTTTCTCAAAAAATTTTCATAATCTTGATATAAACATCACCAACATGCTTAATTAACTATTTCCTTCTAGAGTGAACTAAACTTGCTTTAAACATAAAAACTCTTCACCAAAACTTTAATCCAACAAAAGAACCTCACTTAATCTTCCAAAACCAGAGAGAATCAGGAAGAGAGCTGAATAATTTGTGGGTTTCTCAGCTTTTCAAGAGAGTTCTTAGGGTAAAATTACCTTATTATCCAATTTGTCCATGTTAAAATTAATATTTGCCCTTAGTTTTGCTTATATTTGTAAAAATACCTTAATTATCATCTTTTAATCACACATACTTAAATTAATTAATCTAGATTAGTACTAATATAATCTTCAAGATTAACTTAATTAATCATGATTAGTAAACCTTAATTACCTCTTAATCATTCACTAATTACACATTAATCATGATTAGGCACTAATCTAATGGTGACATGTGACACTTTCTTATTGCTTCACTACTTTAATATATAAAATCATAATTTGAATTTAATAATATTCTATGATTAATATCTATTCAAATTATATCATTGATTAAGGAGGAAATGTAAGGTGGATGTGTCATATCCTTTAACTATGTAGTTAAGTTTCAAGGCTATTAATACATAAACATATATAATAAGATGTTAGGATCTTGTTCCTTCAAAAAGTTTGGGTATTACACTTCGATTTCTTGATCCTCACTCACTACCTAACTTGGTCCTTCACTAACTAGCATCACCTTCTTGTTATGACATTGTGAGGAAAGATGACCCACTCCGAGGCAATTGACGATTTTTTCGCCAAGTGCTTGTAGGATTACTCACTTATTCAATCTTCAGTATTGGATTAAATTGTTGTACGATTTTCAAAGGAGCTAATGTGATCGTATTCTTGCCGTTCCTTTTGATTTGCCTTTCTATCATCAGTGATATGTTGGTTACTTTATCCATATTTTGCCAGTTCACCTCTCTAGTATGACTTGATTTCTCAGAAACGTATACGTAGTAGAATAAAAATAGTGGATTACGAAAATTTGATAGAAAACTACTATCTCATCTAAAACTCCACCTGAGATCAATGGAAAAGAAAGGTAGAAAAAAAAATCTCCCAAAGGATGAAGCCTTGAAAATGGAAGAGAACCGATTATTGAAAATTTTACTCTCAAAAATCACATTCAACAGTCAATCTGATATTAATTTAGTGTTATGCTTTTAAATAGACTACAAAATTATCTAAAAAAGAAAACTTCACCCATAATCAAAATGCATATAAAATCCAACTAGAATAAATGGAATAGAAAGGTAGAAAAAATGTTCTCCCAAATGATAAAGCCTTAAAAAGAAAGAGAACCGATTATTGATAATTTCACTCTAAAAAATAACATTCAAAAATAAAATATCGGGTGAAGTTTTTGTAAATGTAGTTTTTTATTTTTTTAAATAGGCTACAAAGTTAACTAAAAGAAGAAAAAACTAATCATGAAAGAAAAAGAATTAAGAAACTTCTATAATTTGAAACTTTCCTAATTTGAGTGAAGGAAACATTAATAAACTTTAAAACTTCTCTAATTGACATAAAAGAAAACTTTCCTAACTTAAAAAGTTTCCTAACTGGAAAAAGAAAACTTTCGTAATTCGAAAACATTCTTAAATTGAGACAAGAAATTTTCCTAATTCAAAAACAATAACAAATATCCTTAGGGGTTTTGAGCAGAGAATTCTCACTTCAAAACGTGCAATGTTGAGATTTTGTTAGACTTGAGTGTTGCGTTTCAAAAAACTTTGAGAAGTCTACTTGATGGTAGATTTTGTAATGCTTGATTTTCCACTTATGCTTGATTAAAAAGATATCAATTGAATACTTAGATGGTAATGTGTCAAATCTTTGCACATCATACTCTTGTGGTGATTGAGGATTTGTTCTCAAATCCAATGCTTGAACATTGTAGATAGCTGAAATTAAATAGTTTCTCGAAAGCTCAGTTCTATTTGCATCGTTGTCTATGATCTCCAAAATATAATAGACTATTGGTGCTTTGAAACAATTTTGTCTTCATCTGCTTCATGACCCCTTCTCCACTCGACCAACTTTGTTGAAAATAAACTTTAAACTTGCACTTGATTCTCCATTTATGTTTGATGACTATGTTTCCATTGAATTCATTAATTGATTTCTGTTCCTATCTTTTCTTAAATTGAATGGAGATTATGTGAATTCTAAGAGATTGTCAGTTTTTGGCTTTTCAAATATCCGAGCTTTGTATGAGTTGGTATCAAAGCATTGGCTCCTTGATTCAAGAAGCTATCTTTAGCTTTTTTGTAAAAAAAAATCCAAGTTGATCAAGATTCGTTCTTCATCAATCTTTTCTATTATTCTTTTATTTTTCTGAAAAATATATCTTAATTGATTAATATTTAATCTTCATCAATATTTATTTTCTAATTTTTTCCAAGATAGAAAAAAACCTCACGTCCGACCAAGTTTCGCATTAGGTTCATTTCTCGAAGTTGACCTCCAATAAAATAGTACATCGGAAGTAATTAAAAGAAACAATGAAACATACAGTTTATGAAGTGCTCCCATGAGCATGACTACGTAGCTATTAGAACGATGTTGTCCAAGTAACGAACGAGAGATTTTTATTGTAATATATTTTAGAATAGTCATTCAAATCAAGTATTATGCCAAAAGCATGATTGAAAATTTTTTTACCGTCTTTTTATAAAAAACAAAGTTTGAGAAATGGTACACTACGGGAAGTTACACAATAAGTGTCGACATGATAACAACCATGCATTCTATCACTACAGCCATATCTACGAGCCGGTGTGGGAGGTGCTCGTGTATTACCTTAAATCATTCTAGAAAACAAAACGATTAAGAAAGTTCCTAATGGGGCTTGAATGATGAAGACGTTACAAAGAATAAAGGCGATGAACATGACAAAATCGATGCCAACATAAATGACCGATTACCAAAGCTCAGGCAAAGAATGTCATAGACCAAATAACTTTATATGCTAAGGATTTCTCTACCATAACCTAACCAATGACCCATCCATCATCAAGACAGTTTCGTCTTACTTATTAAAGTGGACAAGTAATTCACATGAAGTTAAATTTACATATAAAATACACTACATGTTTCCCATGTATCAGTAGGTAGTAGTTGAGGTTTCAAACATGTACACCTCACTCACTTTTGGTGTGTAGAGGATGAGGTGCTTATGTGAACACCTCAAAATTTTGGTTCGAAGAGTAAGAGGTGATCATGTGAAGATCTCAAACTTTTGGTAGGTAGGAGGCAATATAAATAAGAGGGGGCACTTGTACACTTGGAAAACTTGAATTAAATTAAAGAATTATCCTTTGTCAAATAACTTCTCCCACTTAATAGTTGTTCATTCTTTTATCTTTCTTAAGCTAAGGTTTAAACAATTGTCAACTTTGGGTCAAGGTTCCGTACTTACCCATTTCCATATTTCTACCTAATATTCAATCACTAACCAATCCTATTTCGAGAAGGATTATATTATACAGTATCAAAGGTCCACTATCTTATTAAAAAAGGGTTCCTACATGCTTAGTTTGCAAAAGTTTAAGTTTTAAAAAAAAGTGCTCGCAAGAGTTGAAGTTTGAAAAAAAAGAGAAGTGGTTTATCTTCTAGTATTTGCAATACATCTTTGGCTTGTGATACAATATTCCTTTTTTGCTCTATAGTTTGGTTCGATTGAACTATTATTTGCTATAGCCAAAGTTCAATCACATCAATTAAAAGATTGACTTGTACCTCAAAAAAACTTGAATTTCTTGAGATAATGTTTGCTCTGCTTATTTGCTATTCTATTCAAACAAGTAATTGTTCCTTATTGTTGTACTTTGTGTGGCGTTAGCCCTTCTTTTGTGTTTCTTTCATTTTATTTAAAGTTTTCCTTTAACCCTTTTTTACTATAAAGGACTCCTTGTTTTGCAATATAACTTTTGAAAGATTTGGAAGCAAGTGAATGGAAAAAGGCAAGCGAGTTGAGGTTTTATTAGAGGAAACAACTAGTAAAAAGTGTAAAACACGACACACATACTTGAGCAACACTTATCCGAGCAAAAAAATGTCAAGGAATAAAGTGAGGTCCTTCATATTATATTATCTAATATTTTCTTGTAGGGCACTCAACTCTTTTTCATGTTGAATTCGAACAACAGCCCACCACTACAAGAGATTGACAACCTTCTTTCTCAAGTATTCTTGGGGTAAAAATGAGAAGGGTGTTGAGAGATGAACTTAGCCATAGAAACAAACAACTGGACACTGTTGAAAAAATGCTCAACAATGACGAAAACTTTAAATGTCAACAGAAATAGAAATAACTAGAACCCACAAAAAAATAGAAACAGATAAGGTTGGACATAGAGAAGATGACGAGCCAGAATACAATATTAGGAGGAATGGAAGAAATGGTAGACATCGAATGGATAAAAGTTTGAGCAACATCAAAATGTAAATTCCTTCTTTCTAAGAGAAGAATGATATGGATTCATATTTTGAATGGGAAAAAGATTGAAATAATGTTCATTTGCCACAACTATTATGAAGGAAAATTTTTGATTGTGCTCTTACTTGCTATCAACTAACCTTGAGCAAGAGAAGATAGAAAGGCTTGTTGATACATGGGATGCGATAAAATCTGCGGTGCGAAAAAGGTTGTAACGTCCTTCCTAGCTAGAAATATGTTCTCCATTTTTTTTTACTTGCAGCGGAAAATATTTTCTTGTAAAAATCATTTAAGGCGTATATGAAAACTAAAGTTACTTAAAACATTTTTACAACATGTTAGGTTTCTTAAACTATTTACAAGTTATATGTACAAAGTTAAAAACTTCTTCTTCTAACCATTATTTACAATTCTTCAAAATCCTTGCCCACAGGTCAAAATCCGCTCAAACAAGATCGACCACCTCCATGAACAAAGCGATTAATCTCGTATACCTCTCAGTATACGTCTTCCTCACCTACATCATAAAACTCATCTATGAGCATAAGGCTCAACAAGTAGTATAAATATGCATGATTAGTAAGCTAATCCTCATGGTTAACTTAATTAATCATGATTAGTAAACCTTAATGATCCCATAATTTTCACTAATTATGTCTTAATCATGATTTGGTATCAATCCGATAGTGACATGTGTCATACTCCAATTCGCCTTCTTTTCTTACTCATAATTCAGTATGTATCACTTCAAACAAATTTCTAGTTGAACCATTAGATAGCGTAAAAACACTTAGTTTGTACACTGGTATTACACATAATTATACAAACCATTTATCCTCACATCGCTCCAAAAGATTTACGATTTATTTACAAAATTTGTAGCAAATTTAAAACATAATAGTGTGTGTGTGTGTATGAGCCACTTCTCACAGGTCGTCACTCAATAACCACTTTTCATCCGAATACACTCCTGCTCTAAACATCATCTTCTCTCTCACACCCCGTAAAACTTTACTTAAAAATGATCGCAGTAAAATTTTTATTTCTTTAAAAATGTTCCTTTTTGAATTCTTTTT
>QAOC01053359.1:101221-209592 GCA_003255005.1 Begonia fuchsioides | reverse complement strand
CTTGCTTATATACCTTAACATCATAAAATAAAATAATATAAGTCAAACTCGGAATACCTTGTTTCACCAAAAACTTGTGGCATTCATAACTTTGTCGACAACACTTTGATAAAAAAATTTAAGGTACCAAGTTCAACCTTAAATTGTTGGCTATACTTTATTAGAAGAAAGCATGACCAATAAAGCATGACCAATTTATAACTTTAAGATTTCGTAAAACTTGTATTCTAGAAACCGGGTAACATGACTTATACTTTGTATACCCATAAACTATCTTTACAATTTCATGCATTTTGAACCATATAACGCCATTCCCATCACTTATAATCTAAACTAGAATAAAAGTAGGTGCTACTGAATAACAAACTCTGTACCTCAAGATTAAGTTCGTGGTCTTCCTTTCTCCTTGCACTTCTAATTCTTCAATACCTAAATTCTTGTACTAAACACTAAAACCTCATACTTTGATTTCAAACCCTAATTTTTCTCACACGAATTTGGAGAGGATTTAGAGAGGATAAAGATCTACGAGAGAGAGCAGAGAGAGAGAGCTGAGGATCGGGATGACTAATAGCTGAAGACTCCAACAAATTTTATCCCTTTGGAAGGTGAGTCATGTGGTTCAAGCATGAGGTGTGACCATCCAAGCTACTACCTCTCATGCATGAGGTGTCACCATCCTTTTCACGTGGAACTTCCCTATTGGTCCATCCTTAATTAATCATGGATTGACTTTCCTAAAATTTCATTGAAAAGTTAATATTTCAGCAATAAGACGTCGATCTCTCATTCAAGGTGTCGACCCTTAATAAAACCCAAGAGTTTCAAGGGATGATGCCTTTTAAAATTTTCATAACTTTCGTTCCACAACTTGGATCTCACTAATGCAAAAACGCATCTTTTTCTTAGTGAGTTTTGTGTAACTTTGTAGAAGACTTAAACTTCAAATTATGCGTTTAACATAATCAAATATACAAAATACTAAACATCGCTCAAAATTCATAATTCTATAGTCCGGTTTTCCTTTACCAACTTCAAATAAACATAACTTCCTCTCCAGAAGTTCAATAGAATTGATCTATCTATAAATATTCTTATCTTGACGTCTACTAGAACTTTGCAAAAAAAGACTTCGCCAGTTATGCTCTTCTAGGGCATGATATGACTGTAACACAGAAACAGCTCTGTTACAAAATTCCAACAAAGTATTTGTTCCAACCTTTGGGGTCTAAGATTCATAACATTCTCTATACATTTTTAAATCAAGAAATTCTTGTTGATGCAGTTTCATCTACTAATATATTTCTTCCTTTAGAAGAAATCAACTCCATGTTAAGACCCTAAAACCTCAGAATTAGGAATATACCAATATTGTTTCCGATTCGTCAATTCATTACTTCTAAGGTGTAATTTCATTTCTATATTCATCTTTTCTTAGCACATTTCATTCTTTTACCATAAAATATTATATTCTTATAATTTTATTGTACATAAAAAAGTTAGGTGTTACATTCCCTCATATGAACATCATTGTGAATTCACTCACCTTCAATGCAAAGCCGAAACTATGAGCCTAGTGCCCAGTAAGTAGTATAACTATAAAATGCATGAATGTGAATGCAAATTTTAGAAAACATGCTAAAATTCGTTGCATATTTTCTTTTAAATCTCTTATTATGTTTAGAATATAACAGAATCTCAAGAACACTGCTCACCAGCTAACTTCAACATCTACTTACTAGGGTCCACTTACATTACTACTTGGCGAGTGTTTAGGCCTGTAATAATTATTTACTTATTAACATTATAACTGTTTCCCTTATTAATCATCAAGACTATGTAAGCATAAGTCTATTGGCCTCCCATACAACCACTTACACTCCGTTTTTCCTTGATAATGTTGTGTTTTCAAAACCATGCTAAAAATAGTTTGTTGCATTTTTTAAGAAAACATGATGCGTGAATATGTGACCACGAATAATTTATGCGTATGCATGAACATAATATCATTCAATTTTTTCATACACTCGAGTTATAACATTAAATTCTAACACAATCCTCAATCATTTAATCACAAAAAATAAATAGATCATTGCATTTTTCAAGAAAACATAATGCGTGAATATGTGACCATGAACAATTTATATGCATGCATGAACATAATATCATTCAATTTTTGCATACCCTCAAGTTATAACATGAACTTCTAACACAATCATCACTCATTTAATCACAAACATTGCACTAAAACAATCCTTAAATGACGTGAGGTCAGTGTATTATGCATTACACACCAAAAAGTCCACAATTGTACATGCATCATAAATATCCTACCTTTGCAATGTAGTCACACTTAAGGACCATGAACTATTAATAGCTAAGGGCTTAGGGCTCAGGGCTAAGGGCTCGGTCTTTGGGCTTTAGGCTGAGGACTTTGGGCTTAGTGCTAAGCATTTAGGGCTTTGGTCTTTGGGATTTCTGATATGGGTTTCTGTTTGAAAGCTTATGGCTTTGGGATTTGGACTTTGGGCTAAGGCCTTAGGGTTTAGCATTTAGGTCGTATGGCTTAGAGCATTTGGGTCTATGGTTAGGGGTTAGAGATTTGGGCTTTTAGCTTTGGGATTTGGGCTGTGGTCTTTGGGTTTTGGGCTTAGGTCTTAGCGCTTAGGTCTTTGGCCTTTGGGATTACAGCTTTGGGGTTAGGATTCTAGCTTATGGCTTTGGGATTTGCGCTTGTTTAGCTTCTTAGGCTTTGTGCTTTAGGCTTAGGGCTTAAAGGCATAGGGATTGGGCTTATGGCTTAGGGCTTAGGGCTTAGGGCTTATGGATTGAAGACTTTGGCCTTAGGGTTTAGTGAATAAGGCATAGGTCTTCAAGCATAGGGCTTAGGGCTTAGGGATTAGTGGTTTGGGCTCTGAGCTTTAGGTTTAGGACTTAACACTATAGGCTTAGGACTGATGGCTAGGAGCTAAGGACTCAAGGCTTAGAACTTAGCACTAAGGTTAAGGGCTTAAGGCTTAGGGCACAAAACCTAGGGCTTAAAGCACATGATTTACAACTTAGGACTTAAGGCTAATAACATAGGGCTTCGGGCTTGTGGCTTAGGGTTTAGGGCTTAGAGCTCAAGGCTTATAACTTTACGCTAAGGTTGAGGGCTTAAGCCTGAGGGCACAGAGCTTAGGGCTTAGAGCATAAGGTTTATGGCTCAGGGCTTGAGGCTGAGAGCATAGAGCTTAGAGATTTGAGCTTTTTGGTTAGGGCTTTGGGGTTAGGGCTTTGGGTGAGGGCTTTGGGCTCAGGGTTTAGGGCATTGATTAAAGCCTTTAGGCTTTAGGCTTTCGGCTTTTTGATTTAGGCTTTCGGCTTAGGGCTAAAGTGTAATAGTGACAACTTATGGCTTATGCTTAGAGATTGAGCTTATTGCTTAGGGCTTACGGCATAGGAATTTGAACTTATGGCTTAGGGATTTTGACTTGTCTAGGGCTTAGGGCTTAGGGCTTTGAGCTTTGCGGCTTAGGACTTAGGGGAACTAAGGTCTTAGGGCTTTGGGGCTTTGGGGCTTTGGAGTTTGAGCTTTGGGGCTTTGGGCTTTGGGCTTAGGCGTTGTGGCTTAGGGCTTACGCGTTAGGGCTTATTGATTAGAGTTTTGAGCTTAGGGTTCAGGACTTAGCGCTTCGAGCTTTGGGGCTTGTTGACTAGGGCTTTGTGCTTTGCGCTTAGGGCTTTGGGGACTATTTATCGGGTCTTTGGGCTAAGGGCTTAGGGTTTAGCACTTAGTGCTTAAGTCTTCGAGCTTTGGTCTTTTGGGTTAGATTCTAGGGTTTATGGCTTTGGGAGTAGGACTTTAGGCTTATCGCTTAGGGTTTACCTTATAATGATTAGGGTTTTGGGCTTAGAGCTTATGTAGCACCCGCACTTTTTGAAACATGTTATAAGTAAATTATCAATGTACATTACTTATGTAGTTTTGGGTACAAAATGTTTTGTTATTAAAGTTTGTTGAAGTTAATGTCAGATTGTTGGACGGATCGGTTGATACTTATGATGATCGGTTGACCCTTAAAGAAAGTATAGGTCGACACATTATTTAGTGGTCGACACTTTGGTTAAGCGGTCGACACCTTCACCGACTTAAGTTGAAAAGTCAGCCAAAATTTTTATAAAAAATTAGGATAAATAAAATTAATAATATTAAAGTTAGATTAAGATGATTAGTGACTTTGAGGAGAAGCTTAGAAGAGGTGCAATGGATTGACGACACCTCGTGCTTACTTTCCACCTCCACCTTGCATAATTTACCTTTTTATTTTAACCCTAGCTAAACTTCATCTTCAGCCATATCTGAGCTACGAAAATTCTCTCTCCCTCTCTGTATTGTCTCCATATTTGAGAGTTGTGGTGAAGTTTTGGTTAGAAGTTAAGGAAAAAAAAGAGTTTTGTGCACCTAAAGTGAAGTTAGTCCACCCTAAAAGCAAGGAAAGAAAGGAGAGGAGAAACCCACGACCAAGAGGTTTGGGATTTGAAGTTCTCTTTTCTAAGGTATCCAATCTCACCTTAAAATGATATTTAAGTTGATGTATTATCCTTCAGTGGTTGATTGTGCATGATTTGCATGTATTATGTCAAGATATGCAAAATTTCTGACAATTATGTGCTGTTTCGGAATACGAAATTTTAAGTGGTCATTAAGTGGTCAATTAACTTTGACCTCTTTAAATGATTTAAAGTAGACATAATAAGGATGATTGTGACTCTTGAATCACTTTAAACGGATTAGTGTAGCTCAAGTTGCAGAGGTTTGAAATTGCTGCAAAAACATGGCATTTCCGAGATTTCTCATTTGAGTTTCTTTTATGGTATTAGAGTTACCAAGTAATCCAGTGGAAGAAATTAAGCTATCAAGTGACCAAGTTTAAGCTAAGGACCTAAGGTAAGTCAACATTGCTTGTCTTTGGCCTAGAAATGGGTCAACATTGCTTGTACGATTGCCATTAATTTGGCTATCCTGGACCATATGGTGTCTTTCATCCCTGTACGATGTGTTTCTCACACTAAAGTAAATATGTGAAAAAAAATGAAATAAATGTATATGGAAAAATTGCATGGTTTTATAAAAATGTATAGTCATGTAGTTCATGTTTAGGACACTATATGTTACTTACTGAGCCTTAAGCTCATTATATTAAGCTTTGTAATGTAGGTGATGACATTGAAAGTGTGGAGTTTACTCCTGGTTCTTAGATTGATGCAATGAAGGGAGTATGTCTGGTGTAGATGCTTGGGATCGTTAACCGAATTTGACCGGTGGTGTGGCATGTAAAAATGAACTTATATGTGTTTTGAAAGTTGCTTTTAAGAATGTCTTTTGGTATTTTGTAAAATAAGTGTTTGTAATGGTTTGTAAACCTTATGTTTTTATGAAATGTAAATTGTGAGTTGGTTTTATAATTTAAATGGGTTTGCTTTTAATAAAGTTTTTTGCTGTATTTTAACGTAAATGAATTAATTGACACATTTTTGTTAAAATAAAATGTTTTAAAATATTAATAATAATAATAATAATAATAATAAGTATAAAAAAAGATGGGACGTTACAGCTTAGGGCTTAGGGGTTATGGTTAGGGCTTAGGGCTTAAGGATTAGAGATTACGACATTTTTCTTAGGGCTTAGGGTTAATGCTTAAGACTTTGGCCTTTTGGCTTAGGGCTTAAGGATTTGGGCTTATGACTTTGGGCTTTGGGCATAGGGCTTAGAGCATAGGTCATTGGGCTACGGGCTTAGTGCTTCGAGCTTAAGGCATAATGACTAGTGATTTAGGCCTAGGTCTTTAGCCTTTGGATTTTGTGCTTTTAACGTTAGAGTTTCGTCTTTAGGCATTGGGCTAAGAATTGTTAGCTTAGGTCTTAGGAATTAGGGCCTTAACTTTGGCCATTGGGTTTACGATTTATGGCTTAGGTCATTGGATTTTGGGCGTTAAACTTTGGGCTTAAAGCTTTGTGCTTGCGGCTTACTGCTTTGTGCTTTGAGATTTAATTTAAGATTAGGGCTTAGGCTTAGGATTTAAGGTCACATGATTTGTGCTTTTAAGTTTGGTCTTAGGAAGTTTTGTTTGAGGTTTTGTCTAAGGGCTTTATGATTTTTAGGGTCTTGAGTCTAAGCTTTGGGCATTTGGCGACTTAGGGCTTATGGCTTAAGGATTAGGGCTTCTGGGCTAAGCCTTAGGTCGTAAGGCTTAGGGCTTAAGGTATCGAGCTTTGCACTTTGGGTTTGGTTCCTCGAGGATTGGGCTCAGGGCTGTTAGCCTAGTGCTAGCTTAGGGTTTAAGGCCTTGGGCTTTGGGCTTTGAGCTTTAGGCTTAGGTCTTTGCCCTATGGTTTTGGGCTTAGGGCTTAGGAGTGATGGATTAGGGCTTCGGGCTTTAGGCTTTGGGTTTTGTGCATAGGGATTATAACTTTAGTCTTTATGATTCGGGATTAGGTCTTTGGGTTTGAAAATTAAACTTACAGTTTTGTGCTTGTGTTGGGGCTCTAGGCTTTGGGTATTGTGCTTAGAATTCAAGGTTTAGGGCTCAGGTCTTTAGAATGTATTCTTAGGGCTTAGAGCTTTGGGCTTTGTGCTTAGGGCTTTAGACTTTGGTCTATTCACTCAGGCCTTAGGGCATAGGCCTTAGAGCTTAGTCCTTAGTGCTTAGAGCTTTATGCTTTGGGCTTTAGACTTTGGGTTTAGGCTTTTGGTCTAGTCTTTGAGGTCTCGAGTTTGGACTTAGGGCTTGTGCTTAAGACTTTGGGCTTAGGACTTTATGTTTTGGGCTAAGGGCGATTGACTAGGACATAAGGTTATTTGCTTTGGGCTTTGGGCTGCGGGCTCTAGGCTTTGGCCTTTGTTCCAAGGCCTTTGGAATTTGGGATTAAGGCTTAGGGATTTAGAGCATAGAACTTAAGGCTTTGTGCTTAGCACTTACACTTTATAGCTTAGGGTTTTTGGCTTTGGGCTCTTTTCTTAGGGTATGAGGTATAAGACTTTTGCTTTGTCCTAAGGCATTGAGATTTGGGCTTAGGTCATTGGGCTTAAGGAAAAGGGCTACAACGTAAGAAATACGACTCAAAGCTTATGGCTTAGGGCTTACAGTTTATGGCTTATGGCTTCGGGCTTTGGGATTATGGCCTACATCTTTTTTCTATAGACTAAAAACTTTGGGCATGAAGCTTGGGCTTAGGGCTTTGCACTATGGGCTTTATGCTTTAGGACATAGGGCTTCGAACATAGTGCCTAAGGTCTCAAGCTTTTGGCTTATGGATAGGTTCTACACACTCACCCTCAAGACCACGAGTGTGGCTGGAGATATGTAGTAAGGATAGGTCCTCCTAGCTCGGAAGGATGACCAACTACGGGGTTGCTCTCGGTTGCCGAAAGTCCACCGGGAAGGCCGAGTCTTGGGATCGGAAGATTGCCAAGGAAATTGACAATGTAAAGCAAATTTTTTTTTTTTCAAATTAACCAAAACTGCCCCACAATGCTCAAGGAGTTGAGCTTAAAACATGCACAAAGCTGCATGGGAAAAAGACTCAAATCAGATGGCTCATGGAAGCTTACCCGATTTGACCATGCACACTAAAAGGGAGGGAAAAGTGACCCCTTGACCAAACTGATTTGGGAAAACTCTAGGCCAGCATCCCCCCCTGCGTGAGCCACCATAGAGCCACCAAAATGCAGCCTAAATAACAGGGCTGCCAGTTCTAAGATGATACCCTAAGGGAGTCAAAAGACTTATGCAAAGGCATGCAAAAACCAACGTTAAAGTTTGTGCACAAAAAGAAACACACAAAAACTTAAAGTAAAAAGTCTCCCTACTTCAATTGGTCTTGGGCTTGCTTCCCGTTGGGCTGGTCTCCTTATAATCCTCCTCAAAACTCCCTTGGAAGGTCGAACTTGGGTTCGGGATATTAACAACGTCCGCCGGCTTCTTTATGTAATTCACAGAGTGCTTGGGCCTCTCTTGGTCCATTAGGGTTGGTTCCACAATGCTAAATCCTTGCATAACCTTCCCTACAAAAAGAGCACACGTGTTAGAAAATTCCCGAGCCCGGTCGGTGATGTGCGGTTAAGGGTGAGGTATTTCGGGGCATGTCATCCTCCCGGGGTATTTGAGGATTTGTCCTCAAATCTAGAACCTTAATCCTTCCAAGGCCTCTTTTCCCCTCCTTAGGATGCTCGGTAACTGTCCCATTCTTTATATTCTTTGGCTCAGTTATGCTCTTCCAACCATAAGTGGTAAGTTGTTCCAATCCCATGACAATCGTCTTGCTTGGTTTCTTTTCTCCACTAGTGAAAGTGTCTTTCCCCTTAGGATCCATGTTAACCATCTCTAGATGGTGCCAAGCAATTAGCCACATCTTAAATGAAGCTTGTGCCAAAAACTTGAGATAAGAAAAAAGAAATTACAAAAATACAAAGGCAACACTTGGTAAAAACAAATGAATTATTTCCATAGTTCAAAACCTCATTTAGCTTTTAGCCGTCAATTAAAATGTGGTGTTGCATTCCCTTTAACCACCAATAAAAATTTTGTGCCCATAAATTTCCAATAAGGTCACCGATCCAATAAATGTCAAACAACAATGCAACAATTTCATCAAAATCTACGAAGGCATGCAAGGAGTCCATAATAGTAAATGTGTCCGTATAATACCAAGTTATTTGCCTTGTCATAATTCACAAAGAATCCACGTAGATGCTGTCATGTTTAATCCTAAATGCATTGCCCCTCATTAATTTCTCAATTTCACAACTAGGCAAAACAAGGGCATAATTTCCTAAGAAAAGTTCCTTAGCTCCAAAATTTGCATGCTCAAAAGCAACAACAAAATTCGCCTTCAAAAAGTTTATGTCCACACCACTAAAATATCCACTATCAAGCCAACCAATCTCAAGAAGATAACTAAGAACTTGATCAAATGGATCATACCTCACGGCCACAACATTTTGCGGTTCGACAACTTCATCCTCTCGGTTGACGTGGATATTAAGGTGTACCACTAGGAGCTCTTTACGCTCCTTTGTACCTTCAATCCAAGCAAACTAAGGTGCTGACACTAAATATTCTTCATGTTCCTCTTCTTGGAAAGTTCCTTGTATGTGCTCCAAAGAAGGGCAAGGACCATCGGATTCCAAGGAGGTGGGATTTTCCTTAAGAACAACAACATCCTCCACTTGCTCGATTTTTACCTCCATAGGTTGTTGGAGTGTAATAGCATAGCTTTCAGCCAACTTGCAAAAGTCATGACGTGCTTCCCACAATAAAACTTTAATCTCATCTAACCACTCTAAGTTATCCGGTTTAAGGTGATCCGTATAGTGACTTTTTGCTCGAGAGTGAGGGAGTTTTCCATTTGGCAAAAATTCCTTTCTCATTAGATTCTTTAAGGCCTTCCAAGTTCTAACTTAATCTTCTCCATTTATAATTCTCTCCTCTTTGAGATCTTGCCACCAGTTATAAGCATCACCAACAAAACTACTTGAGGCTACACGAACTTTCCCTATATTAGAGTAATTATTACATGCAAAATGTGTTTCAACTAAATCCAACCAACAATAATATTCTTCATCATCAAATGCCCCTCTAAAGGAAGGAATTCCAACCTCAGAATAATTTCTCACATGATTATAGGCTGCAAACCATGAGGTTTGAAGTGAAACAAAAGACTCATCAAGCTTCCCGCGGCTTCTTGGTGCAGTTGACATATCTTTTTGTTTTTATCTACTCCCGATAAGATTTATGGTTGGCTCCTCTTCAAGTGTTCATTCTCAAACTCAAAAGTTAACCAAAATAAGAGTCAAATGGAAGAGTGGGAAGGGATTGGAGGCTCTGATACCAAATGACACAAAAATTGAAAGGAGAAACGAACACTTTCTAGATTCGGGTGGAGAAGGGTGGAAATCCGGATGAGCAGAAAATAGAGGGAACTTGTGGATACCAGATCTCAAAAACGGTGGTGGCATTTGGTCTGAAATTTTGAGGAGGCGTAGCTGGGGACGGGTAGAAGGTGACCTCGAAATATGAAAGAAGTCTCACGAGTAGAATGGAAGATATGTAGATGGGAGTGAAAATGGACAGAAGGTAGCCGGAAAAGGGTATGTGTTGGTAGATTCGGAAAATATGGGCTTTCGAGATGAAGAATGGAAGGAAGAGCTAATGACCTACACACTCACCTTCAAGACCACGAGTGTGGCTGGAGATATGAAGTATGGATATGTCCTCCTAGCTCGGAAGCATGACCAACTACCGGGTTGCTCTCGGTTGCCGAAAGTCCACCGGGAAGGTCGAGTCTTGGGATCGGAAGATCGCCAAGGAAATTGACAATGCAAAGCAAAGTTTTTTTTTTTTCAAATTAACCAAAACTGCCCCACAATGCTGAGGGAGTTGAGCTTAAAACATGCACAAAGCTGCATGGGAAAACGACTCAAATCAGATGGCTCATCGAAGCTTACCCGATTTGACCACGCACACAAAAAGGGAGGGAAAAGGGACCCCTTGACCAAACTGATTTGGGAAAACTCTAGGCCAGCATCCCCACCTACGTGAGCCACCCTAGAGCCAACAAAATGCAGCCTAAATTACAGGTCTGCCACTCCTAAGATGATACCCTAAGACTCCCATGCAAACGAATATAAAAACCAACGTTAAAGTTTGTGCACAAAAAGAAACACACAAAAACTTAAAGTAAAAAGTCTCCCTACTTCAATTGGTCTCGGGCTTGCTGCCCGTTGGACTGGTCTCTTTATAATCCTCCTCAAAACTCCCTTGGAAGGTCCAACTCGGATATTAACAACTTCCGCCGGCTTCTCTATGTATTTCACGGAGTGCTTGGGCCTCTCTTGGTCCATTAGGGTTGGTTCCAAAATTCTAAATCCTTGCATAAGGTTCCCTACAAAAAGAGCACATGTGTTAGAAAATTTCTGAGCTAGGGCTCGGTTAGTGGCTCTGTGATGTTCGGTTGGGGCATGTCAGCATATAGTTTACGGCTTAGGTCATAAGGCTTAGAGGATATGGCTTAGGTCTTATGGTTTTGTGCTTTGAGGTTAGGGCTTTGGGCTTAGCGCTTATGACTTAGGGCTTTAGGCTTAGGGCTTTGACTTACGACTTTGTGCTTTAAGCTTCATGCTTTAAATTTTAGGCTTTGGGATTAGGGCTAAAACGTAAGAGTGACAACTTAGGGCTTAGGGATTTGAGCGTTTAGGGCTTTGGGCTTTAGGTTTATGGCTTTTGGCTTTGAGCTTCTCGACTTAGGGCTTAGGGGTTACAGCTTTGGGGTTGGAGGTTTAAGATTTAAGCTTAGGGGTTTTAGGCATCAAGCTTAGGTGTTATGGCTTAGGGCTTTATAGTTAGGGCTTATTGAATAGTGCTTTGGGCTTAGGGCCGAAGACTTAGGGCTTGGGGGCTTATTGATTATGGCTTTGGCTCAGGCTTCAGGATTACCGCTTAGCTCTTAGGTCTTTAGGCTTTAAGGTTTGATTAGTGGTTATGACTTTGGGATTAGGACTTTAGGCTTAGTGCATTAAGTTTACCTTTTAGGAGTCAGAGTTTTGGACATTGGTCTTACGGCTTAGAGCTTGGGGCTTAGGGCATAAGGCTTACGACATAGACCTTAAGGATTAGGGATTAGGGCCTTTTGGTCAGGCTTATGGCTTAAAGATCAATGCTTAGGGCTCAATGCTTATGGCTTAGGTGACAGGCTCGGGGTTAGGAGGTGTCGGGATAAAAGGGAACAAATGGAAAGACAAAGCAATCTGCCGAGAGAACAAGAATGACTGGTAGAAACAGGGGAGTGAACACACTAGAGCTCCAAATGCATACGGGCCCTTGGGCTAAGATTTGGAGGACTTAAACTTTAAGGGGTGGGATAACTTTGGCCAAATTTTCAGAGTGAGATCACGTGGAGAACTTAAAATGGCACGGGGTGAATTTCTGGTGCACAAACAGACAAAACTGTTTTAGGCAGTACAGAAGGTATGCAAAGATCTCTGTACAACTTTCGATGTAGGTAATCTGGGAAGCTAAAAATTGACAGAGAATAACTTCACTGAAAGGGGAAGAGAATGGTGGGTTTTCGGAGGCAAACTCACGACTGGATTACAAGTTATGAAAATTTGAAATCAGGTCGACAGAATGGGCTTGAATTGATTAATCCACTAGAAAGGTGGAGAAAGGAACGTGCACAACTTCGAATTGAAGAAATCTGGGAGTGACATGTAAAAACAAATATTTCTAAATGTAAATGAGGAACTCAAAGCCCAAATTTTAGGACATTAGCACACGAAAAACAGAAGTTTTCACGGAGTGGACTTTTGATGCACAAATCCACTCGGTAAGGAAACCACAACAACAATAAACACCAAACAACAAAAGATCCGAAAACAAATGGGATGGAGTGAGGGCTATGGGACTTCCAAGCTTGCCTTAATCCTAATCAAGTGAGGATGAAGGTTGGAACAAAGGCTTAGTGATCCTAGCTAAATCACCAACACCAAGACAACAAATAAGATTGGATATTACTCACCAACATCCCTTGAAGCCGTGAGAAAAGAGGGTTTGAGAGCTTCAAAGTTTCTGCAAATTTTCCAATACTTTTTCTATCTGCAAATGCTGAGAAAGGAAGGGTAAAAACCTTCCTTCCCACGAGCTACAAAAGGCATATGATTATCACCTATAGTCCTAAGTGCTAAACCAACATCAAGGTATGGTAAATGGGGCCCACCCTTGACTTTCATCACTATCAAGAGTGATGGTCACTAAGGGAAGGTAAAACCCATCCCCTAAGGCTTCCTAAGACCTTTCCACTTGCAGCACGTTTACTAACTTACAACAAAAGAGAAACAAACATACTTGCATGGTTTTCACGCAAACCATGCAAGGAAGAGTACAACCGGTTTTCAAAAACCAAAATAAATAAAAACCGACAATCTTCCTTTTTGGGCCAATGTTTTCCTTCATTTTTTTCACGTGTAAGGCCGCTCCTTAGAGGCTCCAAATTGGACTCCATCCTTCAGCTCTTCATTGGACTCCATTAGGCCGTGGCTATTGGTTGCATGATGGAAGGTGTGTGGGCTGTTCTCGGATAGCCAACCCTTCTGGATGCCTCTGTAATGGCGATGGTTGATGGGGAAATCTTTCTCCACAATTATTGCTCTATAGCTTGATGGATACCTTGAGATGCTGGCTACATTTCGTATGAAGAACGTTTGGCCAAATAATGTGTGAAACGTTGTTTAAACTGCTGCCCAAGGCTCAGAGGTCAGATTGTACCGAAGCCCAAAATGTCAACATCTTCATCTTGGATGGTTGGGCCATGGAATGCATCAATCACACTAGTAATCTCGGCCACTTCATCCCAAAACAACCTACAAAATGAACAAACACATTAGGAAACCAATTGGGTTGGCCTTGGGTTAGAAAACCCGTGGCCAAGCCCAAGGTGGCGTTATCGCAAGGTAGGCTCTTGTTAAGGCTTCTTGTTGCTCATCATGGACACACTCTCGAGTGCTCACTCCCGCGGGTTCCTCTTTGGTTAAGGCATCCTGAGGCATGTCATTAGGGCTTTGAGCTTAGGGCATATGGCTTAAGGCATATGTCATTGGGCTAAGGGAATAATGCTTCAGGATTAGGGCATAAGGATTAGGCTTAGTACTTAGGAATGAGACATAGGCTTAAGGCTTAGGGCATACAGATTCGGTACAGGCCCTAAGGGCAAGGGCTGAATCCTTTGGGCTTATGACATAGGGCTTAGGGTTAGAGATTTGGGCTTTTGGCTTCGGGCTTTAGGCTTCCAGCATAGGACCTAAGACTTAGGGACTAGGGAATAAGGTTTAAAGCTTTGAGCTTTTGGATTAGGCTTTGGCAATAGTGCTTAGAGCCTAACACTTATGGATTAGAGCTTGTGCTTGGGGCCCAGGGCTTTGGGCATTGAGCATTGGGTTTTGCGCTTCGAGCATAGGGCTTAGTGATTAACACATAAGCATGAGGGTTAGGCTTAGCGGTTAGAGGTTAGGACTTTGAGCTTGGGGCTTTGGGCTTAGGGCTTTTGGATTAGGGCTTAGGGCATAGATCCTTAGGCTAAAGCTTAGTGCATATATCTTAGGCTTTAGTGCTTTTTTCTTCGGGCATAGGACTTACGGGTTAGGACTTAAGAGTTAAAGGCATAAGGCTTAGGGCTTTAGTTTTAGGGCTACGAGTGAGGGCTTTGTTCATAGGGCATACAGATTATGGCTTAAGTTTTAAATCTTAATGCTTTGGGCTTTGGGGTTATGGTTTTGGGGTTAGCACTTAGGCTTAGGGCTTAGAGCTTAAGGAATAAGGCTCAAGGCTTATGGCTTTCAGATTAGGGCTTATGGCTTTCAGATTAGGGCTTTGGCTTTAGAGCTTAAGGATTACAACTTAAAGGATTACGGCTTTTAGTTTAGGGCTTATGGCTTTGGGATTTGGGCTTTAAGCTTAGGATATAGGGCTTTGGGCTTGAACTTTATGGCATAGGTCTTAGGGCTTAAGCATAGGGGTTACAGCTTAAATCTTTGGGCTTTGGACATTGGGCTTATGAAATGCTCCAAGATGCGGAGGTGTCGGGAAGAGAGGAGATGGCAACAATCTGCCGAGAGAAAGAAAGGTAGGCAGCGACAGAGGATTGGAGCAAGGAGAACTCCAAACGCATACAGGGGCTTTAGCTAGAAATTAGAGGACTTAAACCTTTGAGAGTGGGCTAAGTTTGGCCAAATTTACAGCTTAAAACACGTGCGGATCAACAAAATACACGGAGGCAATTTTAGGTGCACAAACCGACAAAGCTGAAAGAAACAGTGTAGGGGTGTTGGGGAGACTTCTGCACAACTTCCAATGCAGGGAGTCTGGGAGGGTGGAAATTGGTAAAACTTAACTTCAACGAAGTGGGAAGAAATTGCAAGTGGTTTGAGGGGGAAAGCTCGGGTAGATTGGAAGATATGCAGGATAGAAAATTGATGGACAGAACTGCCCGATTTCAGAAGTTCGGGTAGAAGGCAGTGGAAAAAGCATGCATAACTCTTGATGGGGAGGGGCTGTGTCTAAACGTAAAGAACAATTATTTCAAGCCATGAAAAATGAACTCACAGCCATAAAATTGGGGATTTTTGTTGACGGAAAACAGAAATGGCACGAATTGGACTTTTGTTGCACAAATTCACTCGGGTAAGCACCAAAAACAGCAACCAACACCAAAGACAAACACAAATGCAAACAAAAAATGGAGGAAGGCTATGGGATTTCCAAGTTCGCTTTTGTTCCTAAACAAGTGAGGAAGGAGGTTGGAATAAGGTTTAGTGATCCTAGCTAATCACCAACACCAAGACAAACAAGAATCAAGGATGTTACTCACCTAGAGATATGCAACATGGCTTAGCTAACCGTAGCTCGGAAGGAAAGCCAACACCAAGGAGATAACGGTTCTTTCCCCAAGTTTCCGATCATCCCCCCTTTTCCACCTTTTTGGCAAGCTCCTTGAGCAGTCCCCACTGCCCTCTGCATAACATCCGATTCCCTTGAGATTTAACCCTCATTTGTGGATGGTAAACTCTTCTTTCATACCATGACAAACCCTTAAAGTTTCAGCTCCAAAGTACATATGCAACCTGAGAAACGCCCCTTCTAACTTCGCCCATTTTCTTGAAATTTTGGTTTATCCCTCTTCAACCAAGATTAAGTGATCTTCTCTTCCTCCCCCTACTGGAACCCTGTCATTATGACTTAGGGCTTACAGCATTTTATTTAGGACTTAGGTCTTTAATAAGAGCTTAAATGAGGGATTAGGGCATAAGGCTTAGGGATTTAGGCTTTTTGCTCAACGCTTATGCTTTTGGACTTTGTACTGAGTGCTCAGGCATTGAGACTTTCGACTGAGGGCTTTGGCTTAGGGCATAAAGCTTAGGACTAATGCTGATAGCTTAGGACATAGGCCTTAAGGTTTAGGTCTTTGGGCTTATGCTTAGGGATTTGAGCTTAGATGTTAGGGCTTACAAGTTAGCGCATTCAATTTAGGCCTTAAGTGTAACATCCCTCATTTTAACATAAAATTTTTCATTTTTGTTTTAGAAATCATTTAACTTGAAATTCATTTCGTAAAAACTCAGCGGAAGTGTTCGATTAAAAATCCGTGGAAAACCCATTATTCATTCAAGCAAAACATAATATATTACACATAAAAGACATTTACAAAACATTTGGTAAACATGTTTAACAACATCGTTAAAAACTAAACACACCAAAATACATCAAAACGTTTCAACATCTTCCCACCGGTCGGCACTTAACGACAAAAGCTCCCCGCACCGGATCTGCTTCCTCCATTGTATGCACATCATAACAAACAATGAGGGCTAAGCCCCTCACCTTCTTCATCACCTACATCATAAAGCTTAACTAATGAGCCTAAAGCTCAGTAAGAAAATCTCATGACTATGCATGCATAATATGATCGTGCTTTCGTAAAATCATGCAGTTCATTTCGTTCTTTATCATTATCTTTACTTGACCCGGCTTTCCACCTCGTGTGCCCTGACCACATACCTCCTCCAGGTAGCCCCGGGCCTTTTTCATCCCGGGTAACACGGGCCTTTTTCATCCCGGAAAGCACGGGCCTTTTTCATCCCGACTTTCACCTGTGTGCCCTGATCAAAAGCCCCACCCCGTGGTTCTACCGAAGTCCATCATCTTTTTGGGTACCACCCCGTAGCATCACTTGGCCTTTTTCATCCAAGCTTACCACCCCGTGGCTTCACCCCTTGTTTCAGCTTTACATACATTAATGCATTCGAATGCCGGAGACGTCCCATACCATCCCGACATTCGGTTAAGCGACATTTTGAAAGCATGCATGAAAATCATTTTTGTTCATTTCTTAAAACATGATGCATGAACATGAGTATGAGCATACATGTGCATAACATATGTAAACATACATTATACAAGCATCTCCCGAGAACATTTAAGACATTCATTAACTTTCTTAGTAACTATACTCATAAAGTAATTTACACATCAACTATCAAACAATGTCAATCAAGCATCAATCAAGCCCATATTATTGGGTCGGTGTACGATGCAATACACCCCAAACAGAAACAATACATAATATCCTACATTTTTATCTTTAATATGCACATAACTTTTAATTGAATAAATCCTCTATGATGTAGTCCCCTAATGGGCCAAAGACAAGCAAAGATTAACTTACTTTTCTTCCTTATCTTCTTCTTGACGTAATTGAGTCCTTAATGATTCAATGAACTCCTTGATCACCTAAACATAACAAAGGTTGACCATATTAGTCAAACCCGAAATGTCCTGTTTTAACCTTAACTTCAAACGTCCATAACTTTTTCTGTACTGATCCAATTAACTCGGTTAAGCTATCATTTTCATCCTCAAGATGTTGGTTACAAATCATTAGAAGACATTGAGGTCCAATTGTAACTTAAAGAACTCGTACCGTTCTCATCTATAAAACTGGGCAGAATATCCCGAAACTAGCATGTTTATGAAATTCTTTTGGTAATTCTATGCATACCACTTACAACATTTCCATTCCATCCATAAAAACTCATTACAAACCTCAAGCTAATTCTAAAGATGTGGTTAAGTAATAATTTACCTCAATAGGACCGGAATAGAGAGAGGATCACTTTTCTTCAAACACTAAGTGGTTGGTTCCCACTTTTTTCTTGCTTACTTTCCAACTTCTCCTTTGAAACCCTAACTTCTACTCTAAATTTGAGAGAGAACGGCAGAGGAGAGAGAAGAATACGTGCACAATGTCTGAACTTTCAGAACACAACCTTAGGTAATATTTGTCTTGTGTGGAATATGAAAGGTTACCACGAGGTGGAACTTCAAGCACGAGGTGTCGACTGCAAGTTAAACATTTCGTAACTTTTGCTAAATAACTCGGATTTTCAATATTTAAAGGCCATTATTTTCCTTATTAAATTTTTTTCAACTTTGTAGAAGACATAAACTTGAAATTCGAAGCGTAAGATTATCAAATTAACAAAATACCGAACATCGCCCAAAAGTTCATATTTCCTTAGTTCGGTTTTTCATTCATCAACTTCTAAATTGCATAACTTTTCATAAAAACCTTCAAATTGAGAAATTCCTGTTGCTATAGTTCCATCAACTAATTAGCTTAATTTCATTAGAAGGACTTAAATTCTTTAAATTAATTTATCTCTTTGAAAATCAGTGAATCTTAATGCTCAACACATGATAACTTTAGACTTAAAGCACTTGAACAAAGTTGGGTGTTACATTAAGTCTTCTTGCATATGGCTTTCAGCTTAGGTCTTAGTGCTTATGACTTAGGACTTAGGAATTAGGGCTTAAGCCTAGGGCCTTAGAGCTTAGGTCCTCGAGCTTTGTGACTCTAGCTTTGGGCTGAGGGCCGAAAGCTTAGTGTAAAGGGCTGGGCTACTGAGTTAAGCCTTAGTACTTTGCTTTAAGACTTATGGTTTAGCACTTAAGGCTTAGGGGATTGAACTTAGGGATTTTGGCATAGGACATACAACGTACGACTTTAAGCTTAGGGTTTAGGGCTTTGGCTTTAGGGCCTGTACTTTTTCTTAAAGACTTAAGCTTTAAGCTTTGAGCTTGACGCATAATACGTTGGGCTAAGGGCTAAGGGCTAGGGAACATTGCTTTGGGCTTATGCTTGTAGCTTAGGACTTTCACCTTTGGGCTATAAGCTTAGAGCATATGGTTTTAGGCATAGGGCATGAAGCTTAGGGCTTGGAGCTTATAAGTTGAAACTTTGGGCTTAAGGCTTTGGGCTTAGGGTTGTGGGCTTTTGGCTTAGAGCATATAGCTTTCGTCTTGAGGCTTTGTACTTTGGGCTTTTGGCTAAGGACGTAGGCCTAAGGGCTTAGATCTTTAGGATTTAGGCTTAGGGCTTAAGGCTTGAGGTCCTTGGGCTTATGGCATAGGGCTTAATGCATTGAGCTTCAAGCTTATGGCTTGTGGCTTAGGACTGAGGGCTAAAGGGTTAGGGGATGGGTTAAGGCCTAGGGCTTTAGGTTTTAGGATTAGGGAAACTTAGGGCTTAGAACATAGGACTGAAGCGTAAGGGTTACAGCTTAGGTCTTCGAGCTTAGGGGTTTGGGATAATGGCATAGCAATTACAATGCTATGGTTACGGCTTTGGGATTAAGGCTTTTGGATTTGAGCTTTGGTGATGTGCCAACAGTACCGGACGACACAACACGAACGGTGTGGAATTGACGAAACGAAGAACAAACTCTACAATCTTACACTTGTATCCCTCTTGCACGAAGTGGGGAAGATTACAGCAAGTTACTAATTTCGCAACTAGGAACAAGATAATAAAACTAACAAACACACGGATATTACTCACTGGGTGAAATGCGAGGCTGTTTGGAGGATTCCTCCACAAAATAAAAGCAGCAAATGCTCTAGCTATTATATGTTCAACAACCCCTTACAAAATGAGCTAAGGAAGGCTTATAGAGCCTCTGAATTACAGCCATCACGTTTCTGCTTCAATTCTAGTTAAAACATGTTAACAAAAAGTATGCTGCAAAGTATTTTTCAGATGAAAAAGTAGTGTAAATGCTCATAGATGGTTTCCTCCCATTGTGGGCTGGCAGGTTGCATGGTCACATGTGATTTGAAGAGTTGGAGGTGATGAGAAGGATGAAAGCCTTTCACTAAATGGCTGCAAAGCTGCAAAGATGGTGGGCTTGCAGGAATTTTGTTAAAATCTGATTGGATGAGGAAAAGGTGATAAAAGGCTGAAAGCTTATCAAGGGATGGCTAAATTTTAATGTGAAAAACGGATTTGATAGAAGGGAACACAAGGATACTTGCAAGCTTCCATCTGATTGGCTAAAAAAGGAGCAAACAAGTTAGTCAATTTGCGAGTCTGGCTCCTTGTGATGATTCTTCTAGGGTCCTCTTCAATTTGTGCCAACAGTGGCACATCATCCTCCCCGAGTAGTTGAAGATTTGTCCTCAAATCTAATGATTGTTCGTCTTTTCTGCTTTCTTCTTCATGAACATAGGGAGACAGATCTTGCACATTAAAAGTTGTCGAAACTTCATACTCTCTGGGTTACTCCAATTTATAAGCGTTATGGTTAATCCTTTCCAACACTTTGAATGGTCCATCGGCCCGAGGTAGTAGTTTTGATTTCCTTAAGTTTGGAAACCTTTCCTTTCTCAAATGTAGCCACACAAGATCTCCTTCATTGAAGATTACCTCTTTTCTCCCTCGGTTAGCTTGTTTGGCATATGATTCATTATTTCTCTCTAAGTTCTTTCTCACTTGCTCGTGTATGGCTTTCACTAATTTAGCTTTCTCAGCTGCATTAGGATTGACAAAATCCTTGATGGGAAGAGGGATGAGGTCCATTAGGGTGTGAGGGTTGAAGCCATAAACTAACTCAAATGGAGTCTTTTGGGTGGAACTGTGCAAACTCCGGTTGTAAACAAATTCTACAAATGGAAGCTGAACATCCCAATCTTTAAGCTTATTGCTAACAATCCCTCTTAAGAGAGTTTCCAAGGTTCTATTCACCACCTCGGTTTGGCCATCAGTTTGTGGGTGGAATGAGGTGCTAAATAATAATTTTGTTCTGAGCTTTTTCCATAACGTCTTCCAAAAGGTGCTAAGAAATTTGGTATCCCTATATGAGACAATTGTCTTTGGAATACCATGCAAACATACCACATCTTTGAAGAACAGATCAGAAACACGGTTGACATCATCGGTTTTTGCACACGCTATAAAGTGAGCCATTTTTTAGAATCTATCCACCACAACCATAATTGAATCCTTTGATCAAGCTGTATGAGGTAAGCCAAGCAAGAAATCCATGCTCATTTCTTCCCAGCGCAGATTAGGAAGAGGCAAAGGTAAGTAAAGCCCTTGAGGTAGGACCTTACTCTTGGCTTTCTTGCACACAATGCACCTCTCTAATACTCGGTGCACGTCTTTTAGGAGATTTGGCCAATAAAAATATTCCTTCAAAGCTTCAAGAGTTTTCTTTTCCCCAAAGTGGCCAGCAAGTCCGCCACTATGTGCTTCTTTAATCAACGACTCCCTTGGCTAATGCTAGGTATGCAAAGCCTACCTCCCTTGTCACATCCCATTTTCATACTTTCTTTTTATGCATAAGAAAATACTATTTTAACACATTTTATAAAAACTACAGCGGAAGACTTAATGATAGTTAAATCCATTCCATAAGAACACCAATTAACCATATAAAATTTCTTAATCAAGCATTGTATTCGTTCAAAACATAAGGTTAACTTACAAACTTGATAAATATGTATTGTCAATCGCTTTTAAACATTACATATTTCAAAACATTTTTCAAAAACACTAAACATCAAAATACATCTCCCACCGGTCGTCACTTAACGATCCAAGCATCAGCACCGGCTATACCTCCTCCACCACGTTGTATCAATGATAAAGAAAAACCTCCTCACCATTAATCTCATCACCTACAATACAAAGCTTAATCTAATGAGCTTAAGGCTCAGTAAATAACCATACATGATTCCTTAATGGCTACATGAATATGAATTTCTTAAAACATGTTTCATTTTCGTTTCATTTGATTTCTTGATACTTTTACTTTGGTGTGGGCGTCACAACGTACAGGGAGGGAAAAGTACCATTTGGCCTTCTTCATGGGCAGTCCAATGAACACCATTTGGTCCATTTAGGACAGTTCATGAGCACCATATGGCCCGATCAGTATGACAGCTCATTCCATCCCACCCATAGCTTGATACTTACATGCTTTATATATCGAATATTGAAGATTACGGAATAGAGGATTGGCACCGTATGGCATCCCTCAAGACAGCCTTACTCTACTTCTCCACAATATCCGGTTGAATCATCATGAAAACAATGCATGTAAAACATTTTCGTTCTTTTCATAAAACATGATGCATGATCAATTGTACATATGCATGACATACAACATTCATATAACCTATAATGATAATATTAAATTTAAGTTAACATATCAATCATCAAACAATTGCAAACAAACACACAAACAATCCCAAGAGCTTGGGTCAGTGTATTGTGCAATACACCCCAACAGAATATTATCCATACTTAATCTAGCACCTAATCAATTCAAATCATAATCCATAAAGTCTACACTTTGTATTGTAGTCCCAATTGGGCCAAAGACATTCACAGTTACTTACTTGAAGTCCTTAGCTTTAAGTTGATCACTTAATCCCTTAATCTTCAACACTTATCACTTGGTAACCTTAATACATAAAAGAAAATTGAGTGAGCAATCTCGGATATACCCTATTTTGCAGTAACTTCCAACAACTATAACTTGAGATACACAAGTCCAATGACAATGATTCAAGTGTCATAACTTTTTTGAAGATGTCTACTTTAAGTCATCTGAAGAGAGTAAAATCAAATTACCACTCGAAATTCTTGTAATATTTCAAATTCTAAAACTGTGCAGATTTGTCAGAAATTGGGAAATCTTGATTTAACTTTAAAATTCATGCACTAGCAACCATTCTGAACCAACCCAAGCACTTAGATATCAATATAGGGTAAGAATTGATACAGGAAAGAAAACTTGCACCAAAGTTTCCAAATTCGTGGCTTCCTTGTTTTCCTCTTTTCTTGCTTCAATAGTGCACTAAATCTCACCTTTATGCACTACATACCCTCACACACCAACTATCCTTAGATCTTCACTTTTCTCCTACAAAATTAGAGAGAACTTGAGAGAAGAAGATGAATTTTGTGGCTTTCCCCATCTGATTGGAAACCCTCTTCACAAAAAAGCTAAGGAGGAGGTGGAGAAAACATGAGGTGTTTTCTCCTCATTCCACCCCACTTAAGCTGCTCCCCAAATTCACCAATCATATTTATTTAACTTTAATAATAACATTTTGATTTATATTATTTTTACACAGAAAATTAAGGTGGAGGTGGAGGAAAGCATGAGGTGTCCATTCAAGTAGGAGGTGTCCATTCTAATAATCACTAATTAACTTAGGTTAATCTTATGATTGAGAGTTTTATTTATTCTAACTTTCCTCAAATCCTTCATACACATAACAATTTTTTTTTCCTTCATCGATCACAACTTCTAATTTACCGTACCATCAAAACTAAATCACAAGATCATTGTACCATACACAAAAAGCAAGGGTGTTACAATCCACCCACCTTACTTGAAATTTTGTCCTCAAAATTACATGTCACATATCTTGTTGTCTTTCCCAAGTAGTTTCTTCCATAGAGTGGTTTTTCCACAATACTTTGACTAGTGGAACTTGCTTATTTCTCAATTCTTTTATTCTAGAGCCTAAAATCTTTACCGGCTTCTCTTCATATGTTAAAGTCGGTTCCACTTCGATGCTACTTGGTTCAACTACTTGATTTGGATCGCGCATAAACTTTCGTAACATTGAAATGTGAAATACATTATGCACTCCTTCCATAGTCGATGGCAACTCTAACTTATAAGCCGTCTTTCCTATCTTTTCCACTATATTGAAAGGTCCGATGAACCTTGGAGTGAACTTTCCCTTTTTACCAAACCGTCTTACTCCTTTGAATGGAGAAACTTTAAGGAAAAGTTCATCACCTTTCTGAAACTCCAATTCCCTTCTTCGTTGGTCGGCATAACTTTTTTGACGACTTTGTGCCGTTTTGATCCTTTCCCTAATTACTCTCACTTGCTCTATAGTTTGTTGCAAAATCTCGGGACCATATAATTGAGCCTCACCGACTTCATTCTAATATAGAGGCGACCTACATTTCCTCCCGTACAACGCCTCATATGGTGCCATACCAATCGTAGCTTGATAACTATTATTATACGTGAATTTGACTAACGGTAATAACTTACTCCATGTTACTTGAAATTCTAAAACACATGCTCTCAACATATCTTCTAATATTTGAATTGTCCTTTCGGTTTGGCCATCGGTTTGAGGATGAAAAGTTGTACTAAAACTCAAACTTGTCCCCATTGCCTTTTGCAAGCTTTTCCAAAACTTTGACGTAAATCTGGGGTCTCTATCCGAAATAACAGAAACTGGAATTCCGTGCAATCTTATTATCTCTTGAACATATAACTCTGCATACTTGTCCATTGTGAAAGACATCTTTACTGGTAAGAAGTGGGCAGACTTTGTAAGCCTATCAATAATCACCCAAATGGCATCATGGCCTTTTATTGTTTTCGGTAATCCCACGACAAAATCCATTGTGATATTTTCCCATTTCCACTCCAGAATCGGTAAACATAGCAATGTCCCGGCTGGTCTTTGATGTTCAGCCTTGACTTGTTGACATACATAACACAACTCCACATGTTTTACTATGTCCTCTTTCATACCTGGCCACCAAAATTGTTGCCTCAAATCATGATACATCTTTGTACTTCCAGGATGTATTGAGAACATAAATGAATGAGCTTCTGTCAATATGTCTCTTCGTAACTCATACACTTTTGGAACATACCATCGGTTTTTATACTTTAATATACCATCATTTGAGCAATGTAGCTCGGAAGAAACCGACTCCTTGCCCAACTTGTACCATTATACATAAGATCACCTTGTTGAGCTTCTTTAATTCTCTCCAAAATAGTCAGCGTGATTGTTAATGCCATAAGAGTAGAACTCAAATCCGACACTACTTCAACCTCAAATCTATCCATCTCTTCTTGAAGTTTCACTGACACTGCCGACAATACAGATTGCACCGACCTCGACTTTCTACTTAGAGCATCGGCTACAACATTTGCTTTTCCATGATGATACTTAATTTCAAAATCATAATCCTTCATGAACTCGAGCCATCGCCTTTCCCTCATATTCAAATCCTTTTGTGTAAACAAATACTTCAAACTTTTATGGTCCGAGAATATCTCACATTGCTGACCATAAAGATAATGTCTCCAAATCTTTAAGGCAAAAACTACTGCCGCTAATTCAAGATCGTGCGTACGATAATTCTTCTCGTAGTTTTTTAATTGTCTCGAAGCATAGGTGATCACCTTTCCTTCTTGCATTAGAACACAGCCCAATCCAATCTTAGAAGCATCACAATAGATACTATATCTTCCTTCTTCTGTCGGAATAGACAAAATTGGGGCCGTTGTCAACCTTTGCTTTAATTCGTGAAAACTTTGTTCACATTCCTTAGACCACCAAAACTTCATATTCTTCCCTGTTAATCTGGTTAACGGAATAGTAATCTTTGAAAATCCTTCTATAAATCTTCGGTAGTACCCAGCTAAGCTGAGGAAACTCCGTACTTCTCCAACATTCTTCGGTTGTGCCCAATCCATAACAGCTTGTATCTTTTCTCGATCAACAGAAATACCTTCTTTGGATATAACATGTCCAAGGAAATTAACTTTATCAAGCCAAAACTCACATTTAGAAAACTTGGCATATAACTTATGAAGTTTCAGTGTAGACAATACAGCCTTCAAGTGTTCTATGTGCTCCTCATTCGATCGAGAATAAGTTAATATGTCATCAATAAAGACGATCACAAATTTATCCAAGAATTCCCTGAATACACGATTCATTAAATCCATAAAGGCCGCCGGTCCGTTAGTCAAGCCAAAAGACATAACTAGAAATTTATAATGTCCATATCTGGTTCGAAGAATATCTTCTGTCTCGACTTTCAATTGATAATATCCAGACCTTAAATCAATCTTCGAGAACACACATGCACTTTTTAATTGGTCGAATAAATCATCAATTCTTGGCAACGGGTATTTGTTCTTTATCGTCAACTTATTTAACTCTCGATAATCAATGCACATCCTTAATGATTTGTCCTTCTTCTTAACAAATAGGACTGGAGCACCCCATGGTGAAAAACTCAGACGTACAAAACCTTTGTTAATTAAATCTTCTAGTTGTACCTTTAGTTCCTTTAGTTCCATTGGAGCCATTCTGTACGGGTTCTTTGATACTGGTTCTGCTCCAGGATAAACATCAATAACAAATTCAATCTCGCGATTTGGTGGCAAACCTGGAAGGTCATCCAATAATATCTCAGGAAATTCCTTAATCACCAAAATATCGTGTAATGTCTTTTTAGGCTGCTTTTGCACATCAATAATGCTTGCTAGAAAGCCTTCACATCCAGTCTCTAATAATTGTTGAGCTTTAATAAACGAAACCATAGACATACTTTGACCATATCGTATAGCTTGAAAGGAACACTCTTCCACATCAGGCGGCTTGAAACTAACCACTCTAGTCCGACAATTGATAGTGGCAAAATGTCGAAAGAGCCAGTCCATTCCTAATATAACGTCGTATCCTCTCATATCCATTACTATGAAGTCCCCATACAAACTACGACCACTTACAGAAACTACGCAATGAAGTAATATATAATTCAAATGCAATTGTTCTCCAGAAGGTAACATCACATCATAAAAATGCTCAACTACCATTGGTGAACAATCTAATTTAACCACAAGCGCAGACGATATAAATGAATGTGTAGCACCAGAATCAATCAACACATATGCAGGCACACTATTAATCAAAATAGTACCTGATACCACAGCTGGTTGATCCACATCTTCAGGTTCAATCATAGCAAACACTCTTGGATTTGCCTTAGGTTGCTCTTTCTTTACTTGGGGACAATCTCTAACCATGTGACCAATCTCTTTGCACTTAAAACAACATCCAGTGTCTGCTACACATTCTTCAAAATGCATTTTTCCACACTTCGAGCACAATTTGGTTTGAGTAGAATCTTGAATTTGCTTTCCTTTATTTGCATCAAACTTATCTTCATTCGGCCTCTTCGTGCCTCTTGATTGTTGCCATACTTTATCTTGTTGAGGTTGAACCGGTTTGAAGATCCACCTTTGAGATTCCCTTTGCTTTTGAAATTTTACCTCGGCCTCCTCAATCTCTAACGCTTTAGTTACCACACTGGCATATGTTACATTCTTCGTACTTGATATCTTTACTCGATATATCCCTATCTCCAATCCTTGAGTAAATTGGTATACTTTTAGTTCATCATTAGCAACCAAGTGTGGAGCAAACCTGGATAGTGCGCAACCAAGTGTGGAGCAAACCTGGATAGTGCTTCAAACCGCCGTATGTATTCAGCTACCGTCCCGATTTGTCTTAACTGAATAAACTATACCATCTTCGATGTACGCACTGCTCTACTAAAATACTTATTGTTGAATACTGTCTTAAATTGCTCTTAAGTCATTTCCTTCACATTGGTAGTTGCCTTTATCGTATCCCACCAAAATCGGGCATCATTCTCTAACATAAACACAACACATGTTACTCTATCCCCACCTTCTATTTTGGCATACTCAAATAGATCTTCTAACTTTCAAACCCATTCCTCGGCATATGTTGGATCCGCTGACTGACCATTAAAACATGGCGGGTGAAGACGACGAAATCTTTCACAACTCAATTCTCCTTGATTATTCCTTCGATCACCTTCTTGTGCATCCTTTGTCCTATAATCTTCCAAGTACTCAAATTTTCTACCAATCATTTGCACTAACTTGTCAACCACATCTCCACTACTAGTCCCCTCATTAGCATGTCTTCTTTCCCTCGGCATGATTTCAGCTAATCCTAACATTATCACATACAATGCATATACACAATTAAACATTTCATATAAAACAATACTTACAGTGAGTGAAGTATTCCCGTGCGAAGCTTGTATCGTTAAGTAGTTTACATAACCAATTTTAAAACCTGGTGGGCTCTGATACCATACTTGTCACATCCCATTTTCATACTTTCTATTTATGCATAAGAAAATACTATTTTAACACATTTTATAAAAACTACAGCGGAAGACTTAATGATAGTTAAATCCATTCCATAAGAACATCAATTAACCATATAAAATTTCTTAATCAAGCATTGTATTCGTTCAAAACATAAGGTTAATTTACAAAATTGATAAATATGTATTGTCAATTGCTTTTAAACATTACATATTTCAAAACATTTTTCAAAAACACTAAACATCAAAATACATCTCCCACCGGTCGTCACTTAACGATTCAAGCATCATCATCGGCTATACCTCCTCCACCACGTTGTATCAGTGATAAGGAAAAACCTCCTCACCACTAATCTCATCACCTACAATACAAAGCTTAATCTAATGAGCTTTTAAGGCTCAGTAAATAACCATACATGATTCCTTAATGCCTACATGAATATGCATTTCTTAAAACATGTTCCATTTTCGTTTCATTTGATTTCTTGATACTTTTACTTTGGTGTGGGCGTCACAACGTACAGGGAGGGAAAAGTACCATTTGGCCTTCTTCATGGGCAGTCCAATGAACACCATTTGGTCCATTTAGGACAGTTCATGAGCACCATATGGCCCGATCAGTATGACAGCTCATTCCATCCCACCCATAGCTTGATACTTACATGCTTTATATATCGAATATTGAAGATTACAGAATAGAAGATTGGCACCGTATGGCCTCCCTCAAGACAGCCTTACTCTACTCCCTCCAAAATATCCGGTTGAATCATCATGAAAACCATGCATGTAAAACATTTTCATTTTTTTCATAAAACATGATGCATGATCAATTGTACATATGCATGACATACAACATTCATATAACCTATAATGATAATATTAAATTTAACTTAACATATCAATCATCAAACAATTACAAACAAGCACACAAACAATCCCAAGAGTTTGGGTCGGTGTATTGTGCAATACACCCCAACAGAATATTATTCATACTTAATCTAGAACCTAATCAATTCAAATCATAATCCATAAAGTCTACACTTTGTATTGTAGTCCCAATTGGGCCAAAGACATTCAAAGTTACTTACTTGAAGTCCTTATCTTTAAAATGATCACTTAATCCCTTAATCTTCAACACTTATCACTTCGTAACCTTAATACATAAAAGAAAATTGAATGAACAATCTCTGATATACCCTATTTTGCAGTAACTTCCAACATCTATAACTTGAGATACACAAGTCCAATTACGATGATTCAAGTTTCATAATGTTTTTGAAGATGTCCACTTTAAGTCATCTGAAGAGAGTAAAATCAAATTACCACTCGAAAACCTTGTAATAATTCAAATTCTAAAATTGTGCAGATTTGTCCGAAATTGGGAAATCTTGATATAACTTTAAAATCCATGCACTAGCAACCATTCAACCCAAGCACTTAGATATCAATATAGGGTAAGAATTGATACCTTAAAGGAAAGAAAACTTGCACCAAAGTTTCCAAATTCGTGGCTTCCTTGTTTTCCTCTTTTCTTGCTTCAATAGTGCACTAAATCTCACTTTTATGCACTAAATACCCTCACACACTTCAACTATTCTTAAATCTTCACTTTTCTCCTGCAAAATTAGAGAGAACTTTAGAGAAGAAGATGAATTTCGTGGCTTTCCCCATCTGATTGGAAACCCTCTTCATAAAAAAGCTAAGGAGGAGGTGGAGAAAGTATTTTGGTGTTTTCTCCTCATTCCACCCCACTTAAGCTGCTCCCCAATTTACCAATCATATTTATTTAACTTTACTAATAACATTTTGATTTATATTATTTTTACACAGAAAATTAAGGTGGAGGTGGAGGAAAGCATGAGGTGTCCATTCAAGTAGGAGGTGTCCATTCTAATAATCACTAATTGACTTAGGTTAATCTTACGATTGAGAGTTTTATTTATTCTAACTTTCCTTCAAATCCTTCATACATGTAACAATTTTTTTTTCCTTCATCGATCACAACTTCCAATTTACCGTACCATCAAAACTAAATCACAAGATCATTGTCCATACACAAAAAGCAAGGGTGTGACATCCCTTGAAAAGAAACCCTTTGGTCACATTATCTATTCACAATCCCTTGCTTACATTTATCATAAATTTGACCAAATCCACATCTCCTTCATAAACTCCTTTTATCCAAACGAAACCAAAAAATTTTGTGCTCAATTCTATAAGTAATACTGTAACGCCCAATTCCCGAGCCGCCACTTACTTGCTTACTTTACTTTACTTTCTTGCTCGGTGGCAACCCGAGAACCGATCCGTTACTGGGTTCTTACTTACTTACTTACTTACTTAGGTGGAATACCTTTTTCTTTAGTTTATAAAAGAAACTAAAACTGTCTTTATCTTATAAAAGATATTCTGTCGGAAAAACCGCTTACTTTTAAAAAAAACATACTCTCTTTATAAATAACAATTCCAGTTCCACCTTCATAAAAATTGCATAAACATTTTCTATTTAACTTGCAGCGGAAGACTATAGTTTAAAATACATTCATTTCAAAAGCTTTGTAATCTATCACACCAAAATAAGGATATACATTATAATTACATATTCAAAAAATTCAAAACATTTCTATATCATAACTGTGTGTGTCATACATCACTCCCCGTCGGTCATCGCTCAATAAACCGTATCATTTGAACACTCTTTTGCTCTAACTCCTTGATCAGTCACTTGCACCCTTTCCTCCATTACATTCCCTACATTGCAAAGCCTAAACTATGAGCCTAAAGCTCAGTAAGAAGCATAACTATAAAATTCAATGCATGAGTATGCTATGTCGTTAAAACAATGCACATTTTCATTTCGTTCTTTATTGCATTATTCTTACTTATTGATCCGGCTCCGCACCTCGTGGTTCCACCTAGTCCTCGAGACCGAGCTCTCCACCTCGTGGTTCCACCGGTCATTTACATTTTTATTCTTACTTAACAATCCAGCTCTCCACCTCGTCATTCCACCCAGTCCTTGAGACCGAGCTCTACACCTCGTGGTTCCACAGGTCGTTTACATGTTCTGATATTCAAGTTCTTAATTCATCGGAGACGAAACATAATCAGCGTTCCATACCACCAATCATATCTCGTTTACCTCCAACTACGTTGTAAACCATGCATGAAAATAGTTCGTAGACATTTTGTAAAACTATGATGCATGACCATGTGACTACGAAAACATTACTTAAATCACATCACATAACATGAAAATAAGCATACATCTCAAAACATATCATGATCCTAATCTTTGCAATGTAGTCTCACTTAAGGGCCAAACCATCTTAATGCAAACTTACCTTTGTAGCTATTTTGAATCAATCCACTTGAGCCTCTTTTTAATCCAATTGAGAACCTAAACATACAGATCATTTAAGGATGAGAATTGATGTAGCATGATCTGTTTTATTGCATAAAGTCATAACTTTTATCTCAACTTCAAATGACTATAACTTCCTCGTTAATGATTTATTCCTGATGATTAAGGTGTCAAATTGTTCCTTAAGTAGTCTACTATAACTTCTTAGAAGACACTAAATTCATAAAACTAACGTATGTCGAATTATGTGGACAAAACCAAAACTATAAGGGGTCGACCCAAACTCTCCCCAGTTTCCGTACACTGACTTGCGACGTCCATAAATTTTTATACGTAGCTCCAAATTGAGTGATTCCAACGGCTTTAAATCACTCTAAGAGTTTAATTTAACTCTTATGAAGAACATAAACTCAAGTTTGTGCCAAAATTTTACCGAATCTCCAAAACTCTAACTTTGTTAATAAACAAACGATTTTCTAACAACCTACATGAAATCCTTCATTTTTATCATCAATTCAACTAATATCATCATATTATCCTTAATGAACCTAAACGAAAACTTAGATGATATAATGTATTACCTTGAACTTCTGTTTCTGCGAAAGTTTCAGAGTTTTCCACTTTCCTTCACTTTCTTACTCTTTTCACTCACGATATCTTCTTTCTTTCTCAGTCTTACTCTCCCCTTGATCAAAACGTGAGAAGTCTGAGTAAAATAGATAGGGAGAAGAGGTCGTGCTGGTAGGGAAATGGCAGACCACGCCTTTTTATCTCTTAATTAAACGAAATCAATCTTTCTTTTATGTTCACCAATCGGATTCCTCCAAGTTTTGACTGACTTTTCAACGGCATGTATGAATGTGTCGACCGCTTGTCTATTGTGTCGACCGAAAGTGTTTCCCGAGAGTGATTGTGTCGACCACTCGGTCCTGGGGTCGACCAAAAGTTCCAGTTGTGTCGACCCCTCTTCGATCCTCTGGTCGACCAAAAGCATTCCAGAGGTCCTATTGTGTCGACCCCTCCTAAATCCTTGGGTCGACCGGTGAACAAAGTGTCGACCCCTCTTCGATCCTGGGGTCGACCAAAAGCATTATAATTGTGTCGACCCCTCTCTGATCCTGGGGTCAACCGAAATCATTCATTGTGTTGACCCCTCTTCGATCCTGGGGTCGACCGAAACTTCCATTTGTGTCGACCCCTCCTAAATCCTGGGGTCGACCGGATCTTACTTGAAGGTAATCCTTTAGTGTATTTAACCCAACTTACTTCATTACTTTACTTAAACCTAGCAACCATCAAACAATGGACTTCAAACAAACACCAATCAAACCCAAACACTTGGGCCGGTGCACGGTGTGATACACCCCAGACAGAGTATTCTTCTTCCAATTATTCATAATCGTAACAAACATTCATAAAGAAAAATCTTAAATACTTTCATTTTAAGATCATAATTCTTAGAATAAACGAGAGTTGTTACAAATACATACCTTCTCGAGAGTGCATCGGCTACCACATTTGTCTCTCCCTTCTTGTACTTGAGAAAAATCTCTCCAAGAATTCTACCCATTTAGCATGTCTTCGATTTAGTTTGTGCTGGCTCTTAATGTGCTTGAGAGCCAAGTGATCGGTATGGATTACAAATTCTTTCGGGAGCAAATAATGTTGCCACACCTCTAAAGCTCTTATTACTGCATAAATTTTTTTATCATAAGTAGAGTAGTTCAAAACTGCAGCGTTGAGTTTCTCATTGAAATAGGCCAATTGTTTGCCCTCTTGCATGAGGAGAGCTCCGATACCTAGTCCGGATGCATCACATTCAATCTTAAAAACTTTGTTGAAGTCTGGAAGCATTAAAATTGGTGCATTGCTCAACTTCTCTTTAATTATCTCAAAGCTCGCTTGACAAGCTGGTGTCCAAAGAAATTCCTTCCCCTTTTTAGTGCAATCGGTAAGGGGAGCCACAATAGCACTAAATTCCTTAATAAAACGCCTATAAAATGACGCGAGGCCATGGAACCTTCTCACATCTAAAATATTCTTAGGCACGGTCCATTCCTTGATGGCTTCTACCTTGGCTTCATCGGCCTGAATTACCATCCTTGGAGATAATGAATCCAAGGAAGTAAACTCTGTCTTGGTCGAATGTACACTTCTTCAAGTTTCCATGAAGCTTTACTTTCCTTAGTGTTTCAAACAAGAGCCGAAGGTGTAACATCCCGTTTTTTTTTAATTATTAAAAAAAAATTCATTGAAAATTATTTTATCAAACTTATACATATATTTGTACATACAAAGCGGAAGCTAACATTTCAAATCACACTTATAAGTAATTAAACATAGGTCACATTCTCAAAATATAAAATTTTACAAACACTACGTAGTTGTAATTCAAAATAACTTTTTTACAAGTTCTTTTCAAAGCACATGTATTTTAGTGAGCTTACTCCACCAGTCAAAACCTCGCTTAACAACGACAAGGCTCCACGGAAGACACTCTCATCCTCCTTCATATTTAATCCTCAGGTGATATTTCTTCAACATTCAAGTCTTCACCTACATTGCAAAGTCTAACTAATGAGCTTAAAGCTCAGTAAGTAGTGCAAATAAAACATGAATGAAGTCATGAATAATATGATTTAAAACAATGCAGATTATTTCATTTTCGTGGTGTGGATGCACCCCCCATATGAAACTTAATTTTAGGATTTACATAACGTATATCATTAGGAGATATAACAACCTACCGCACAACCCCATTGGGCTTACGGCAACATCGACCAATAGCCATTGCCGAGGGCGTCTTTATTCTCCTGTAATGTAGATGTCTTCATCGAATCAATAGAGATATTGCGGGGATGAATGTAGGCATCAATGACCTCCATAGGCAACCTAACACCCAATCCGCCATCCCCATATGATTCACTTATTATAATTTGTAGTTTTCATGCATAAAATATCATTTTCGTTGTCATTCGTAGAAAACATGATGCATGATGTCCATAACATGTCACATACAATCTTATCCTTAATGCAAGAAAATCTAAACTAATCCAAACAAAAGTCATATAAACATGTCAATAAAGAAATATGATAAAAACCTATCAATCAATCAATACAAGGAACACGAACAATCCTCAAATAACTTGAGGTCGGTGTATTGTGCGTTACACCCCAACCAGTTTATCATCAATCAAAAATCATAAAAATACATAACCTTTACAATGTAGACCTCTAATAGACCAAACGCATACAACACATACTTTGATTTTTGATGTCTTTTGTTTCAACTTGGCAATGCACACTAGAAGCTTGAGAACCTATATTGCCAAACCATTCAAATAAGTTTTTATACTATAAGTAACTATTTTCACCATAACTTCCAAAATTCATAACTCAGGTTATACAACTTCTTTTTCCTTAATTCTCTTGCCCAACTTTCACTTATAGTGTTTATTTCATTCAGTTAGAAGAACACTTATCCATTTGAAAATCTTTAAAACATGCTAAAAGCCTAATACTCTAAACTGTCCAAAACTCCAAATTTCCAATTCACTGTTTTTCAATCATTTTATAAAACTTGTAACTTGGTATATACAACTCCAAATACCTTAATTCCAAATCCATAATTTCTAGTATTAAGTCTATTACAACTCTATAGAATAACTTGCTATCAAATAAACATATCTAGGCACGGAATAAATAGAAAACAGAAACTACCTGAATTTCATATTAGAAAATCTGTTCTGTTCTAGCAATAAACAAAAAATTCATAACTTAATCTCCACAACTCCAAATTTGTTGATTCAAAAAGCTATAGCTTTCATTCCATGTCTAGTACAAATTCTTAGACTAAATTTAATCCATTTGAGCACTTTAACATTTTCGAAAATAGTAAACCCTAACAAGGCACAGTTTAATCCGAATTTGACTTTCATAACATCTAATTCAAAAATCCTAACCAATAATCAAATCTTTAGCCAATAAAACTCTAAAAACCTCCATTTATAGGGTTAGGACATACCTTGAGTTTAGAAAATCGTTGGGGGTACCCTTTTCCTTTGCTGTTTTCTTCTTTTTTCTTCTTGATTCACTCTTAACTCACCAAATTCTATGTTTTCATCAATTTTTTTCTCATCAATCTCTCAAAAATCCAAATCCCCCATTTTCTCCTCTCTTTTATCGTGCAACCAGACCTTTTCTTCTACCTCTTGGTCTTCTTATGTTGTTATTTTATTATTTTAACTTTAAAATATCTAAAACTCATCCAACCGTTCATTTAAAGTGGCTAAATCTCAACCATTGATTATAATATTCTAAAGTAATACATATGAAATCTCCATTTTACCCTTACAAGTGGCTAACATTGATCTTCAATCCATTTTATCGGTCGAAAGTTCCAAAACAAAGAGGTAGACCGTTGCATATTATTTCGATCGACCGATACATAAAAGGGTCGTCTGATCCTTCATAAAATTCAGCATATCCTTCCTTAAAATTTTCAAATCCCAAAATCTATGTATCAAAAAAAAAATTAACTAATATGCAACGCATAATGATTTAATATCCACGAAATTCTACCAAATTAAACTTAAAAAGTGTATTACAGAAGGTGGTAGTCATACCTAATTTACAAAAATACAAAATAGTCGGGTATTACAGAAGGTGTTCCACGTGGGACGACATATCTCCACTGAATACCAAGATATCATCAAAGTACACCACTATGAACTTTACCAAAACTTCTCTCAAAACGTGGTGCATCAATCTCATAAACGTGCTCGGGGCATTTGATAATCCAAAAGGCATGACTAGCCACTCGTAAAACCCATACTTTGTTTTAAAGGCGGTTTTCCATTCATCCCCTTCTCTGATGGTAACCACTCTTCAAATCAACTTTGGAAAAGATTCTGGAACCACTAAGCTCATCCAACATGTCTTCTAGTCTCAGAATGGGATAGCGGTATTTGATGGTTATCTGATTAATTGCTCGGCTACCTATGCACATTCTCATTGTGCCATCCTTCTTGGGAACCAACAAAGCAGGCACAACACATGGACTAAGGGATTCTCGAACGTGACCCTTCTTTAACAATTCCTATACCTAATTGTTCAACTCTTTAAGTATCATCGGGATTCATCCTATAAGCTGGCCTATTTAGCAAGATGGCCCCAGGCTGAAAATCCACTTGGTGCTCAATACCTCTAAGAGGTGGTAATCAAGTAGGTAATTCTTTGAGAAATACATCTTCAAACCTTTCCAATAGTTCTCGGACTGCCTTAGGACAAGTGGTTAGTTCTTCCATCCTCTCCTTGAACATTAATAGGATTAATGGTTCACCATGCAAAACCGATTTCTTTAGTTCTTTCTTCGACATAAAAAAGTTTGTAGTGGTTGTCTTCTCCCTTCTATAACTCTCATCTAATGCCACCTGCTCCGGGCTTAAGGGTGCGAGTTTGATCAGTCTTCCTTCATGCTTGAATGAATAAAAATTTGTGTAGCCATCATGAACAACTTTTCAATCAAATTGCCACGGCCTCCCGAGAAGCAAATGATCGGCACTCATAGGCACTACATCACAAAGTACTTGGTCATTATATCCACCAATAGAAAATTCAACAACAGCTTGTTTAGTCACCTTAATGTCTTCCTTATCATTCAACCACTTAAGCAAATACGGTCGAGGGTGTGAAGTGGTTTGCAATTTCAAATTCTCCACCACTTCTTTTGAAACCACATTGGTACAACTCCCCCCCATCAACAATGACAGAGCATATTTTCCCCATCACCAAATATACCAGCTATGAAAAATATTTTCTCGCTGCATGTGCTCACCTGTGGCTTGAGTGGCCAAAACTCTTCAATTTGTGCCAGCAGTGGCACATCATTTGGGCTTAAGGCTTAGGGCTTCATGCTTAGGGATAAAGGCCTAAGCCATAGGTCTTAAGGCTTAAGGATTTAGGTTTAAAGCTTAGGGCTTAGGGCCTAGGGCTTAGAGAATAGGGCTTAGGGGATATGGCTTAGGGGATATGGCTTAGGGCTTTGGGCACTAGGCATGGGGCTTGATGCTTATGTTTTAGCTTTTAGAGCTTAGCAATTTCACTTAGGCCATAGGGATTAAGGCTTAGGCCTTAGGGATTGGGCTTAGGTCTTTAGGCTTTTGGGTTAGTGCTTAAGGCTTTTGGCTCGAGGCATATAGACTAGGGCTTACGACTTAGAGCATAGGGCTTGGGGGTTTATTGTTTAGGCTTTGGGTTTAGGGCTTCTGGCTTAAGGCTTAGGGCTTATGACTTAGGGCTTTGGTTATTGGGCTTAGGGCTTAGGACTTAGAGCTCTAGCCTATGGCTTTGGGCTTAAGGCTTAAGCGTAAGGGTTACGACTTAGGGCTTAGGGTTTAGGGTTTGGGCTTATGGCTTAGGGCTTAGAATTTTAGGGTTAGGGCTTAGGGCTAGGGGATTAGAGCTTCAAGTTTTGGGCTTATCACTTAGGGCTTTGGGCTTAGGTTATAGGACTTAGGTCTTGAGGGTCAGCCCTTAATGCTTCGGAATTTCACGTGTGAGCTTTGGGCTTAGGGCTTAGATCTTAGGGCTTTAGGCTTTGGACTTTTTGCTTAAGGCTTTGTGCTTATGGATAAGGGCTTACAACATAGGGATTTGAGCTTATTTCTAAAGGCTTTAGGTTTAGGGCTTAGAGCTTAGGGCTTAAGGCTTCGAGCATAGTGCATAGGTTTTAGGGTCTTGGGCTTTAGGTTTTGGGCTTAAGGCTTAAGGCTTTGGGTTTAGGGCTTAGGCCATAAGTCTCAAGGCTTTAGGTTTGGCGCTTAATTTTTAGCTTTTAGGGCTTAGGGCTTTTGGCTTAGGCTTTAGGTCTTAGGTCTTATAGCTTAGGACTTAGCGCTTATGGCTTAAGGCTTACAACTTCCGGATTTAGGCTTTAAGCTTTTGGCTTTGGCCATAGAGATTTGTGCTTATGGTTAGAAGAAAGGGCTTAGAGCACAAGGCTTATGGGTTTGGGCTTTTGGCTTTGGGCTTTGGTCTTAGAATTTATGACTTAGGCTTGAAGGCTTTTGGCCTAGGGCTTTCGCTTACGACTTTGGCTTTTGAATTTGGCCTTTAGGCTTTAGGCTTTGAGCTTAAGGCTAAAGCAGAAGGATTACGACTTAGGGCTTAGGGCGTTAGGGCTTTTTGCTATAGGCTTCAGGCTTTTGCTTAGTGGGAAAGCATAAGGGTTACGTCTTTTCGCTAAGACTTTTGGTATTAGGATTTGAGCGTTAGGCTTTAAGCTTTTAGGGTTAGGGCTTAAGGGTTAGGGCTTAGGCTTAGGGTTTGTGGATTAGGGCAATGGGTTTAGAGGTTAGGGCAGATGACTTATGATTTAGGACATAATGTTCAGGGCTTAGGGTTTAGGGCTTGGGACTTAGGGCTTAGGGCTTAGGGGTTTGGGCTTAGGGTTTTGGACTTTTGGCTTAGTGCTTAGGGCTTTGAGATTTGGGCTTTGGACTTTGGGATGTAGATTAGGGCTTATGTATTGTCCCGTCTTTCTTTACACTTGTTTTTTTCCTAACATTTTATTTTAACAAAAATGTGTCAATTAATTTATTTACGTTAAAATACAGCGGAAAACTTTATCAAAAACAAACTCATTTAAATTATAAAACGAACTCACAATTTGCATTTCATGTTAACAAAACATAAGGTTTACAAACCATTACAAACACTTATTTTACAAAATATTTTTTTTGATACCAAAAAACATTCTTAAAAGCGACTTTCAAAACACATATAAGTTCATTTTACATGCCGCACCACCGGTCGAATTAGCTCAACGATCCCAAGCATCCGCACCGGATATACTCCCTCCATTGCATCAATCTAGGAACCAAGAGTAAACTCCTCAATTTCAATGTCTTCACCTACATTTCACAGCTTAATCTAATGAGCTTAAGGCTCAGTAAGTAACTATAGTGTCCTAAACATGAACTATATGACTATGCAGTTTATAAAACCATGCAATTTTCCATATACATTTATTTCATTTCTTTTTACATATTTACTTTAGTGTGGGCAACACATCGTACATGGATGAAAGGGATAATATGGTTCAGGACAGCCAAAATAATGGTCACCGTATAGTTCGCAGGATACGACAACCATGTTCAATCCCACAAAGAACATTAGATAATTACGTATTATGCATTAAATATTGAATGTATGACGAAATTGAGGATTAGCACCGTAGGGCCTCCCTCGAGGAAGCTTTACTCAATTTCACCTTCAATACTCAGTTGGGTTACATCATATAAACCATGAATGTAAAACATTTTCTTACTTTTATGAAAACACGATGCATGAACATGGTGACATACAATTTTAGCATACCCTTAAGTAATGACACTAAATTCTAATACAATATATCAAACAGTCAACCAATAGCAAACATGCACTCAAATAATCCTCAAATTCCTTGAGGTCGGTGTATTGTGTGTTACACCCCAAAAAATCCAGTATCGTGCATGAATTACAAAAGTCACCTTTTAACTATAACAATTCATATAAATCCTACTATATATAATGTAGACCTATTTCTAGGCCAAAGACAATCAATGTTGACTTACCTTTGGTCCTTAGCTTAAACTTGGTCACTTGATAGCTTAATTTTCTAGCAAAATTAACAAACATATTAGAAAAATTCCGAGCTCGGGCTTGGGTGATTGCTCCGCTTGTTATGCCAATCCGTGGCATGTCATCCTCCCCCGGTTCTTGAGGATTTGACCTCCAATCCAGCGGAAAGTCATCTCCATCTTGTTCATCCTTATGAAATCCATCAAAGGGAAACAGATCTTGAACATTAAATGTGGCTGAAACTCTGTAATCTCCCGGTAACTCGAGTTTGTATGAGTTTGGATTGATTTTTTCGACAATTTTGAAAGGACCGTCGGCTCTTGGTGATAGCTTTGAAGCTCTTTGATTCGAAAATCTTTCTTTTCGCAAGTGTAACCACACAAGATCCCTCACTTTGAAATTAATTTCATTCCTACCTCGGTTTGCATACTTAGCATAATTCTCATTAGCCCTTTGGATAGACTTACTAACCTTCTCGTGCAATTTTGTTATAATCTCGGCTTTCTTAGCACCTTCCGGATTGCTGATTTCCTTAGATGGAATTGGCAACAAATCAAGAGGAGTGAAGGGGTTAAAACCATACACCACCTCAAAAGGGCTTGTCCGGGTAACACTATGAACGTTGCGGTTGTATGCAAACTCAATATAAGGGAGTTGAAGGTCCCAATCCGAGAGTTTCTTATTTACCACGCTCCTTAGCAAAGTTCCCAATGTTCGGTTCATAACTTCCGTTTGTCCATTGGTTTGTGGATGGAAGGAGGTGCTGAAAAGTAGTTTGGTTCCAATCCTTCTCCAAAGAGTATTCCAAAAAGCGCTTAAAAATTTCGTATCTCGGTCCGAAACAATAGTCTTTGGTATCCCATGCAAACAAACCACTTCTTTGAAATAAATCTCGGCCACATGTGGTGCATCATTGGTTTTGGAGCAAGCTAAGAAGTGAGCCATCTTGGAGAACCAATCTACTACAACCATGATAGAGTCTTTGGACCTGCAAATTCGAGGAAGACCGAGTATGAAATCCATACTAACCTCCATCCAAGAATGACTCGGCACGGGAAGTGGGAGATACAAGCCTTAAGGAAGCAATCGGCTCTTGGCTTTCTTACATATAATGCACTTTTCTATAATTCAATGTATATCCCGAAACAAGTGTGGCCAGTAATAGAAATGCTCTTTAAGAGCCTCTAAAGTTTTTTTCTCTCCAAAATGGCNTAGTGCAATCCGTCAAAGGAGCCACAATGGAGCTAAAACCTTGAATGAATCGTCGGTAAAAAGATGCTAACCCGTGGAAGCTTCGGACATCCGAGACACTCCTTGGAACGGGCCAATCCCGAATAGCTTCCACCTTGATTTCATCTACTTCCATTCCTTCCTTGGATATAATAAATCCCAAGAACTGAATTCTTGGTTGCACAAAGGAGCATTTCTTCAAGTTGCCAAAAAGCTTAAAATCTCAGAGTTTATCAAATAACAATTTAAGGTGTTCTCGGTGACTATGCATGTCAAGGCCATAAATCAATATATCATCGAAATAAACCACCACAAATTTTCCCAAAAATTCTTTAAGTACGTAGTGCATAAGCCTCATAAAAGTACTAGGGGCATTAGATAGCCCAAAAGGCATTACTAACCATTCGTAGAGGCCGTACTTTGTTTCAAACGCTGTTTTCCATTCGTCTCCTTCCTTCATGCGGATTTAGTGATAACCACTCTTTAGATCCACCTTTGAAAAACAAGAAGCTCCGCTGAGTTCATCTAACATATCCTCGAGCCGAGGAATCAGAAAACGATATTTAATAGTGATTTAATTGATGGCTCGGCTGTCAACACACATTCGAAAACTTCCATCCTTCTTTGGGACCAAGGAACAAGGACTTAATGATTCCCGAATATGCCCTTTATCGAGAAGTTCTTGAACTTGTTGATGTAACTCCTTAGCCTCCTTGGGATTCAACCTATAAGAAGGTCGATTTGGAAGGATTGCTCCTGGTTGCAAATCTATTTGATGTTCGATACCCCGGAGTGGTGGTAGACCGAGTGGTAAGTCTTCCGGGAATACATCTTGAAACTCCTCGAGGAGTTCTCGGATCTCTTGAGGAATTTCTCCCATTTCTTCAATTCTTTCTCGCAATAATATAAGTATCATCGGATTTCCTACCAAAATAGTTCTCAATAACTCTTTCTTATTCATAAACAAATTAGTTTTGGCCAAGCTCTTTGCCTTCTCAAGTTCATCCTTGGCCACTTGATCCGGTTCAAGAGGAACTAATTTAAGATCGTCCATTAAATTTGAATGAGTATTGATTTGTGAATCCATCATGCATTACCCTCTGATCATATTGCCATGCTCTCCCGAGTAATACATGGCTTGCACTCATGGGAACCACATCACACATCACCTTATCTTTATACTTCCCAATAGAAAAATCAATGCACACTTGCTCGGTAACCTTGAGGTCTTTCTTATCATTTATCCAACGCAATTTATAAGGTAATATCCGCACAACCAATGAGATTGCAAGAATGTGAAAGCCACGTGATCTTGAATCTCCTCAGCCAATTTCCCTTCTTCCTTGGCCCAAAATACCCTTCTCTTAGCCGAAAATACCTCATGGAAAATCTCATGCAAACATGCAAAAATAAACAAAATTAAACCTAGCCGAGAAACCCTCTCGGGTTCTCCAAATATCCAACGTAAAATTCACGTAAAAATTACGCTAAAAATGCGATAAAATTCCTTCAATCCATGTAAATGCTGGAGAGTTGAGTTGTGGAACCCTTGATCACTTTTGCATGGGACTCCAACTCGCCATGCAACGTGGTACTTCAATCGGGTTCGGTTCGGGCTTGATTCCGGAGCTCTCAGTTTTTGGTTGCAAATCCTTCTTTTCTCCACGCCAAATTATCATGTGTTTTGGCCTTGTTTGATCCTCCAAAGTTGGCTTAGAAATGTATAATTCTTCAATTAATTTTCCTGCAAAATTAACAAACATATTAGAAAAATTCCGAGCTCGGGCTCGGGTGATTGCTCCGCTTGGCATGCTAATCTGTGGCATGTCATAAAGACTTTAGGGTTTGGGCTTAAGACTTAGGGCTATGGGCATAGGTCTTTGGGCCTATGGCTTTGGGCTTAATATCTTGGGCGTAGGGCATACAACTTAGGGCTTAAGGGTTATAGCTTAGGGGTTTACGCTCCTAGCATATGGCTTGGGGCTTCTAGCATATGGCTTTGGGTTTAGAGCTTAAGCAGGGCTTAGTGCTTTTTGCATAGTGCTTTAGGCTGAGGGTTAGGACTTAGTGATAAGCTTAGGGCTTGAGTTTTTTGGCTTTTGGCTAAGGGTTTTTAGCTTAAGCCTTAGGGCTGAGGGCTTAGGACTTAGGCCTTAGGGCCTCCAAAAATAAGGATAAGGCTTTGGGCTTTAGACGTTGCTCTAAAGGCTTAGGGTTTAGGGCATAGGGCTTTAGGCTTTTGGCTATAGGCTTTGGTCTAAGGTCTTTGGGCTTATGGCTTATTTCTTAGGGCTGAAGAGTTAGGGCTTAGGGCTTCGGAAAATTTGGATAGGGCTTTGAAAAATATGGATAGGGCTTTGGGCTTCAGACATTATGCTAAAGGCTTAGGGCTATGGATGTAGGGCTTTGGTCTTTGGGCTTAGAGCTAAGGACATAGGGTTTTTGTCTTTGGGCTTAGGGCGGGCATAGAGCTTTGGTCTTAGGGCTTAGGGCGTCTTGCTAAAGGCTGGCTTTGGGCTTTGGGCTTTGGGCTTAGGTCATGGGGCTTAGGGCTTGGGGCTTAGAGCATAAGGCTAGGGCATAGGGCATAAGGAGAAAGACTTTGGCTTAGGGCTTAGTGCTTAAGGCTTGGGCTTCTGGCTAAAGGGTTAGGGCTTTTGGCTTAGGCAGTAAGGGATACGGCTTAGGGCTTAAGGCATAGAGCTTAGTGCTTTTGTCGTAGGTCTAAAGGCTTAAGACTTATTGCCCATCACATAGGGCTTTAGGCTTAGGGCTTAGGGCTTATGGCTTAGGGTTTAGGCAATAGGGCTTAGTTTTTGGGATTTAGGCCTTAGTTCTTAAGGTTTATGGCTTAAGGCTTAGATCTTGTTAATTAGGTCTTTTAGGGCTTAGTGCTTCGGGCTTAGGGCATAGTGCTTTTAGCTTAAGGCATAAGGCTGAGGGCTTAGAACTTCGTTGTTAGGACTTAGGGCTAAGGTTTTTTTGGGTTAGGGCTTTGGGCTTAGGGCTTTAGGATTGGGGCTTAAGGCTTAGGTCTTTAGGCTTAGGACTTTAGGATTTGGGCTTGGAGCATAACTTCACCCATTTAAGGATTCCTGGGTTTTCTCCTTCCATACCCATGAGTACTGATCCTTTTTCTTCCTCCCCCTTCTTGAAACTTATCAGCTAAGCTTCAAGCCATATGCCTGAAGCATCGACCCCTAAATCCCAGAGCAGCCTAAAGCCCTAAGCCCTAGGTGCTAAGCCCTTAGCCCTAAGTCCTCATCTGTAAGCACAGTCCTAAGCCCTAAGCCCGAAGCCCAAAGCCCAAAGCTCAAACCCCATAGGCCTAGCCCCTAAGGCCTAGCTCAAACTCCTAAACTTAAAGCACTAAGTCCTAGGCCAAAATACCTATGCCCGGGGAGGATGACATGCCACGAAAACCATCGATGAGAACCGAGCCTCAAGAAGTCATGACCCAAGCCCCTGCAAAGAAATTTTCTAACAAGTGTGCTCCTTCTGTAGGGGATGTCTTACAAGGATTCAGTATAATAGACTCAACATTGAAAGATAAGGAGAATCCCACGCAACTCCTCATTTGGAGAGCTAGCTCGAGAGGCCATGGAGGTTGGATGGAAGAAGGAGCCGAAACCCCCATGCAAGTGGTCCAAGCAACAAAGCATGGAGACGACAATTTGATCTAGCGCAACTGGACCTGTGAAGCTTGCTCCAGCAATTTAACAAGAGGCCCGACCTCTAACTAAGACAAAATTTTCATAAGAAATTGATGTCCAATCGGAGACCAAATCCGAGAAGACATCCCGATGGCCTATAACCCGAGCCCGAGCAAAGAAGTTTGATAACATGTTTGCTCTTTTGTAGGATTATTTATGCAAGGAACCTTAATGGTAGAGCCAACTTTGGATGATCAAGGACAGCCCAAACATCTTCTCACTTGGGAATTTTCCACAATACCCGCGGAGCAAGGTGGAGAAAGAGAGATGGAGGTGGCCCGAGACAACATAAACCTAGCTGAGGGTCCAACCATTGCATGGTTCATCCAAGATCTGAAGGGAAGTCCAAGCCCATTTCCCTTGGGTCATCAGCCCAAGTTCACATGGAGGGATGAAGACCCATTTTTTATGTCATTTAGTGTTTTGCTCGTTTTTCGGTTGAACAATTGCCGAGTGGAAAAAGGTGGATTGTTTTGGTTAGAATTAGGGTTTTATTTTGCTGAAGGGTTAGTCACGTGAAAACCCTCTTTTGTGCTTCAGGTGGGGGTGTTGAAGGGGTAGACCATGGTCAGCCTTGGTGCCTCCTTTTTGGGTAACTTCTAGGAGGACCACCTAGCTGTTTTTCTTCCTTGTTTTGCCATTTCGGGTAATGTTTTTTTTGAATTTTTGGGGGCCCACCCTCCCGAGATTGGGGGTGATTTTAAGCTCACTTTGAGCTCATTTGTATTCAGTGAAGTTTGAAATTAAATACTGCATTTTTCATCTCATTTCCTTGGTGGTTTCTCCTCCTCCAAGACTCGGGTTTTCCGGTGAGTTATATCTAGAAACTACCGAGAGCTCCACTCCAGTTTTGGCTGCCATTCAAGCTTCGGTTAGCTAGGCCATACCACACTACTTCAACCACGTTCTAGTGGAAGCCAAGGTAAGGGTGTGAACCCCAAAGCTTCTCCTCTGTTCGGGTTTATACCTCCATCTACAACTTTCTGATCTTCCTTTCCCGAGAGCTCATTTTTTAGCACTCTAGCCATTTTCTGCATATCTTCTGATTCCCTCATCCATTCACCGTGATATTTTAACCCATAATGACATGCCACGGATTGGCATACCGAATGGAGCAATCACCCGAGCCCGAGCTCGGGAATTTTCTAACATATTTGTCAATTTTGCAGGAAAATTAAGTGATGAACTATACATTTAAAAAATTTGGGAGAGGATAACTTGACGATGAGATCGATTTGGGAGAGGATAACTTGACGATGAGATTGATTTTATGGCTAAAATTTTGAAGGGAACTTTGAATGTAGCTTAAGTAATAATCCTCCAAAAATGAAGGAAATCATGCGAGTGGATTGGTCGGAATACAATGGAACAGTAACGGTGTTCTGGAGGTGGCTGGAAATGCTGGACAACGGAGGAGATGAAAATTGCAAACAAAATAAACGATGAAAGGAAGAGCTTATGACCTTCAAGCTCACCCTACGTCCTTCAAGAAGGCTGGAGACTTTGAAGCAAGAAGAAATCTCCAACTCGGAGGGAGAATTCTTGAAGAGAACCCACGGTGGCCGGAGAACTTCCGGCTGCCGGCTAAAAGTGGAAAATGCCCGAGAAAGGAGAGCTAAAAAGCTACTTAAATTCAAATTCCAAATTGAAGATTACAATCATGCAATGGGGGAGGTTTTAATGAAGAGAGGAAAAAGGGATGGAAAACTAAGGGCCAAAGTCATGCTAAAAGCATGCTGTAAATGAATAAAATGAGGGAAATTTGGACCAATGAGAATTCAAGAACGTGCAAGCCACGTTTCCTTGAATTCCTTCAGCCAAATTTCTTTTCTTTCTTGGCCCTAAATACCTTTCTTCCAGCCAAATAAACCCTCACGCAAAACCCCATGCACGGCATGCAAAAATCCAAAATAAACCTAGCCAAGAAACCCTCTCGGTTCTCCAAATATCCACGTAAAAATTATCCTAAAAATGCAATAAAATTCCTTCAATCCTTAGAAAGGTTGATGAGTTGAGTCGTGGGATGATTGAGCACGATTGCATGTGACTACAACCCGCCATGCAAAGTAAACTTCAATCAGGTTCAGGTGCGGGCTCGAATCTGGCGGTCTCGGTTTTAGGTTGCAAACTCACATCTTCTTCATGCCAAGTTATCACGTGTTTTGGCCTTGTTTGATCCTCCAAAGTTGGCTTAGAAATGTATAATTCTTCAATTAATTTTCCTGCAAAATTAACAAACATATTAAAAAAATTCTGAGCTCGGACTCGGGTGATTGCTCCACTTGGCATGTCAATCTGTGGCATGTCACAAGCTAGACTCTTTTGTTCCTGGAGAGTTTTGTTGAGTTCTCATTTTTCACTAGCAAATTTTCTCTTGTAACGTACACCATTTAGAGCACTGCCTGATACTAAAGTCAGTCTAATATTCAGAACATGTCAGACATCTTTAAGTACCATCTTGCATCTCGAGTTGATGTGGATATTGATGTCTCCCTTTTCAACTACCTTGGAAATATCCATTTTAACAATGACATAATTGCCCTGAAAGATTAAATATTTTTTATTTTGTCAAATAATTAAAACAATTATATTTTTTGTTTATTATAATTTCATCTTTTTGAAAAAAGTAATTAGAATACTTGAATATTCATGAAAAGTACTGTTCAGATAATTCTTAAAGTCTCCATTTCACACTTGGGTTCCTCAGCATTTAAGTAGGGACCCTACACTTATAATACATGTTAGGAAGAATATAAAAAACTTTTGTTTAGTTGTCCATCTTAAATTAAAAAAAAATGAAAATTGATATCGATACTAGATGCAATTCAACTTTTTTATTGTTGAAAAATATTTAGCGACGCTGGTTAGCTGGTTTAACTTTTATTATTGAGAAAACAAATTGTATTACTTTGAACCATTAATTAGATGATTAAACATATTATTTGTTATGTTTTAACTATAATTCTATTATATATAAATATTTTATATTGTTTTTAATATAATACGATTAAATCATAATAAAGTAATGTCATATAATAATTATTTAATTGAAATAAGATATGACTATTTATAAATTTCATCAATACAGTCCAAAGTAGGTAATTTAGTACCAATTTCCAAGTGAAGAGAGTGAGTTAAAATTCCAATCCCCACAAAATTTCGATCATGACTTAAGCTAATAAGGCGAGCTTGTAAACCTGCATGAGCCATGCTTAGTACTTTGTCTTGTGAGCTTGAGCAAGCTAGCCAAGCACGCAAGCTAGCATACCATGACTGGATTCTCAAGCCTCTTGAGCCCCATCAAAAACCCTCCACCTCACCCTAAATCACTTGTGTTCGCACATCGCTCCTACTTTGCTGATCCGATGATGTTCTCGCAAGCTAGCACACCATGACCCAAGCTCAAATAGCTTCCGTTTCTCAAATTTTGCTTTTCATTAAAAGATGGTAAAATTTTTATTTTGGATCATGCATTTATTACACGTAGTAACGGTAGACTTTCAAATACATTTTTAATTTAAAATTGTTTCGGAGGAATACATGATTTGTATGATCGTTCTAAGATAAATTACGATAAAAATCCTTTCATTCATTACTTGGATAACATTGTTCTAAAATCCACATAGCCACACTGACATGATATGGAGGGCCCAAAAATTCTCTTTCCATGAATGTTTATCTAATGTGTTTTTTAATTTTGTAGCTCCCTGTATCATTAAAGAATTCAACCTTGTTCGGCTCCAATTCTTTCCTTTTAAGTCAAAGCATGGAGACAATACTTGGTTTCGGCACAATTGGACTTCCAACACTTCCTCCGCCGTTTTGACAGCCCTCCAGGCCTCCACGCAAGTTGATGTCGTCATGAAAAAGGTGCCCAACTTCTCAAGGTTTTCATAGAGTGGTAGAAAATTAAATTTGGACACCGTTTACTATGTCCACCGAAGTGATAACAGAGAGGTCAGTGCAAGAAAATTGCTCGGGAAACTACTTACCCGGTTTGAAGAAATTGGGCCAACCGAGCCACCCGGTACCTAAACCTTGCAATTGGAAGTTCATTTTAATTACAAAATTTGCTCATGGTTTAGGTTTATTTCATTGCTGAATAATTCTCACATGGGTGTGCGTGGGTATTGATGGGTATGACATGGGTTTTGTGGATTTCTAGTGGGTTTTTGCATGGATTTCATAAGTCTCATGCAAAGGGGACCACTTTTGATTTCTTCCCTCTCTCTCCCACGTAAAGTGGTCCCATTTTCCTTGAAGATTTCGTGGGTTACCTGAAGGATATCTAGAATTAGTTTTCATTTAAATTTTAGAGTCATGCATATGCCATTTTGTTTAGGGTTTGGTGACTCAACCAATCGGCATATTTTCCCTTCTTTTTGAGAGGTGTTATAAACCCTCTCCAGGAACTTTTGTAAGGAGCTTTGGTTAATAGAAACTTTGAGTTTTCTTGAATTCTCCTTAATTCTCCTCAGCTCCTCAAATCTCCTCTGGCACCGGTGAGTTATATCCGGCCAACCGGTAAGGGTTTCTCCTTGGTTGTTTGCTTCTCTTCCGAGCTAGAGAAGCTAGGCCATGCTGCAACGCTCCAGCCACTCCTCGTGGTCATTAGGGTGAGTTTGCAATTCATTAGCTCTTCATCCATATCGTTTTACCCTCCATTTTTCCGACCATTCCTCCAATCTCCAGTTTTCTGGCAGATTTGAGTCACCTCCACTTCCTTCAACATATCTCCCTCATCCGTGATCCAAATCCTCTCAAATTTGGAGGTTATCTTCTTCATTCATCCACCAAAGAATCCTCCAAATTTCAGCCCCTACTTCCCTTTCTCCAATCCAAATCTACCTCCACAAAATAGCCTCCAAACTTCCGAGAACCCCCTCCCTTATTTTCTTCCTTCTTCCTATTTTCCCCTACGTGAATCGTGTCACACACTCACATGAGCACTTTCTCAACTCGTCGTTCTGTTGTTTTTCTTTCAATTATATCAACAACAACATCACCTACACCACAAAGTTCATCTATGAGTTTAGTGTTCATTAAGTAAATCATGACATGCATGATTGTTATCATGACATGCATTTATTAAACATTTTCTTTCTCAACTGCCCGTTTTGTAATTTTCTTGAAAACATAATGTGTAAGACGCTACTGAAAAAGCATAAAATGAATGTAAAAAGCATATCATAACTATCCATTACATAAACCTAATAATTCACCTCATCATAGAAAAGATCACATTATTTTATCTAAATTTATAAACTACATTAGCTTAACTACTTCATAATTGCTAAAGACATACATCTTCCATTTAACATAAAAACACATCATCGTGACATTAACATAATTGCAATATCGTGACAGATATGACATTCTTAATCAATTAGAACTAACACTTTAAACAGATCCTAGAGTTATATACCATTAATTAACATGGTCTATTTTTATAATTAAACAACTAATGTCATAAGAAACAAACATACTCTAAAACTTAATGGTGTAGGCCCAAGAGGCAAAACACACACATAACATTACTTACCTTATGTCCTTAAGAATTATGAAATACATGCCCAATGCTTCTTAATCACTTTATAACCTCATGATTTGGAGCTCAAAAGATTCACCTAGATGAGGGAACACATCTTTCCAAGGGCTTTGAGGTTATATTTCAGTTTTTTCCCATTCAGTTCTCCTTTTCTCTCTCTAAAACTCTTTCTCCATTTTTGTGCTCAATCTCTCTCTACAGCCACGAAATAATCCCAATTATCATTATTTGATCATACCTACATTGACTAATTAACCTAAATTAGCACTTAGTTGATCCTCAAGATGAACTTAATTAATCATATTAGTAAACCTTAATTACTCGTTAATCACTCACTAATTACACCTAAATCATAATTTGTCACTAATTCAATAGTGACATGTGATACTTTTTTATTGCTTTGCTACTCTAATGTAAAAAAAAAATCATATTTTACATTGAATAATAGTCTTTGATTAAGGTTTATTTGAGGTATATTATTGATTTAGCAGGAAATGTCAGGTGGAGGTGGCATATCGTTAAAGCATGAAGTCAAATTTCACTTACCATATAATTTATCATAATTATGTAACACTAGCTTTTTTATCTTTTCATTATTATTTGACATACTTAATTTATCTTAAAAGTAAAAGACTTTTTTCAAGGCATCAACTTATTCTACGACGTTAGCCAAATAAGAATACATATTTGTGAAAAATTCTTATTTAGAAACTCAATTAAATACCATAAACTATAAAAGAATACATAGTTACAGTCCAAGAAACATCTCATAAAGCCAATGTTGGTAATGAGTCTGTAAAAACAATGTTGACCAAGTCAGTGCTCTCATACCATATTTGTATACTAATTCTCAAATTTACTTTTCATAAAAAGATAGTAAAATTTTTATTTTTGATCATGCATTTATAACACATAGCAACAAAAGACTTTCAAATACATTTTTAATTAAAATCTATTTTGGAAAAATATATGAATTGCATCATAAACATTACAATAAAAATCCAAATGTTTGTTACATGGACAACATTATTCTAAGATCCACAGTCACACTCACAGGAACACTTTCTCAACTTTTCGTTTCGTTGTTTCTTTCTTTCAATTATACCAACACCAACATCCCGTAATTCAAAAAATTCATCTATTAGTCTAGTGCTCAATATATAAAGCATGACATATATGAATGCTAACATGATATGCATTTGTAAAATATTTTCTTTCTTTTTTAGTTTTGGGTCGACCAGCCTATTTAAATTCTAGGGTTCACCTCGTAAATCGACTATCTCGTGGCTCGGCCAATTCATCTATTAGCCTAGGTTCCACATCGTAACTCGACTATCTTGTGGTTTGCCCATTTATTTGTTTTGGGTTCCACCTTGTGGCTCTGTTAATCTATTAGCCCAGATTCCACCATGTGAATCAAACACCTTGTGGCTCACTGATTTCTTATCTCATTGTGCTTCTTTCTTTACTTTTCATCTTTCACAAAAACTGATCCATGAAAATAGGTCATATTTTTTTTGAAAATATGATGCATGAGATGCTCATGAAAATGCATAAAATGAAACATAACATAAAAATAAACATAAACATAACAATTCATCACATCGTAGAAAAACCATATTATTTTATCTATATTTGTAAGCTATAATAGATTAACTACTTCACAATTGCTAAGGACATATACATCTTCTATTTAACATAAAAAGACATCATCGTGACACTAACATAATTGCAACATATTATTTAAAAGCATGACATTCATTATCAATCAGACTTAACACTTGAAAACAGATCCTCTATAATACCAAAAAAAAGTTACCTACTTTTATAATAAATTAAGATAATTATTTTAATAGGAAAAAAATGAAAAAGCTAGCATCAGACAATTAACATAAACATGCTAGTAAGTGAAATTATACTTCTTGATGTAAGGATATGTCACCTCTACCTTACATTATCTTCTTAATCAATGATATTGTTTAAATAAACCTAATCAAAGAATATTATTAGATATAAATATGATTTTATAATTTAAAGTAAATAAGCAATAAGAAAGTGCTACGTGTCCTTAATTTGATTAGTGATTAATTGTAATTAAGATATAATTAGTGAGTCATTAAGATGTAATTAAGGTTTGTTAATCATGATTAATTAAGTAAATCTTAAGGCTTAGCTTGGTACTAATTTAGATTAATTAGTTAAGCTAAATATATTTTCAAGATAATAATTAAGGTATTTTAGCAATTAAATACATAAAGAAGAAAAAAATAATAAACATAATAAGATAAGTTGGACTAAAAGGTAAATTCATCATAACATCTATCTAAAAAAAGGAAGAAATGACTAAGGATCGGTCATTTTTGTGGTTGTAGAGAGAGAAAGGGAGAAAATGTGCAAAAATTGAGAAAGAGTTTTGGAGAGAGAAAGTGAAAATTAAAGGTGAATGAGACAAATTTGGCCTCCAAGTCCTTGACGAAGTGTTCATCTCATCAAGAAGAATCTATTGAGCTAAAAATCATGAGGTAATATTTATGTTATGTATGGATTAGAATAATCATAATTAAGGATAGAATAGTTAAAGAATAATTGTGGTTTTTAGAGGATTTATTAATGGTATGATAATTAGTTATTTAGTGCTCAAAATTTGAAGGTTATGGTGATGGTTCTGTATAAAGGATATATCATCATGTTATAATGACTTAGGAGTGGATATACATAAAAGATAAACTAAATTGGTCCATATTGTTCATGGTATACCAAAATCATTAAAAAATTGTCAAATATGTCCAGTTTCAGATAATGCATTAAAAACTTAAGTTAGACAAAGTCATTGGGCAAGTCCTTTTACCACGTTCAAATAGATACCTTGTGCGAGATTTGAGCTTTGTAATGAAGGCATTTGGAATTGTATATGATAAGTTTTGATACTTTGAAGATGCTGCAAAACAGTAAACAATATTTTGGGTTATGATTAATAGTTGTTTTATTTATAGGTTATGAATAAAGTCATTGATTATGTGTTGCCCTACAACATGAAGTGTTAGGTTATGCTTGTTTCTTACAACATGAATTGATTAACGATGAGATAAAACATGTTGAATGATAGTATCTAGCTCGAGGATATTGTTTTTAAGTGTCAAATTTTATTGATTTATGAATGTTATGTTTGTAGATAACATGTTGCAATTATGTTAAATATCACAAGGATTTGTTCTATGTTAAAATGGAAAAAGTATATGTATTTAGCAATTGTGAAGTAGTTAAGCTAATGTAGCTTACGAACTGAGATAGAATACAATGAGCTTTTCTATGATGTGATGAAATATTATGTTTATGTTATACATGATAATGATTTGCTTTGTACATCCATATTATGCATGTTCATGATCATCTTATGCATCGTGTTTTCAAGAAATTTACATGCATGAAATTTCATATGAAACAAAATATGAAAATGGTTGTTTAGGTTGAGCTCGAATAACCAACGAAAGACAAAGATAACAAGAAAGAAAGAGAAAGTTATGTAAAGGTCATTGAGAAGATGTTTGAGTTGGATGTTCTGCTAGGTGGACTCAAGTTTGTGGTCTGTCAACACTTGGAATCAAGTTGGCTGTCCCGTTAGGTTGACTCAAGTTTGTGGTCTCTCGTTCCTTGCCAGAAAGTCTCAATGATGAGAAAATATGAAAATTAAAGGAAAAAAAAACCTAAAAAAAAAAAAGAAAATATTTTGCAAATTCATATCTTGTTAGCATTCTTGCATTTCATTCTTTACTTACTGAGCACTAGGTTCATAGATGAACTTTGTGGTGTAGGTGATGGTAACATTCAGTTGAAGAAGTGCTCTCATGATTGTGGCTACGTGGCTATTGAAACGATGTTATCCAAGCAACGAACAAGAGGATTTTTATTGTAATGTATTTTAGAACGATCATGTGAATCATGTATTCCTCGAAAAGAAATTCTAATAATAAATGTGTTTCAAAGTCTTTCGCTGCTACGTTTTACAAATACATGATCAAAACCAAAAAATTACCATCTTTTTATGAAAAATAAAGTTTAGGAAACAGTACATTATAGGGCATTACATCCTCTAGCTATATACATTCAATTAACATGTTCTATTTTATCATTAAACAACTAATGTCATAAGAAACAAGCATACCTTAACACTTAATGATGACTAATTATCATCATTTAATCATACCGTTTATAACTAATAATCTACATTAGCACTAACCTAATTCTCAATATTAACTTAATTAATCATGATTAGTAAACCTTAATTACCTTTTAATCACTAACTAATTACACCTTAATCATAATTAGTTACTAATCCAATATTGACATGTGAGACTTTCTAATTGATTCTCTACTTTAATATATAAAATCATATTTTACATCTAATAATAGTCTTTGATTAAGGTTTATTTGGGCTATCTTATTGATTTAGGGGGAAATTTAAGGTGGAGGTGAAACATCTTTAAAGCATGAAGTGAAAGTTTAGTAACCATCATATTTATCTTAATTGTCTAACACTAGCTTTTGCATCTTTTATTAATCATTTGACATATATTTCATTTAAAATACTCAAATATTTATAATTAATTTATCTTCAAAATAGGTGACTTTTTTGGGTAGTATAGTCGTTGGTTGTAGCATCTCGCGTTCGACGAACTCCTTCACGGTCATCAACCCTTCTTCACATTCTCGTCTGCTCATCGGTCATCATCTTTTGCTTGTCAGCCATCGTCGAGAGGAGAATCATTTTGGGTTCTCATATCTCTCATCACTCTCTGGCCACACATACAGACTACAATGTGCCTGCGTGGAGACCACGAAGCAACAATCATCTCCACAGTTGCTTGATCATAACAACAATTTTGCTTATTCAATTTCTTTCAAAGCTATAAGGTATATTTAAAATGAAATTGTTAACATATTCTTATTAGGACTTGTACTTGTGGATTTGAAAACGATTTCAAATTCATTACGTCATACTAGTTATTGGTGAATGATATCAAATTAATATAATTTTTTTACTTAGTTTTTATCGATATAGACCCATGTTTTTCAATTGGATAAATATATTGACGATGACCTTGTAGAAATTAGGGCAATGAATCTTGTACTTTTGATTGGTCAAATATCTATGCAAGCATCCACTTCTTCACTCAAATATCAAAAAACTAAAACACGAATATTTAGAGATATTTTAAAATGAAATAAATTATTAGAGGTGGAAAATTAGAAACTAGGGTGCATCGACTACAAGCACTATTTTGCGAAAAACTATGCAGACGTGTCGACTATTAGCAATTAGTAGTCACTATAAAAAATATCAACTTAAACGAGCAATCTAGAAATTGTACACAATTATGATAAAATACTAGTGATAATAAGAGTTTTTCATATTCACATGATAAAATAAGAGAATGAGTTACAAAATATAAAATACAATCAAAGATGCTCTTATTGATGTTTGATAGCAAGGTATATAAAAATTTGTGAGAAAATATGTTAATCTTAATTATAAAAATTCTAATGTTAGTCATTCTTTTTTTTCTTCTCATGTCCCTTCTAACTCTAGTAGTGATTTCATTTTTTGATGTTCATTATGGATCAGATAGTCCAACACTATATAAAATTTATTAGGTTGGAATTATGAAATTGACAATTGGCTAGGAAGTATGAAATTGACAATTGGCTCAACCAGGTGCAACAATGACATCAATTAGAACCCTTTAATTATGCCCGATAACTTGTTCAAATTTTAATAAAAATTATTATACATGCCGTGAAATGATGAATTGGACTAAGAAAATTAACACAAGTATGTTTTAAGGAAATGATATGAGATTTTAAAAAATGGCATCATTAAATCTCAGATGTGTTGCATCTTAATTGCTTTATAAATCTTGTAAAAAAGTATTGTTTGAAGCAAGTCTACTAAACTTAATCAAAATTGAAATTAAAGATATGATGACCGTGACAGTTATAAAATATCCTGGACCAAGTTTAAGTTTTCGCGCATAAGGACACTATCCATTCGAGGTAGAATCAGTACGATTTGGTTGAGCTAGTGCATTGGTGGGTGAAACCAAAATTGGTTTCGGATTTAGAAATTTAAAATAGTCATCGAATCGTTAATAACTTAAGTTTTCCATACGGTGCACTTCAATTTTCTATTCCCTCATATTGGGTCTCGGTTTTTCCGGTTTTGGGCCGAATCTAGATTTTATTTTTTCAGGTTATGTTGAATTTTCAAAAAACATCTGATGTAAAGCAATAAGAAATTTACCACGTGAACTAAAAATGATTAATAACAATATGGTAAAGGTGATATTGAAATTACAAATACAATTTTACTTTATAAATTAGATTAATAAATTTCAAAAAAATTTTAGGTTAATGTTTTAATTTTTAAACATTTTTAATGTATATTTTGCTTCTCTCAATTTGGTGTTGACAAGTTTGTTAGCGAGGAAAATTCAGGGTAAGGCTCGACATGTTTAGTTGTTATGCTATTGTTGATGGTGGTTTGACGTAGAATCATTTTATGGCTCAACAGACTCTAGGCCTTTGCAAGTCTACACCAACGCTGAAAGGCATAGGATTTAAATTTTGTACAAAAGAACAGAAAAATAGTTGATTTTCGTTGCATCCTTTGTGTTCATAATTTGTAAAATTAAAAAAATAACAATAATAAAAAGCTGGAAAAACAACCCCAATGAAACGACGATTCAAAACAAAAATATGTAGAGCTGGTGGTGAGGAATTCCATCACAGTTTGCAGATATTTCCATCTTCACTGATGAACAAATTTGCAGCTTGAGAAATGGTAGGGCTGGTCTCATAATTCGGAGTTTCCACTGAAACCAAACAGAATTTCAGACATTCGGCTCAATTTTTTAGCTTCCTCTTTCTCCACTCCACATCACAAGTTTACCTTTCTGTGGCCCCGCAAAATTATGGGAAAAGTACCTTCTTGAAGCTGAAGATACTCAAAATGGTGTCCAAAATCAGCCCCAAGAGATTCAAATGATGATACAAAATTCTTAGCATTCTTCGCATGTTTTTCTCTGACACTCCAACTAATCTCACGAGCATACAGCATTGAAGCTAAAGGAGATCGAAATGACGAACGAAAGAGCATGTTGAATGTCAACATGTATCATATCAATGTTTAAATGCGGCAGAAAAGGGTCCGCGTCCCTACAATTTCAGGGCCAAATGCAAACTGCCCACGGAGAACAAACAGAAGATTGAAGCTCATTTGAAACTACATTAACTTTAAGCAAATCCCAAGCTGAGTCCTACTGCAGGTCATTTTTATTCCATAAATGCCACTCATCCAGAAAGCCAAGTTAACCTCGCACGTTCTCACCGCAAAACAGAGCAAATTGCATAATATTCAACAGTAAATGTAAAAAATTATGCTTTTTCTCCCTCGATTTTGAATCAAATCTTCAGAAACATAGCAGTTCATTATATGCACGAGGAGATAAATGTACCTCCAATCCAACGCACCACTTCACATTGTTAGAATCAGCTAAAATTTGATCTCATTGGATAGTTCTTGAAAGCTTGCACTTGGAAATGAATGTCGTATCAGTATAATTTAGACTACAAAACTTGAGTAGCTCTGCAGATTGCTGCTTCAAAGCCGGCCCACACCCACTTTGAATCACAAGGAGGAGCTTAGCAGCAAGACCTTCATCGACAGCAACACAAGAACATTCATCCGGGGCAACTTTGCACACGGCCGATAATATTGATAATGCATGTCGAGTACAGCTCTCGGAGATTCTCATAATGAGCTTCACCATGTTTGGTATCGTTTCTGAGCACTCTTTTAATGCTAACCCTCCTTCAGGTACACACGACAAGCTTTCCAATATGACTAGTACGAGCTCTACACTATCGTGGCCTAGAGAAGGTAACATTTCGACCAATTGTCGAACAAAACCGATCCTTACAACCAAAGTTTTCGCTTCCAAATGCACGCAGATTTTTCTGAGGAGTTTGAGTCCGGTATAGACACCATTTGGGTGCCTCATGTCTTTGATCAGTCGCATAAGTCCAACTAAAAGTCTGTGGCTTGAGACGATTTCTGGATGGGAATCCTCATCTTCCATCAGCTTCTCGATCAGAAGAGTACAATTGGTTTTAGTTGCAATTGAGCCTTCGTGTAAAATGTCAACTAGCACTGAAAACTTTTCAGGCTGCAGCAGATTTTTTTTCGAGTCAGAATTGAGTTCCAAATTGACAAGAATCACAATGGCTTCGGACCCAACATCGTGAGAAGTATAAGAACACAATAATGATGAAATAATAGAAATGCCTCCTTCCTCTATCACTGTTTTCTTGACTGTTCCATGAGCCGCCACGAATTGTCGGAGCTCCTTCAGGGCTTGAACTCTCCCCTGGCCTTTCACTTTTTTGAGGTTTTTAAGAATTTCGGATGTTCTTCCCTGTACGTCTTCGGACTGTTTCTTCATCAATGCATACTTCTGGGTGAACCAGATGTAGATTAGATGGTAAAGCATGGTGTTAGGAGTAATGGAATCATCCCATAGTTCCTGCATCGTTGTAGGGCAGATGTAATGCCCCAAATTGAACCATTTGAGAATGTTCGATCTCTCGTAGGTTTGGCCTGTGCATAGTGTCACTGGCTCTTGCATTGGCTCGAGAGAGATGGGGCAGATGAACACCGACGGCACCTCGGATAAGTTAAGATCTTCAATCATCTTCTTCAGATCTAATTTCTCGACAACTCCGGCTCCGACACCATCACCGCCGCCAATGCCGTCCAGTACCCCATCTTTTACGGCTGTTTCCAGATCTAGAACTTGCCCAGCTCCACTGCCGTCAAAACCAACAAGCTCATCTCGCTTCAAAGACTGAAACATCAGCATCTTCGAAACAATCAAAAATTTTCAATTCAATACGGAGCTAGCTCGCTTTAAAGCATATTACAAATCAAAATAGCAGAACTGCGGTCGAGAAAAAAAAAACGAATGAGATTTCTTCCAACCTTTTTCACATTGACCATGATTTCCATCATAACTCTCCTTTACACCGTACAGAAAGCACACTACAACCTATGTCTGCTTCACATTGGTCTAAATGATCTTTTCCAGGGTCAAAAGCATGATGACCAAAACATCGTAAAATACAACCACAACTCTTCAATTCCAGCTCTTCGATACCTGTCAAACCTCAAAACCTTTTTTGCAGAACAGCGAAAAGGTGCAAAACAAAAGAAAAACCAAACTCCAGCGAGAAACAATAGAAATACAGAATCAAGTACGAAAATCGCAGGAAGGATCCAGACCCAGATCGAAAAATATAAAAATACGAAGAAATTAGAATAGAATCGGGAAAAAATAACCAGAAATTTCGTGCCGCTGTGGGCAGAGAGTGAGTGTGGAAAGGGTGAGAAAGCACAGAGAAGCAATCTTCGTGGTAAAAATCTCTCACCTTTTCTATAAACCCTTGTTTTCTCAAAGAAACAATTAAGGGGATTGACCAGGAATTAACGGGCTGCAGCCGGTCAGTGACCGTACGCTCCACGTGCATATCACTGCACCCATTCTTTAAGGTTGATATTTTTAAAAGTTAGTTTTGAACAAATATAACAAATGTCATTAATCCATTGAATCAAACAATTGAATTCATGTATTTTTTCTACGTCAAAACATTATTTGAAAATATAGTAAATTAAGCATGTCAATTATGCATATATGTTCATAATTGTGAATTAGAATCTAAAATATATAATTATTCAAAAAAATTAGAAATAAAATTGTAAAAACTAAAAAGAAGCTAAATTATATTAAATTTTATGATAATATATCGGCTGATAACTGTCTAAATTTTAAGGTGTTAATTAATAATTTATAATTTAGTTGAAAAATAGTCATACTTTAAAGTGTTTATTGACATAATTAAAAGTTTAATATGTAACTGAAAAATATCTTTTACCCTTGTATCAATCGATACCTCGAAATATAAGAAATTTTTAAATGAAACCTTATAATTTTAATTTTACCAATTAACAATAACTATATTTTTAATTGACACCGTTGACTTAAAATTTCAACAACATAAATTTTTGTTACTATGCATTTTCTTGCATTCAATTTCATTTTTTTATCATTCTATTTTTCCTTGTTAACTATTCTAATCAAGAATATATTTAATTAACGAAAATTAGAAATTAATTCTAAAAAGAGTTTTTAATTAACTTACATTTCATGATAAAGTATCGATTGATAATTTCTCAAACTTCGAAGTACTAAATGATAAATTAGATGTTAAGCGTGTTGCTTAAAAATAGTAATACTTTAAGGTATTAATTGATACAATTAAAATTTTAAGTTACTCAAAATACAATAGATACGTAAACTAAAAAGTTAAACTTACAAATACTCATAATATTAGTTTTATTTAAAATTTATTATAATAATAATGACTAGCAGTGTTCTTGGTCCAAGTTTGTCCAGTTTTCATAAAAATTAAGATTGGACCATAATATTTTAGTTTTAAATTTTTTAGACTAGAATTGGGTTAATAATTGCTAGAACATATAAAATTGTACCAAGTATTTAATTTTGGATATGGTCTGATTTTGATCTTTTCATAATGAATATAAAGAATTTACTTGATATTCAATTTACTGTAAACATATTTTTTCAAAGAAAAATCCACAAACATATGCCATATACATTAAAAACAATTAAGCAAATTTCATTATCTATTAAAAATGCCCATTAAAATTATGCATTCTTCATTAATAAGATCTTTTTAAAAGGAAACATGTCAATTAGACTTAAGTTATTGTTTAATATTTGTCTCGTCCCATTTTCATAGGTTTTGACTATTAACATCAAGAACCGACTCAAAATCTTTTAATTGTTTATTATACAGCCTAAAATTTATTTTTAATTTAAGAAAAATTTACGAAGATTATATTAAATTTTTTTATTTTGATCTAGTTCTAAGTAGGGGTGGCAAATGGCTCGGACCGTTACTGTTACTGAGCAGGCTCAGCCCGCTCGTGAAAGGCGGGCTAAACCGAGCTCATTTTTTCAGGCTGACGAGCCCGCCGAGCATGGGCTCGATGAGCGGGCCGCGAGCCCGGCTCGCGAGCCTGATGAGACCGCAAATAAAAGGTGTCGACCGCCTTTTGCAAACTGTCGACCGCAAGAACGCCTTTTGCAAGGTGTCGACTGCTTATGTAAGGTGTCGACCGCGTTGCTTTTAAAGTTACAAAACAAAGACGGAACACAGAAACACAAACCCTAATCTCAATTCTCAAATAAAACTTCTCGTCGTTCTCGACTCTGAGAGACTGAGACTGACATCTTCCTCCTTCAGCAGCGGCGCTTCAATTCCTGGTAATTGCTCAGTTTATCTGTTTTCTCTTCTAGAGCTCAAAGATCTTCCTGGTAATTCCTATTTCCTGGTCGATCCCTAGTCTCTACTAATTGGCTAATTGCTATCTAAATTGTTCAAAATTTAAAATCATGGCTTTTTCATCAAATTCCCGCTCTAAAAACAAAAGGCAGAAAGTGACTTCAAATAGTGACATACCGACCACAATCGAAGTGTTTGATAAATATTTGGTTGCAAACATGAAGTCTAAAAATTCTTATCAGTCCGAATTTCAATATAAGTCGATCATTCTTAGTCGTGTTTTTGAAGAACACTATCTTACTGGATTAGACATCTACAATTTGCTAAATCGTATAGGATTAGCCACTCTGTTTCAATTTCCCGGTCAATATTTTGAAAATGCAATTAGACTATTCTATGCAAATTTCTCATACTCTGTACAACCCCTTCAAGTAAGAAGTTATGTGTATGGCAAACACATAACGCTCAATTCCCGTAAAATCAATGATCTAGTGAAATGCATGGACAATAAGTGTGTAGTAGCATCAATTTGTCAAGAATAGTAATTATCCTTCTTTTCTGAGAATGATTGTAAAAAATCCGGATACTTCTCTTTCTTTCCGACCTAAAGCTAGTGACCTTAACGTAGAAGCTTGTCTTATTCACCACATGATTACTTATAATCTTCTTCCGAAGGATGGTCATCGCGACCATATAAGTAGAATGGATTTGTTTCTCCTCCACAACATCTATAACGAAACCAATTTTAATGTTGGTTATGTTATTGTCAAACGCATGATCGAATTATTTGAAAATGCTTCTAAGTCGTTGCCATATAACCTCATGTTAATGACAATCTTTAATGATTCTGGAGTCGTGTTTCCTACAAATGAGTCTTCACTACCTGTGAGGAAGGTAGACTCTTACTCTGAGTCTACTCTTGCTCGCATGAGAATTGTTTGTGATGAAGATGGTATCTGGATATTTAAAGTGAATAACCAAAATGTGTATCAGGGAGCTCTCTCTGTTTCAGTTTCAACACATTAGCCTTCAGTTCCTGCCCCTCAACCCATTATTCCAGATCAACTCAAAGCCTATTTGGAATTCAAATTCGATCAGTTAACAGGAACCATAGATGGCTTGGGAAATTACGTGGAAGAGAGGATGAATGACTTAGAAGACAAGCTCTATTGTCTATATCGAAAAGTTCAGGACCTCAACTCATCTTCCTTTTCAGATCCTCCGAATGACTCTGCTCCTGAGGCTGAACCGAAACCAGCTTCAGAACCTTCAACTGTTGCTGCTCCATCAGAAGATTAGATTAATGTTAATGTAAATTGTAATAGACTTCACTTGGTGTGCGAATATATATTTTGGATTTTTTATTGATGCTCTAATAACTAATAGTAATTATCTTGACTGGTTATATGAATATATATATTTTTGGATTTTTGATTGATGCTCTAATGACTAATAGGAATACTCTTGACTGGTTCTGGTTGTATGAATATATATTTTCGGATAATGCTTAGAAGTGTCGACCGGAACTCCAAAGTGTCGATCGCCAGACGCAGGGGTCGACCGCTTAGTGAAACAGAAGACTTAAAAGTGTCGACCTAAGCATACAAGGGTCGACCGGAACTCCAAAGTGTGACCTCCAGACGCAGTGGTCGACCGCTTAGTGAAACAGAAGACTTAAAACTGGAACTCCAAAGTGTCGACCGCCAGACACTGGGGTCGACCGCTTAGTGAAACAAAAGACTTAAAAGTGTCGACCTAAGCATACAAGGGTCGACCGGAACTCCAAAGTGTCGACCGCCAGACGTAGGGGTCGACCGAAAAATTCTGAAGCAATGCCGCAACGGTCTGATGACCATTGCAATATTTTAACTTATTTTTTTCTTTCTCCCTCCCTATAAATATAACACATTCTCCTTCAATATTTTCACCAAATTCTCTTTCAATCTCTCAACTTCTTAATTTATAATACTCTTACTTGTGCCTGCTAATTCATAATTTTTTTAAGAAATTTGCTCCCTCTCAAATTTTATTTCTATCTCTCAACAAGGTATATTTATATTTTATTTGTGTAATTTATTTTTTATTATTTTTATGTAATTTACGAACTATAAATTTTGCTTGTAATTTTCGTAGGACTCGTATTCGTGGAGGTGATCACAAATTTATACCACATACAAGCCGTTGTTAAGTAATTGGTATGCGCTGTGAGGTATCATTTTATTTTGTTAAATATTTTGCAATAGTTACATTTTTTAATTATGGATCCACGTAATATTCTAGTTGATACATTTAGTGATGATGATATTGAAGAAATTAGGAAAGATAATCCTGCATTTTCAATTGGCCAATCATCTGCACAAGCATCCACTTCTTCACCTAGAAAAAAAAAGAAACAAATCGTCGAATGTTTGGAATCATTTTGAATTGAATGCTATTAATGTTGGTGAAAAAATAGAAAATAGAGCACAATGCAAATATTGTATTAAGTATTATGCATACGAATCTGATAGTTCTACTAGCACTATTGGTAGACATTTTAAAAAATGTCACTTAAACGAGCACATGAGAGACCATTCACAAACGCTCTTAGATGCTAGTGGTAGTGGCACTTTGAAATATTCACATAATAAAATGAGAGAAGAAGTAGCAAAATACGTATCACAATCCGAGGTACCTTTGTCAATGTTTGATAACGAGTTGTTTGAAAATTTTATGAAAGAATATATTAATCCTAGTTTTAAACGAATCTCTAGAAGTACAATTAGAAATGATATTATTAAATAGTATAATAATATGAAAAATAAATTAATAGCATTTTTTAATGCATTGTGTATGTCTATTTGTATTACCTCTGATTTATGGAGTGCACCTAACGTATTAGGATATTGTAGTAACTTCTCATTGTTAGCTTTAAAAGTGTGTTTAAAGTAATCAACTATGTAAGATGAGCGTGAAAGATAAAATAAACTTTTTACAATGCTTAAATTAGACTTAACCATTCATGAGAAATACCCTCTTTGAAGGGTACAATTAAAGTCTAACAATTTGTTTAAGTGCTGCAAAAATTTCATATATATATGCAGTTTGTGTCGACCCCTAGCTTGTTTGTGTCAACCCTTAGATAATCCAGAAACTTAGCTTTCTTAGTTTGTGTCGACCCATAGTGTTTGTGTCGACCCTTAAGAAAATCCAGTAGCTCAGTCTTTCACTGATTGTGTCGACCCTTAGGTGTTTGTGTCGACCCATGTTCAAAACATAAGCTTAGTCATTCATATTTTGTGTCAACCCATAGTGTCCTTGTGTCGACCCCTGTCCAAAACAGAAGCTGAGTATCAGCTCGACCCATCTATACAAATTGTGTCGACCCCAAATAGGCAGTGCAGCGTGTATATTGTGTCGACCCATCCGAACTGATTGTGTCGACCTCAGAGAAGAGTTTGTGTCGACCTTACCAAATTTCATGTGTCGACCCCTCGTAGCTGAGCCTCTTGTCTGCAACTACATTTGTGTCGACCCCAGAAATTCAGAGAACAAATTGTGTCGACCACTCAGAGAACATAAAGAATTGAATTTTCGGAGAAACAATACTTGTGTCGACCCAACCTACATTTGTGTCGACCCCAACAATTTTCAGAGAAGATTTTGTGTCGACCCCAACAACATTTGTGTCGACCCAATTCAGCAGATCAGCACCAACAGTCAAATATTCTCAACGGCTATATTCTTGATGTGTCTACCGGCTAGTGCTTGTGTCGACCCCATAAGGATTTGTGTCGACCCAACTGGACAGATCAGCAGAAAATCTATAAATAGATGAAGCGATCTCATTTGAAGAAGGAGATTTTTGACGAAGAGAAAACACGCCCAAACTCTGCAAAATTTATTTTCAAATATCTCTCTTACTCTCTCATCATTGTATTCATCTTTGATCATCATTCTTATGATCGAGAGAGTCGGTTTAGAAACCGCAAACTTCCTAAACACTCTTGTTGAGGACTTCATTGTAAAAGGGATGACGCTCCTTCAAGAAAAGAGTCATTGTAAAAGGGGTGATGCTCCTTCAAGAAAAGAGTCAAAAGGTTCGGTTGACACCCGTAAGTCAATCAGAGTGAAGCTCAAGGTTTGAGCGAGCAAGGTTTGAGCGAGAAAGATCTTCAAGGAGGTACCTTGAAGCGCGGACGTAGGCAATGTTGGCCGAACCGCGTTACCAATCCGGTGTCACTCTCTTACTATAAACTCTTATTTATTTGTTTAAGTATTCCGCACTAGAGTTTAGAAATAACTAAACAATTCGCACGAGCTTGACTTAGTAAACGAAAAAGTTTAGTTAACCTAATTCACTCCCCCCTAGGTTAATCTCGATCCTACACTCATTTTATTGATGACTCTTGACAATTAAATAAAAGAATATTAGGATTTCGTAGTTGTGAATATCCTCATAGTAGAGTTACTATTTATAGATCTATTGTTGGAATTTTGCAAGAATATGCCATTAGAGATAGAATTTTTAGCATTACTCTCGATAACGTTTCTACTAATGATGTTGCTATTGTTCAATTTAAGAAATTATTTCAATTATATACTTCTCATAATTCTCTTTTTCATATGAGATGTGTTTGTTATATTTTAAATTTAATTGTTAAAGATGGAATGCCGTTTATTTCTCCGCATATTGAATCAATTAGATCTGTAATTTCTTATATTATTTCATCTAATACTCGACAACAATTAAAAACCGAGAAAATTTTGTAAAGTTGCTCAAATTAAACCAAGAAAATTAAAAACCGATGTAGATACTAGGTGGAATTCAACTTATTTAATGTTGAAAAATGATAAGCCATATTGGTTAGTTATTTGTGCTTTTATTAGTGAAAAAACAAAATGTATTTCTTTACATCATAGAAGTTGCGACGTTGCTAATTTATTTTATGATTTTCTAAAACCATTTTATGATGCTACAAATGAATGTTCGGGAATTTATTATCCTACTACTCATCTAATTCTTCCAAATTTTTTAAAATTAACGGCTACTTTTAAAAAATATAGACAAATTAATGAATTTTGTGATATACTTGATAAAATAGAGACAAAATTTAAAAAATATTGGTTTGACATACTTAATATTTTATGAATGACATTTATTGAATGACATTTTTTATGAATGACATTTTTAGCATTACTCTCCACAAGATTTATTGAATGACATTTTTTATGAACTAGATAGCGATGTTTATTCTTGTAGTTCACAAAGAAATGAAATCGATATTTATATCGAAACCCGCTATCAAATTTCTTGCAATGAGAATTTTGATATTTTGACTTGGTGGAAAGGCAACTCCACTTCATATCCTATTCTTTCTAGGTTGGCATAAGATCTACTAACTCATCTGGTCTCTACCGTAGCATCAGAGTCTGCTTTTAGTGCAAGTGGACGTGTGTACGATGATCGACGATGAAGACTTGCACTGGATATCGTGGAGGCACTCATTTGTATGAAGGATTGGAACGATGCTATCACGAGAGATCAACAACGAGCGGATGACATACTAGAAGAATTCCAAAATTTGGATGTCGAAGACTAGATATTTATTTAAATTAATAGTTTATGAAAGAAAAAAATATGTTTATGAATGACGGTGCATCATGTATGCAATTTATAGTATATGAGCTTTATTAAAAGAATAGTATTTAGTCTTCCACTGCAGTTTTAAGAAAAAGAAAAATGATTTCAGATTTACGATCATTTTACATCCTTCAGTTTTAAGTTTAAAAGAAAAAAAGAAAAAAAAATTAATTAAAATAAAACGGGACGTTACAATAAATAAATTATAATTATTTATATAAGATAAAATTATTTATGTATATTTGGCTCGTTAGACTCGGCTCGTTAACGTTAGGCTCGTGGCTCGCGAGCCGGCTCGAGTTGAAATTTTTTTAACAAAAGCTCGTTAAGCTTGGCTCGTTAAGCTCGACAGTCTCGTTAGGCTCGACAGACTCGATGAGCTAGACTTTTTCAAGCTCGGTTCGGCCGGCTAAGCTCGTTTATCATCTTTGATTTTAAGGTAGTGTCAAGACTAATAATAGCAAGCCGTTTCAAACATAAAAATAGAATAACTTATGGGGCCCATCAAATGAATTACTTCTTTAATTAATTAAACAAACTTTGGCGAAGTGCCAACTCTGCCCTTTGACTATGATAGTTTTTGTTTGACTTTGTACCCTCTCGTCTCGGCCACCTCTTTTTCTTTGACTGCTTTGCCTCAAATCCATTTGAAACCAATATGCGATGGCCACGAGTTGCAACCAATTTATAGTCTTTGTAAACCCCACGAAATGAATGATTACCCAATTTGTGAAATAGACTAAAAATAATAATTAAAAGATTAATGATAAATAGAATAAAAAATTTAGTTAAAAACTTTTGATAAATCATAACCTAATTTAAAATTTATGAAACTTTATAAATTATTATATTATAATATTGTAAATGTATGATAAATTTTCAAAAAAATTTAGTGATGTACAAAAGTTCAACTGAATTTATTTTTTTATGCATTCAAAATTTTTTATTTAATTGTAAAATTGTTAAAAATTCACTGAACGTTGTGAGAAATTGTCTTTCATTATTATAAATGTGTAAAAAAGTTTAAGATTTTTATTAAAATACAAAATTCAAAATGATTTTGTTTTATATGCATTTCAAAAATGGTAGCAAATCGTACAAATGTCGAAGAAATTTGAAACTTTCCAGATTATTCTTTTTTATTATTATAAATGTGTGATAAAAATTTTAAGTCATTCAGATAAGATTTACTTACGCAAATTAATTAAAAATAAAAATTTTGAAAAAAAAATTGGGTTCTTCATTCCAATATGGACACAGTGTCTTTTGGACGTTAGAAAAGTCCAAAAAAAAAATTAAAAACCCAGACGATTTTTTAGATATTTACCTAAAAGTCGAGGGGTTTTGCCCATAAAATTTTAAAGACCTGAATATTAAGGTTTTGGTTCTGTACTCAATTTGCTAGTCTTTTTTTAAATAAACTTGAATCTTGCTCCGAAATACTAATTTTTCACAACAACAAATTCTTCAAAATATAAAATAATAAATTCATTTAAAATAATTCAAATCTCATTTAAAGCATAATATTTAATCTCTTTAAAATTTAATTTAAAATAGTATTTGCATAGATTACTTTTGTTAATCGACTTCAATTCTATGCACAAATTATGTTCAAATATTTTTTTTATTTCTCAATTGAACATCATTCACATATACATCATAAAATCCAAGTACGAGCATAATGCTCAATAGACAACATGTAAGAAAATTTCTATGTAATATGAATATGAAATGCACATTTTTTGTGTAAAATATTACATATTTATTTTGTTCTATTCTTTTCTTATTTTTTATTTTTGATAATTCTTGATTTGTTGTAAAAATACCTGTTCAGGCATCTATGATGTAATTACAGTATGAACTTCATGAAAGAGCATGTCCTTTAGACCCCCTCACAATAAATCTTATTATTCATTTTCGTTAATGTTTATCCTTTTATTTATTAAATTTCAATAACATGGACTTGTTGTAAAAGATATATTTGGAGACAACAACGGTGCACTTGTAATCTGAATTTCATGAACGACCCTATATATTTGTCTAAAAACAAATTTTAGACGCATAATTCTTAGATCGGTTCGAGCCACCACTAGAAGGAATTGATAGCATTAGGCTTCCCTCGAAACGCTGTTACCTGATTTTTGCTCAAAATTGTTTAGCATTATATTATTATAATTAATATTATAAAGAATATTCCTAAAAGAATATTCTATTAGTTTATAGTGCTTCCAATCAATATGTGAAACGTGTAACCTTCTAGAAAGTTAAAATAATATAAATATATATAATAACTAGTTGATTAATTGGTAATATAAGTTCTCCAAGATCTAGAGCAGGCAAACGAGCCGGCTCGGGCAAACGAGCCAGCTCGACCGAGCCGAGCTCGGGTTCAGCCGGCTCGTCGAGCCTGTCGAGCTATTCGAGCCGAGCCTGTAGAGTCTGTTGAGCCTAATCGAGCCGAGCTTGTCGAGCTTTTTTTCTAAAAAATTTTACTCGAGCGAGCTATCGAGCCTCGAGCTATTCGAGCCGAGCGAGCCCAACTCCCGAGCCTAATCGAGCCAAAAACGAGCCGAGCTTAAATGAACCGAACAATTCGAGCGTAATGAGAAATTTGAAAAATAATCATTATAAAATTTAAAAAATTACATAGCATTTATTGAAAAATTACATAAAATTGTACCAAAATAATTATATTGTGCATCAATATTCAATACTCAATACATATGTAAACTTTAAAAAAAATTTAGTCGTCAAATTCCAAAATTTTGAATTCTTCCTCGAGTTCATCATCTCGTTGTTGCTCTCTCGTAACGGCATCGCTCCAATCATTCATGCATATGAGTGTTTCCACGAGATCCGGTGCAAGACTCTCTTGTCGATCGTCGTAAACGCGTCCACCCGCACTAAAAGCTGACTCGGACGCTACAGTTGAAACAGGAGGAGTTAGTAAATCACGGGCCATTTTTGAAAGTATCGGATACAATCCCGAATTATTTTTCCACCAACTCAAGATATCGAAGGTCGTATCACGAGGAATTTCGAAACGCGTATCTAAATATGTATCTAGTTCCGTTTGATCGGAGCCAAACCGATGGACGTCGCCATCAACTTCCTCGTTTATCGATTCCAAATCGTCATTTAGTGGGTCTCCAAACCCGGATCCACCGCTATAAGTACTACCGACTTGAGATGATGATCGAGTATCACAATATTTTAATTGGTAAGATGCAAATAGAGTAGCAAGTTCGGTTTTTAATGATTGCTGAGTAGCAACCGAAATAAAACCTAAGTTATTCGCAATTTTATCAAGAATTAATTGACAACCCTTTATTTTATATCTCGGATGCATAATTAAAGCAAACGAAAAAATAAACAAAATTTCAAGCCAATACTTTTTAAATTTTGTTTCCATTTTATTGACTATTTCCAAAAAAATCATTAATTTGTTTATATCTCGAAAATACACCGGTTAATTTTACAAACCAATGAAGCACAAGATGTGTGGTCGGATAATAAATTTCCGAACATTCTTTTGTTGCTTCAAAAAACGGTTTCAAAAAATCAAGAAACAAATTAGCCATATCGCAACTACATCTATCTAAAATAATAGTTTGTGAATTTTGACTAATAAAATCCAAAATAACATTCCAATACGGTTTTGTATTTTCTAACATTAAATAAGTCGAATTCCACCTAGTCGATACATCCGTTTTTAATTTTTTCGGTCGGAGATTAACCGCTTTACAAAATTCTTTATACTCTTGTTGTCGGGAGTTAGACGTTGTAATAAAAGAAATTGCACTTCTAATACTATCCATATGTGGAGAAATAAAACTCATATCATCTCTAACTATTAAGTTCAAAATATGACAAACACATCGCATATGTAAAAGAGAAGATTGAGAATTATCAACTTGGAATAATCGTTTAAATTGAGAAATGCATACGTCGTTAGCGGACGCATTATCTAAAGTAATACTAAAAATTCTATCTCTAACATTATATTATTGTAAAATAGCTAAAATATATCGATAAATTGTAATACAACTATGCGGATATTCACAACTACGAAATCCTAAAATTCGTGTATGAAGTTGCCAATTATTATTAATAACGACGTTATAACTATATAACCGAGTGCATTAGGTGCACTCCATAAATCAGAAGTAATATAAATGGACATATGTTGTGCTTGTGCAAAAAGACAAAATAATTCATTTTTCATTTTCGTATACAATTTAATTATGTCACCTTTAAGTGTATTACGAGGAATTCGTCGAAAATTAGGGTTAATTCATGACCGACTACTCGCGCATGTGGAGATGACAAAAAATCAGATATTCAAACTCAACTTGAGAGATATTCAAAAGATAACAACAAATGAAATCATCAATGGACATCTACATTACGGTGAGCTAAAAAAAGTATCAAAGAAGGAAATCTTCCATGAGCTACCCCATATTGATTTTACTAACAAGTTTTGTGAAGATTGTGTACTTAGCAAGCAAGCAAGGACACATTTTCAAAAGAAAGTCAAATGTCGTGCAAGGAGACCTATCGAGTTAGAAAAATCCAAGGCATTTGAGGTGTTCAAAAAATTCAAGGCAATGGTGGAGAAGACAGTCATGAAAGTTTGTGTTTAAGGGATGATTTTTTTAGGTATTAAACTCAATTAAGTTAATAATATAAAATCCATCAGTTTTTTAGGGTAGATGTTAACTCAATTTTGGAAGGGCAAGCGGTCACCAAATTTAACGTATGACCTATGGATTTCTATGCCCAGGATGTCTAGTTTTCATTGGTTCAAGTTTCAGATTATGCTAAGTAGTGTGGAGAAAATTATGATTTTTTTAGTAACGAAAAGTGAAAAACATTATTAGGGGAGTTTTTAGAAATAAATAGTATAAGAGTTCCTATTTGATTTAATTTTTTTTTTAATGTAATTTATGTCACTTTGTATTATAAATAGTGGCTGAATGAAATCAAAATGAGACAGAAGTCCACTAGATATTCTCTCTTTCAAATTTTGTTCTTTTTCCTCTCAAGAAACTCGATTTTTTGAATTCCGATTTCTTTCAATTGGCATCAGAGCTATGTCCAATTATGAGAGCTCAATGTTAGGGTAAATGCCACTACCACGTCTCACCAAGACAAACTACGACAATTAGAGTATTCAGATGCATGTTTTGCTTGGTGCACAAGATACGTGAGAAGTAGTCAAAAACGGCTACTAGGAGTAAGAAAATATTGGTTCCTCCACAACGAACCAATTGAAAGCATCGAAAGAAATGCGAACAAAGGATAAAACCACTTTCTATCTCTTATTCCAAGAGGGAGATGAGTCGGGTTTAGAAAAGGTTGCTAGTGCATAAACTTCGAAGGAAGCATGAGATACTTTGTAAAAAGTGTTCAAAGGTCACTTTGTATTATAAATAGTGGCTGAATGAAATGACAATGAGACAAGAGTCAACAAGATATTCTCTCTTCCAAATTTTGTTTTTTTTCCTCATAAGGAACTCAGTTTTCTGAATTTTGATTTCTTTCAATTACATCTAGTTCTCTCACTCTATTAAAATGGTCACTTTTCTTCCACCGTGTTCCCAATTTCAAATCCACATCTCTGGCTAATGTTTCATTAACCTAGAAATCCCCGAAGCTCATTATCGCTCTCCATCAAGATCACCGGAAGAAGAACTGGACACGGGACCCTAATAATCAACAAAGAATCCAGGAAACGGTTAGGAAAATTTTATCTGAATCTGACATGGACGAGATGACTAAGTCGAAGTCCGAAAGCTGGATTCCAACAAGGTCGACCTCAATCTCTCCAAGCCACCATACAAGGTCTTTGCCAAGCAGGTTGTGGAATCCTTCCTCGAAGAACAAACTCAGAAAAACGAAGATCAACAAGAGGAACAACCTCGCGATGAGTACGAGAAGACGAGAATCTCATTAACTGCAGCGTGCTGGAGTCCGTTCTCGTGGCCATATATTGACCAGTTGCCTTCGCTGTTTTTTGGAGTGGCGTTACTTGTGAAGATAGCTTTTATGATAAGTAGGGTCGTGTGATATTTAAGTAATTTACTAGTTAGTGCTTTATCATTAATGTCTAAATAAGAAAAGAAAAGAAAAGCGAGAATGTCTCATTCGTGAAAAAAATAACAAAAGAGAAAAAAAGGCAAAAAAAAATATTATGCCATTTTATTTTTACAATTATAAGAAAATCATGCTCGTCCAAAGTAAAGTACAATCAGAAAGCGACACAAGTAAAAAAAAAAATTCCCGTGTACCATTTCAATAGTTAAAATTCACCGTTAAGTGTAAATCCCAAGCTACTATTAAGTCTTGAAAAAGACTTCATTATGTCCATCGAATTTGTGAGAATTTTTCAATATCAAGTAATAAATTGTGGGATTTTATGTTGTATTCTGTAATATGTGGTGCAGCTCACGCCGCAGCACAGAATCCGCGAGAAGTTAATAAAAACGCGATAATTTTGGTTATTCCAAGAATATTTTTATCTGCCCGATTGGTTACCTATTTTGCAAGATTATGCTGGATAAAGATGGAAAACAATGAGTTGAAAAGAGATAAGATCGGAGAGATTTAAATAGAAAATCAATATGGATTGGAGAGAGAAAGATTATCTCCATAAAATCTCCATAAAATCTACATTAAATTTGGAGAGTCTAACCGATTGGAGAGAGAATCAGAGCTGCCACGAATTTTAAAAAGAGAGACGCAGATCAGAACGAGAAGAGGGAGGCAGACCCGAGAGAAGAACGCAGAAACGATAAGCGGCGCCGTGCTACAAACGGAACGGAGAAACCAGAGCCAATTCAAGAACTCGCAGGACGCCACCTGTAACGACCCGATTCCCGAGCCGCCGCTTACTGCTGTTCTTACTTACTTACTTACTTACTTTCTTGCTCTTTGGCGACCCGAGAACCGGTCCGTTACTGTGTTCTTACTTACTTACTTACTTACCAAAGTGGAATACTTGTTACTTTTTCTTTCTAAAACTATATTTAGTTTATAAAATAGTTTACAAGAAAAATCGTCGAATAATAAAAAACATACATTTGAATTTCACCTTTTTTTTCAAAAATACATAAGCATATAATAATTTAAGTCCGCAGAGGAAGAAAAATATTTCAACTTACATTCATTTCATTTTCAAAACATTGGTAATCCATCACACCAAAATAAGGGTATACATTTTAATTACATCTTCAAAACATTCAAAACATTTAACAATATAATTCTGTGTGTGTCATGCATCACTCTTCGTCGGTCATCACTCAATAAACTGTATCATTAGGACACTTCTCTGCTCTAACTTCTTGGTCAGTCACTTGCACCCATTCTTCCATTACATTCCCTGCATTGCAAAGCCTAAGCTATGAGCCCAAAGCTCAGTAAGAAGCATAACTATAAAATGCAATGCATGAGTATGCTATGTTGTTAAAACAATGCACAATTTCATTCACGTTTCTTAGGTTTCATATCTTCTTTATCTTTGGAAATATTATAGGATCTCAAGAACACATCCCTTCACCTACTTCAACTTCTACTAGGCCCTCTTACATTACTGCTTGGAGTGTTCAGGCCTGTAATAACCATTTACTTTACTGTTCTGCTTTTCATATTCTTAATTCATCAGAGATGAAACATAATTGGCGTCTCATACCACCAATCATATCTCGTTTACCTCCAACTACGTTGTAAAACAATGCATGAAATTATTTCGTTGACATTTTGTAAAACTATGATGCATGACTATGTGACTATGAAACATCACTTAAATCACATCAAACATAAAATGAAAATAAGCATAACATCAAACATGTCATGAAAACAAACACACAATGCACATCAAACATACATCCTAATCTTTGCAATGTAGTCTCACTTAAGAGCGAAACAATCTTAATGCTAACTTACCTTCGTAGCTAGATTGAGTTGATCCACTTGAGTCCCCTTTTTCATCCAATAGATGACCTAAACCTACAGATCATTTAAGGATAAGAAATCGGGTAACATAACTTGTTTTATGGCATAAAGTCACAACTTACTATTCCAACTTTGAAAAACTATAACTTCCTCTATATTAATCCATTCGTGATGCTACGGGTGTCAAATTTTTCCTTAAAGAGTCTACTATAACTTATTAGAAGACACCAAGTTCATAAAACTATTGTAGCATAAAATGTTAATCAATGTTCACATAACAGTGAGTATGCAACTCTGGAAACCAAGGACCGGTCGACCCAACCTTGGAGGGGTCGACCCATGCTGAAAAAACAGAGAGCATCTGTTTTTAAATTGAGAACCGGTCGACCCAACCTATAAGGGGTCGACCGCAGCTCTCCCCAGTTTCTGTACGCTGACTTGCAACGTCCATGACTTTTTACACATAGCTTCGAATTGAGTGATTGTAACGGATATAAATCACTCTATTAGTTTACTTTAACTCTTATGAAGAACATAAACTCAAATTCGTGCTACAATATGACCGAATCTCAAAAACCCTAACCTTGCACACAATCAACTGATTTTCTAACAATCTACATGAAATCCTTCATTTTTATCCATCAATTCAACCAATACCATCATATTATCCTTACTGAACTTAAAAGAAACTCAGAAGATAGAATAATACCTTGAACTTCAGCTTCCACGAAAACTTCAGAGTTTTCCTCCTCTCCTCTGAGATAACTTACTTTCTCACTTTTTTTCCCTTATCAAGACGTGAGAACTCTGAGTAAATAGGGAGAAGAAGCCATGCTGGTAGGGAAATGGAAGACCATGCCTCCCTATGTCCTTATTTAAACAAAATCAACCTTTCCTTTACGTCCACCAATCGGATTCCTCCAGGTTGTTGCTGACTTTTCAACTTGGGTAGGTGAGAATGTGTCGACCGTTCGTCCATGGTGTCGACCGAAGGAATTTCCGAGAGTTGTTTGTGTCGACCGCTCAATCCTGTGGTCGACCGAAAGAATCCCCGAGCATTATTTGTGTCGACCCCTTCTCGATCCTGGGGTCGACCTAAATATTCCAATTGTGTCGACCCCTCTTCGATCCTGGGGTCGACCGAAAGTATTCATTGTGTCGACCCCTTCTCGATCTTGTGGTCGACCGAAAGTATTTCCAAACACTTAGAAGATTTTCTAACCTTTCTGAATAACATCATTACTTATACCCCCTTACACCTTATTTTCTTCATCAACTTCAACCTACTAAATTGCTAACATCAACAATACTTTAATTCTTCAATATTTACCCAACATTCATAAAACAAATCTTAAACACTTCCATCTTAAAGTCTCAAAATTCTAAAATAAAATGAGGGTTGTTACATTCTACCCTCCTTAGTAAAATTTTGTCCTCAAAATTTAGACTTCAAACATCTCTGGATACTTTTCCTTCATTTCTTGTTCCCTTCCCCAGGTAGCTTCCTCCATGTTATGATTTCGCCATAGAACTTTCACCAATGGAATTTGCTTGTTCCGCAACTTCTTCATCTTCGTATCTAGTATCCTTATTGGCTGTTCCTCATAACTCATAGTTGGCTCTATTTCTATCTTCTCTGCTTCGATCACTTGGGATGGATCATGAATGCATTTCCTTAACATTGACACATGAAACACATTGTGAACTCCTGCCAAGTATTCTGGTAATTGCAACCTATAGGCCATGTTTCCCACTTTCTTCAAAATGTTAAATGGTCCAATGAATCTCGGTGCCAACTTTCCTTTCTGTACGAACCTCATCATACTTTTGAATGACGAAACTTTCAAAAACACTTTATCTCCCTCTTTAAATTCTAGTGCTCTTCGCCACCTATCTGCATAGCTTTTCTGACGATCTTGAGCAGCTTTCATTCTTTGTTGTATGGTTTCCACCTGCTCTACTATTTGTTGTAGGAAATTCGACTACAAAATCCTAAGTAACCAAAATATTTCCTACATTTTTCTTCATTATTTCATTCAAAGTTATTATCCCTTCTTTTCCGTAACCTTTTAATCATCTCCTTTAATCCCAATTGCATTAAATAACTCAACCCTCTATTTCTCCTTCTTTTAAGTTGATCGACACATCTCTTCATATCTCATCATCAAATCTCAACTACTCTACCTATACAAACCCTTTATCTCTTTTCAATCTAACATCAATCCTTCTTTCCATTCATTAATCAATCATCATTCAAACACAACTCTCATTCTAATATTTTCTAAGTCATTCAATTGTATTAAACTATTGGTTTATTTTCATCCTTATATATTTGTATCCCAATTTAACCTTTGCTCAGCCTCAAACATTCAACTTTTACATTCAAACTTGAACTCCCTATGCCATTTTCCTTTTCTTCACTTAATTGGGATTCATATGAACTTTTTCGACATCCATGTGAGAACTACCTTGTATAATCCTTGCATAGTTGATGGAAATTCCCAATTTGTATGTTGCTTTTTCAATCTCAGTTATAATCAAGACTGGTCCAATAGCTTTTGGGAAGAGTCTTCCTCCTTCGTACCAAAACACTTACTCTTTTAAATGATGAAATTTTAAAGAATACCATGCTTCCTCAACCAAACTTGAGTCCTGTCTAAGCTACCATAGCCCTCATCTTAGTCTCGTGACATTCAAATCCTTTTCCTAATCATGCATATTGATCCCTGAGTTGTTGTAACATATGTAGATCATATAATTCGCTTCTCTAGTGTTATCTAATATGGGGTAATTTACACTTATCATCATTCTTCACCTTATAAAGGTTGTACTAATTGTAGCTTAGTAGTAATGAGTGTAAGTAAACTCCGCTAAGGGCAACGACTTGCTCTATGACACTTTGAAACTTTAACACTCATGCTTTCACAGTGTCTTCTAAATTTGAGTTGCCCTTTTGATTCATCTACCGGTTCGGGGATGAACCGTCGTTCATATTTCTAAACTTTTCTCATGGTCTTTCCAAAACAATGAAGATTGACATTCTAACTAATCTTACTATCTTTTAGATGTGCATCTTCACATACTTGTCCAAAATGTTTGAAACATTCAACTTGTTACGTCCATAAAACTATTGGTGCATTTGTTACTCTAACAGATATCTTTCAAAAACTCATAATGTTTATATTCTTCATGAATTTCATCTTGAAATATCATCCATGTTGATCGAACAAGTTGTCAATCTCTGATGACATACACTTATCCCTTATCGTTAGCTTACTTAACTTCCCCGTCCTTGAATTTGTTCTCGGTTGTTACTTTTTCATTTAGGAATAGTTTCTCACTAGATGCCCTATTCTCTTTGCATTTAATAAATCGTCATGTGCCGATAGCACATTTTCCAAAATGCCTCCTTTAAGTCTATGGCATAACTTGGCTTGAGAAGAACCTTAAACTTACTTTTTGCTTTACCTCCTTTGAGCTTATTCTCACTTGATCCTTTTTGTTCTTCTCAGTGATTGTCGTTCTTTACTTAATTGAGGTATTATTGGTTCAAAGAATTTCTCATAAAAGATTTCTTATACTTCATAAACCACATCTAAATTTCCAAGATTCTTGACCACCACATTAGCATGATTAATCAACTTGGTACCAACTACTTTAACTCCTTTATAAGTTTCCAACTATAGACCTTGAATATACTAGTACACTTTAAGTTTTTCTTTACTCACCTAAGTGTGGGGCAAATTTTTGATAAATCTCAAAACGTCTTCTAAATATATTTGTCCCTTACCTCCTTAACTAATTCTTCTCAAAACCCTTACATTCAATCTTCTAGATTTACCAGACTCCCCCTAATTGATACTCTAGGCATATTTTAATTACTTTCTGTCTTTTGCAAGAGATTTCTTCTCATACCTAGAGATTGAGAATAGATTACTAACTAGTGGGTGACACTAGAGTCAAGTAATGTATAAGTATATACTTCATTATTAACTGGAAGCGTACCCGACATTACCACGGGTTGTTCCATTTGAGTTTCTTATGTCTCTATTATAATCAAATCCAGTCACCCTATGATGTAACGCTTCACTTGAATCCAACACCGAGTGCTCCTTATCTACATGAGTTTTCACAAAGTTAGTTTTTCAGAAGCTACTTGACCCGGATACTCAATCCTCGTATACTCAGAAAGCTCCATATCCACATTTCAGTATGCAAGTGAGTCATTCCATTTAAGCTTCCTTGAGCATATTCATGAGCATGATTTGTTGTTCTGCCTAGTCTAGAGTAAAAATAATCTTCATGCTCATTCCAAGGACTAAAAACAATTCGTTGTTGATAATTAGCACTCCTATTTCTTTCATCAGAATCTACTGGCCTTGGCTTATATTCGTCAATTCTCCTCAAAAATTCATGGCAAGATGCAATCCTTTCTTTAAGGATTTAAACACCTCTCTTGGATGTGAAAACTATGAGAGTATCTATTGGGATCGTAATCCACTCTTTAGCCAACACAGGGTCTATGGACTGTCCATCAAACGATGGAGGACTCATTTTCCTAAATCTCTCACAGCTCAGCCCTCCACCATTCTTGTTTCGTCCATTTCTTTCCTCTTCTCCAGTCATCATTCGCTCCAATTGTTGAAACTGGTGGTTAACCAACTCTGACAGCTAGTTAATAGCAGTCTCATTAGTTCCCTCTTCTGGAATATTTCTTCTTCCTCTCCTCATAGTCCTTCAATCACCAATCACATCGTTAGTACTCTAAAATGAGTATCTCTCAACTTTAATCCTTTTATAACATAGAAATATGCAAATGATATAGTTATTGAGCTGTCTAGAGAATCACTTAACCTCGTGCACTCACCATTTCGTTCCCTTATTTATTTGTGTGTTTTGGTTTGATACCATAATTGTAACGACCCGATTCCTGAGCCGCCGCTTACTGCTGTTCTTACTTACTTACTTACTTACTTTCTTTCTTTCTTTCTTTCTTGCTCTTTGGCGACCCGAGAACTGGTCTGTTACTGTGTTCTTACTTACTTACTTACAAAAGTGGAATACTTGTTACTTTTTCTTTCTAAAACTATATTTAGTTTATAAAATAGTTTACAAGGAAAATCGTCGAATAATAAAAAACATACATTTGAATTCCACCTTTTTTTTTCAAAAATACATAAGCATCTAATAATTTAAGTCTGCAGCGGAAGAAAAATAGTTCAACTTACATTCATTTCATTTTCAAAACATTGGTAATCCATCACACCAAAATAAGGGTATACATTTTAATTACATCTTCAAAACATTCAAAACATTTAACAATATAATTCTGTGTGTGTCATGCATCACTCTTCGTCGGTCATCACTCAATAAACTGTATCATTAGGACACTTCTCTGCTCTAACTTCTTGGTCAGTCACTTGCACCCATTCTTCCATTGCATTCCCTGCATTTCAAAGCCTAAACTATGAGCTCAAAGCTCAGTAAGAAGCATAACTATAAAATGCAATGCATGAGTATGCTATGTTGTTAAAATAATGCACAATTTCATTCACGTTTCTTAGGTTTCATATCTTTTTTATCTTTGGAAATATTACAGGATCTCAAGAACACATCCCTTCACCTACTTCAACTTCTACTGGGCCCTCTTACATTACTGCTTGGAGTGTTCATGCCTGTAATAACCATTTACTTTATTGTTCTGCTTTTCATATTCTTAATTCATCGGAGACGAAACATAATTGGCGTCTCATACCAATAATCATATCTCGTTTACCTCCAACTACGTTGTAAAACAATGCATGAAATCATTTCGTTGACATTTTGTAAAACTATGATGCATGACTATGTGACTATGAAACATCACTTAAATCACATCAAACATAAAATGAAAATAAGCATAACATCAAACATGTCATGAAAACAAACACACAATGCACATCAAACATACATCATAATCTTTGCAATGTAGTCTCACTTAAGGGCCAAACCATCTTAATGCTAACTTACCTTCGTAGCTAGATTGAGTTGATCCACTTGAGTCCCCTTTTTCATCCAATAGATGACCTAAACCTACAGATCATTTAAGGATAAGAAATCGGGTAACATAACTTGTTTTATGGCATAAGTCACAACTTACTATTCCAACTTTGAACAACTATAACTTCCTCTATATTAATCCATTTGTGATGCTACGAGGGTGTCAAATTATTCCTTAAAGAGTCTACTATAACTTATTAGAAGACACCAAGTTCATAAAACTATTGTAGCATAAAGTGTTGATCAATGTTGACATAACAGTGAGTATGCAATTCTGGAAACCAAGGACCGGTCGACCCAACCTTGGAGGGGTCGACCCATGCTGACAAAACAGAGAGCATGTGCTTTTAAATCGAGAACCGGTCTACCCAACTTATAAGGGGTTGACCGCAGCTCTCCCCAATTTATGTACGCTGACTTGCGACGTCCATAACTTTTTACACATAGCTTCAAATTGAGTGATTCTAACGGCTATAAATCACTCTAAGAGTTTACTTTAACTTTTATCAAGACGTATGAACTCTGAGTAAATAGGGAGAAGAAGTCACACTGGTAGGGAAATGTCAGACCTTGCCTCCCTATGTCCTTATTTAAACAAAATCAACTTTTTCTTTACGTCCACCGATCGGATTCCTCTAGGTTGTTGCTGACTTTTCAACTTAGGTAGGTGAGAATGTGTCGACTGCTCGTCCATGGTGTCGACTGAAGGAATTCCCGAGAGTTGTTTGTGTCGACCGCTCGATCCTGTGGTCGACCGAAAGAATCCCCGAGCGTTATTTGTGTCGACCCGTTCTCGATCCTGGGGTCAACCGAAATATTCCAATTGTGTCGACCCCTCTTCGATCCTGGGGTCGACCGAAAGTATTCATTGTGTCGACCCCTCTTCGATCCTGGGGTCGACCGAAAGTATTCTGGAGCGTTCTATTGTGTCGACCCCTCCTCGTTCCTAGGGTCAACCGAAAGTATTTCCAAATACTTAGAAGGTTTTCTAACCTTTCCGAATAACATCATTACTTATACCCCCTTAAACCTTATTTTCTTCATCAACTTCAACCTACTAAATTGCTAACGTCAACAATACTTTCATTCTTCAGTATTTACCCAAAATTCATAAAAAAAATCTTAAACACTTCCATCTTAAAGTAACAAAATTCTAAAATAAAATGATAGTTGTTACACCACCGGAGTTTTGAAGAAAGCAACGGTGAATCCGTTTATCTTTTATTAGGCGCTGCAATTATGATTTGTGAACATTTATCTTGTGTTCTTTTTATTTTCAGCATGAACTAAATTTATCTTGGTTAGATTTTGGAAGTATCTTATTTTATGAACTCTCGGTTTGTATTTATTTCGTAATTTGAATAATTCAACTAGGTTTTCATTCCTATCGTGTATAAGCTGGACGCTACAGTTATAACGTACTTAATGATTTCTACTTAATGAACTCTCGGTAGGCGACGCCAGCCACCGATTTCATAGATATTTTTCTCGTCAAACGTGTTGTAGTCTGTGTTGTAGCACAGACATACAACCGAGAGTGAATAAACAGGAGAAACCAAAATCTAACCTTCCTTATCGCTGAATTTCGTTCGTTTTTCATATCTGCCTGTTTCTTTTAGTTTGTTTGTATTTTCTTTTTATTTTACTTTTAACAAAAAATCATCAAACATTTTTTATCAATTTTATATAACTATTTTAGATTTCATTTCAGAAAATATTAGATTCGTTATCCTCGTGGGATCGATAATCTTTTATATTACTTGACTGTGCACTTGAGGGTTTTAAACGACACATTCGCAACCAACGAGTTTTTGGCGCCATTGCGGGAGATAACGAAATTTAAATTTTATCACATTTTGTGAAATAGTTATAAATATATATATATATATATGATGCGGAACAGTTTTCTATTTTCTGTTTCAGGTTGTAGTTCATGCAAAGCAATGGAAATTTGGAAAGATAAAACTCTGGTACAGCACACGCGGAAATGAATACAGTAAGTTGTGAAGTGAAGCCGATAATGTTTCAGATGTTGTAGCACATGGGTCAGTTCAGCGGCACAGCATCAGAAGACCCGAACTCTCACATTAGAGATTTTATTCAGCTCTGTCATACCTTTGAAGATGCTGTAGCACAGAGAGAAATCCTTAAAATGAAGTTGTTCCCATATTCATTGATTAATAGAGCAAGAGCATGGCTAAATACATTGTCGGCACACTCGATAAACTCATGGGAAGATTTAGCCAGAAAATTTTTAATCAAATACTTCCCGCCGGCGAAGAATGCTAAAATGCGAGAAAAAATTATGAATTTCAGTCAACAGCATAGTGAATCATTGTATGAAGCATGGGAGAGATTCAAGGATTTATTTGGGCAATGTCCGAATCTTGGCGTATCACTGTGGTCACAGATGGAGACATTCTATTTTGGATTGAGTGGTCAATCGCAAGCAATATTGGATGCTTCGGCGAGTGGGGCGTTCTTGTCTAAAACATATACGGAGGCATACCAACTCTTGGAAAACATGGCTTCAAACAACTATCAATGATCGACGAAAACAACATCACCACCTCAAAGAGCAGAAGGAGTGTTGGATGTCGATCTAATGACATCACTGAACACACAAATGAGAATTCTCACTGACACATTAAAGAATTTCAGTCTGTCACAGATGGTGCCACAGGCGATGCCACAACATCAAGTAATGAGCTTGTCTTGTGTACTTTGTGGAGAAGGACATTTTTTCAATCGATGTCCTTCGAATTCTATGTCATCAAACTATGTGGGTTACGATAAAAACAACTCATTTGACCCACCTTGGAAACAGAACCACATTGCCGATAATGAAAGGACTCAACAGCCACAAAACTCGAACTTCGGATTTCCAATACACACAACTCACCACCTGATGAACTTGCCAAATATTCAGTAAAAGCAACAGCACCAGCTTCAGCATCAACAGGTTCTTAGTGTTTCGTGCACTTTTTGTGGTGAAGGACATAGTTTTGAATATTGTCCATCAAATCCCGAAGCCACGAACTACACAGATTATATTCAGAACAACAATTCTTACGATCCAAGTTGGCAAATCCCTTATTATCAGTGGCAATCACAACAAAATAATTTTGAGTCTGGATTTTTGGAGCATTCACAAGGTTTCTCACAAGGTGCTTTACCTCCACAAAATAATCAGTTCAAGCATGAACAACCACCATCTTTGGAGCAACTTACGCAAGTACCTACAACAAAAAATGATGCTCTTCTTCAGAGTTTGACAACAATGATGGAAGACCAAATTGCTTCACAAAGAATTCTCGAAAATCAGCTTGAACAAATTATTTATGCACTGAACAATAGAACTCGTGTAACATCATCCTGTCATACCGAGTTACCAAAAAGAGATGGAGACGAAAATTACACATCAAGTGTGTTACATGAGAAGAGACAAGTGGAGGCAATGATAGATTTGAATGAAGAGCCAAAGTATAGTGAGATAAAGGCAGCAAAAATTAATGAAGTGGAAGAAAGTATGGAGGAAGAAGAAAAATATGAATATATTTTCAATGCTGGAGCAATTCTGTAGCATCAGATTACAGCATACCAAGAAAAGCAACTAGATAAATTTCCGAAGATGGAAGATATCTCCACAACTCATGAAATGCAGTCACTATATAAAATCGAGCTGTTGGATTCTTGTGACAGCAATTTCATGGGGCTGCTCCCTTCATCACATGAGAATCATTACATACTGTCTTTTATGAATTAGTTTTCCAAATGAGATGGAACTACAGCTTTTTCAAGCAAGGATGCTAAGGTGCCGCTAAAAGAAAAACATATTTTTGCTCGATGTGATACACGAAAAACTATTTTGAGCAAGAGACCATTCCGTCGTACACGAGCAAAATATGGAATGAAGCATAAGGTCACTATAGCATACCAACCACAAACGAGCGGTCGACGTTGAAATAGGGAAGCAAAACAGTTTCTTTTCTCGTTTTAGTCATTTTAGTGTAAATAAATAATGTTGCGACTGATGCCTCAACATCATAAGTAATATTTGTTTTTATTGCATTTTTTTTAGGTGTCCATCAAGCTTCTAAAAGCTCATAAGAATACAAGCTGCTGCTCGATTTGCAAACCTTCGAAGACCTACTATGTGGATGATGCTGTAACAAGGGACGCAACATTGTTCGCAGCACTCCAACGAAATTCAAAGAACTCCAAGCTCTAACTATCAGCTTTCCCATCGGTGTCCAGCAGCCCTACAGCGCCTTATCTAGATGATGAGGCACAACTCTAAATCCCAGGGGAGTATATATTTTTACTAGTGTTTTGACTGTCTTTTGTGTGATTTAATTTTATTTTGTCGACATTGGGGACAATGTCTGATTTAAGTTTGGGGATGGGCAATTCACACTAGAAAAAATAAAGCAAAGAAAAAGAGTTAGTGAAGAGTATGAGATATTTCCGACTTTGTCTAGGATTTTTGAATTTTAGCAATTTAGTTTATCAAAAACCAAATCGTCTTTGATCTCCCAAGAAACAGGGTTGGATATCCCGACTATTTCTTTCCCACACAAACCTCCTCAAAAGGTATTAATGTTGAGAGCAAAATATTTACGTCAGGTATGTATGATTTGGAAACTCTATCTTAGATGATGAGAAGACAAGTGTAAGCGAGAAAGTTTAACTTAAGATTAGGCCAACATTAAAGTTCAAGGGCAGAATTTAAAAAAAAAAAAGAAAAAAAAAGAGCGATGACTCTATGAAACAGTTCTATGTCCCACCAAAACTAAAACAAAATGGGGGACCAAAAAAAACAGAAAAAAAGAAAAAGAAAAAAAATGGTGTTCTTCTTGGAAGTAACTCGGGGGCCGGTACCATACGTGCTTTCAAGTAAAAAGGCGGTATAACCAAAGAGAAGGCACCAATAAAATTCTTTCCTTTAAAGTTATTATTGGCCTGTTTTATTTTGGATAATCTTTCATATGTTTAAAATTTCTGATTCGAAAGAGAAGGTGAAAGAATTTATGCATGTTGCGATGTTTCTAATTGCTCGATATATTAATTTGTTTGATGCGGCATACACACACTATTGAAAGGAATTGAAGGATTGAATGATCTGAATTGAGAGAGATTTTAGATGATTTGGTGGTTGCTAAACTTTATTGCTTAAATTTGTAATGATATAGGCGATGATTGAAAATATGTTCTCTTTTCGTTGATTAGTTTTGCTTTGTTTTCTTTTTGCTATACATTACTCGAGGGCGAGCAATGAATTAAGTTTGGGGATGTTGTTAAGTTTTGAAAAAGACTTAATTATGTCCATCGAATTTATGAGAATTGTTCAATATCAAGTAATAAATTTTATTGGATTTTATGCTGTATTCTGTAATATGTACTACAGCTCACGCCGCAGCACAGAATCTATGAGAAGTTAATAAAAATGCGATAATTTTAGTTATTCCAAGAATATTTTTATCTGACCTATTGGTTACCTATTTTGCAGGGATTATGCTGGATAAAGATGGAAAGCAATGAGTTGAAAAAAAATAAGATCGGAGAGATTTAAATAGAAAATCAATATAGATTGGAGAGAGAAAGATTATCTCCATAAATCTCCATAAAATTTGCATTAAATTTGGAGAGTCTAAACGATTAGAGAGAGCATTAGAGCTGCCACGAATTTCAAAAAGAGAGACGCAGATCAGAACGAGAAGAGGGCGGCAGACCCGAGAGAAGAACGTAGAAACGATAAGCGGCGCCATGCTACAAACGGAACAGAGAAATCAGAGCCAGTTCAAGAACTCGCGGGACACCACCGGAGTTTTGAAGAAAGCAACGATGAATTCGTTTATCTTTTACTAGGCGCTGCAATTATGATTTGTGAATATTTATATTGAGTTCTTTTTATTTTCAGCATGAACTAAATTTATCTTAGTTAGATTTTGGAAGTATCTTCTTTTATGAACTCTCGATTTGTATTTATTTCATAATTTGAATAATTCAACTAGGTTTTCATTCCTATCGTGTATAAGCTGGACGCTACAGTTATAACGTACTTAATGATTTCTAACACGCCATTAGAAAATCATCTAGAAAGTAGTTGAATCGCTTGAGTTGTTAAATTAATTTATTTGTAATTTAACTAAACATTTTTAATTGATTAAAGCGTTAGCTCAAGAGGAAACTAATAAGATCGGTTCTGAAGGTCTTCAGATCTCAATGTCTTTGTCATAAGATTGGAAGGAGTTGAGAAAATGAGTCAATCGGTAGGCGACGCTAGCCACCGATTTCATAGATATCTTTCCCGTCAAACGTGTTGTAGCCTGTGCTGTAGCACAGACGTACAGCCGAGAGTGAATAAACAGGAGAAACCAAAATATAACCTTCCTTATCGCTGAATTTCGTTTGTTTTTCATATCTGCCTGTTTCTTTTAGTTTGTTTATATTTTCTTTTTATTTTACTTTTAACAAAAAATCATCAAACTTTTTTTATCAATTTTATATAACTATTTTACATTTCATTTCGGAAAATATTAGATTCGTTATCCTCGTGGGATCGATAATCTTTTATATTACTTGACTGTGCACTTGCGGTTTTTAATGACACATTCGCAACCAACAGCTACGCATGAGAGCCATAGCTGAAAGATCTTTCAAGATTTTCGACCCAAACTCAAGTAGGTTGGTTGAAAGGCAATGTTAAGGATTATATTAGGATAATTAATATTATAAAGAATATTTTTTAGCATAAAATGATATTCTTTTAATTAGTTAATTATAATATATATAATCAGTATATGACATGTGTCACCTTCTAAGTGATTAGATTAGTAGTTAGTTGATTAATTAAGAATAGAATTACTTTTATCATGTTATTATTCTATCCATTTCTCCACTAAAATCAACATCTCATATCTATTGAGTCTGTTTTGTTGTATTTTGAAAACTCATGCAAAAAAATCATTTTTATATATTATTTAAAAAATTATGGTGCATAAAATATCTGTAGTACTTCATGCACAATCATTCATAACATATACTTATAGTGTGTCCCGCATTTCAAGCACCTACAAAAAATTGATTATAACTCGTTCATCTAAGTCTTTATCATGAAATAATTGTTCACGTGCTCAACCATATCTTTCACGTAAATATATGCATATACTAAGTATTTATGATATCTTATTTTGCATAAAAACAAATATACGTAACATATCATATCCTCGAATAATGTAAACTTTAATGTTCAATTCAACCACAATCACATCGCATTAACATATTAATCAAATCTAAGCATCCTATGATATAAGTCTTAAGAGAAACAAACCATATGCAATAGTACTTACCATATCATTAAATATAGTATTAAACAACAAAATCAACACTTTACAATATAGGTCTCAAAAAAGGTAAATGATACACAATGTTACTTACTTCTTGCCTTTTGGTTATTTTAGAGTCATAGTTGAAACATGTCAATCGGTTAATAAACCTATATCATAAAATAGTTTAGTTAAAATTGACATAAAATTCTTTCTTTTAGGTCAACTTCTAGTCTCCATAACTTTTTCTAAAATATTCAAATGTAACGATTATGTTGTTCACTTGTTTTCAAGAAGTCTCTTTTGACTTTTAAAAAGGGGAAAATACAAATAAAGACAAGTCTTGTTTAAATATTTTGAAAACTGTCTAGTTCCACACAAAGTTTCAAAAATCTTAATATCTGACATTTATTCAAACATCTAATTAATGCAATGCAAACGTCAAAATTACTTGCCTTGGTTATTACAGCATTGTACATCGTGGTTAGTGGCAATGTCTTAAAGTTGTCCAAATTTTTCGTTTATGAACCTTAATTATTCATAATCTGATTTTTCATTAATCTTCTTCCATGATGATCCTATGTTAACCACTTAACACTGAACATAAATTATCTCAAAGACCTGGTGTTATTGATTCCACCTTGCATGTTGAGTGAGATTCGTTTCTGGTTTTAATTAGTTTCTTTATCTATTTCTTGAATAGGAAAAACTCTTGTATTATATGCTCTTAGCACGAAAGAATTCTAATTTTGCTTATAAAAATAGACGAAAAAGGATTTGGGAGGAAATGAGAAAGAATGCTAGTATCTTAGAGTTTGCTTCTCATTAAAATCATGAATTTAAATAATAAAATTCATCCAAATGTGACCTAAAGTGTCACTTCAAAATCCTATAAGCTTTTCTTCATATGTTCAATTGATATGAAGATGCCGACTACAAAGTTGTAGAAGAAACTAAATTCATTATGTATTATTAAGCTCATCGTTATTAGTGATTTCTTGAGGTAGTTTATATTTCTATAATATGAAGCTTAGTTATTTTTAATTTTGAGATTTCATAACTTGTCCGATTAACAAAATTCTAATGTCATAGGCTTTGTCATAATTTTTATATCAACTTTATATAAGAACTTATGTTTCATTAAATATCATTAAGCACTTCCGTTTTAACTATTTTCTATAATTATCTATTTTTTTCTAATAGTGGGATCAATCAACATTTTAAAACTTTAATTTGATTATTCTAATCTTTCTTTCTATCCTTTTATTGTACATTGTATACTCGATATTTAAATATCTATTCTACAATATTCATAATCTATTGTATATAAATATGAAATTCATAAAATCAATGATAAAATTATTATTAGGAATTTATAGGTCTTACAAAAATAATATCACTCTTTCAATGCAAGATAACGATCTTTGAATTGACAATAAAATTCCAAATAGAAAACCTTACTTTATTTAAGCTGCCTTCTAATTTTTATATAATATAACAATTTATTTTTTGAACAATGAATGCATTTATAACAGATACTTTCACATAATTTTAACAGATATTGAACTTTATCATAATTATAGACACTTAATTGCCAATATTTGAGTTAAATATTTCTTCAATTCTGTTAAATTTTAAGTGTTCATTTCTTTTATGTTTACTATCACTACTTCCGCTAATCTTTTTTTTGAAATAGTTTTTGATTTCCAATGTTAACAAAAATGAATTTTTTAATTTATCATAAGTTATCAAATTGTGCAGAAAAATTATTGGCGATAGTAAAATCAACTGTATCGATAAAGAAGAAACAATACACACTTTAATTTTAGCAAAATTGACAAAAAAAAAAATAACAAATCTCTAAAAATATAGTGTTCGTTAAAAATTATATCTAAGTTCAAAGTGTTGTTTTGGTAAGAAAAAACATTTGGTGTTAGCTTCGAACACTTTCATTTTTCACAAGGCAATTGATTTATACCGTTTATTTTTTATAGAAAACTATAACATAGTTCATATTTTGATGAAATTCTTCAGTGTCACATATTTTCATTTGTAAAAGTCATTTGAACTTACTATAATTATTTTGGCACACTCAAATTCATTGCATAGATTCGATCTCACAAGTGATTCAAAACTAGAGGGCGAACAAATGAAGTTTTTTTCAATTACATGTGAACTTGAGTAGGTGCATAAAGACAACTTAGTAGAGTTAACTAGAATGTGATAACATGACAATAATTCAAAATACAATGGTAAACTTATTGAGCAAACATTAGTTCAGTGCAGTTTTCTCTACCTTTAAATTTCTTAAAACTTTAGGTTTAAAGTTCAGATTTTTTATAAAAAATACATTTCAGAAAGTTATTGTGGATGTCTATAAAAATATGACCTAGATGGCTAGATATGGTATGCTATTCTAGAACGAATAAAGTAGCAATTTATATATGTTTCAAAGATAACGTTATAATTAAATTAAAAATAATAACTTAAGGATAAAGAAAATAAAGTAAACTACATTTTGTTCCCTTTCATTTTCTTTCAGTTTTGAACATTTCCCTCCCTATCTCGCTCCCCTCTCACCATCCCTCTACTTTATCTTTTAGTAAATATTTGTTGTTTTTCTCTATCGATTATAGGCAAAATGATGTATCTTTGATTTTCTTTTATGTTTGATATGTTTTATTTTAATTTTATGAATTACTATTTTAACTTCTATTAAATATCTCTTTTAATAGTGGGAGTTTTTTTTTTCTTTTATGCTTTGATTGTTTTATTTTATGTTTCTTCTGTCAAATTATTATTTTAATCTTCTAATATGTAATTTTTGTTTATGATTTACTAAAATATAATAAACTGTCTTTGCAAAATGGATTACATCAAATGTTCAATTTCAACCTCATATCTATGAATTGACTGACAAATCAAACCTTAAAATATGTTTTCATAATACTAGAACTCTAAAATATATGCAAAAAATAAGTTAAATCTTAGCGTTAAATACATTCGTAGTTTATTGCAATTTAGCAACTGTAAGTCTAACAAAAAGTTTCGACAAAATAACTTTAAATGCCAGTACGAAGTCCACCAAAATTAGGTCCAAATGTTCTAAGACATAAAAATCACGATCAATGCAGGTCAAAATTAGTTCCAAAACCATAATTCTTGAAATATAAAATTATGACAAAATGAAACTTGGCAAAGTATAAAATTAGTCACATGCTTCTTTCATCGAGGGTAATCTTAAATTCAAGATATCTCATGTAAAAATAAGAGCAATGATACATGTCTAAGATCTCTTCGTGCTCATATTTCAAATTTTTATTATATTTGTCGATTAACGTGAAATTCTTTTATTTAATACGAGCAAAGTATAAATCATAATGATATGTCATATATTTAATTATTTGACTACATGTGCAACACTTATCCACATCCCATAATTTTATAAATTTTTATAAGATTTCAATAAGAATCAAAATTTTATATTTTATGCAGTCTACAGTAATGATGTGTGTTAGCTAATATTTCTATCTTCTAGTTGCATAAAAATGGACAATGCTTTGATTAAACTTAGAAGACATAATTCAGGTAATAATAAAAAAAAATCTTGAACTTTGAAAAAATAGATTAAAAAACCTTTGAACTTCAAAAATGATTAAAAAACTCCAATGGAGACCAGATGTTAGTGCACCCCTACACCCTACTCCCACGTGGCCCATCGTGTGTGAGTGATTCACCATTTGTCAGTCAGAAGATATTCTGAAAAAAGAACTTAAATTTTAAACGATTGTATTATTTATTATAATTTTATAATCATCAAAATTAAAATAATTTATTAAAAATAAGTAAATCATCTAAAATTCTAAAATTTTAAGGATGATTTCTTCTAATATTTTTATTTAAGTTGTAACTTTATTTGAAAAATAATTAACTTTTAAATATTAAACTATATTTTTCTTAATCCTCCACTTTGAACTTTACATTTTCTATAAAGAAAGTAGAATATTATAAAATACGTCGTCTAATAATACTTAGTGCATAGCTCTGTTAAGCGTGCAAAAGTACTTGTCTTTCTAATTCTTGTGCCCTAAAAACAGTTCAGTGAAGACTATTGCTTTTGCTATTCATCAAAACACAAAAAATTACTTATTTTGATCTGAACGTGGGGACGAGGCAAGAATCTGGCCATCCCACGTGCCTCTTCAACCAGTAAATAAGTAAAATAAACTCAAGGGTTAGATTTTTCTTTAGGGATTATTCTTTGATTTCAACGTAAAAGACTCCGACCAGCTTTCTTGATTTTTCGGCTGATCAATTGTAGAATTAAAATGTTCGAAAAGCCTAATTCTCTAATCATGAATATTAAACTCCATTACATCAATAAATCAAGAACAAAGAACACATCAAATTAGCATAGTTAGGATAGAGTCCTACTTTCATGTAGGTGTGACAACCAGGTTGGGTTGACCCGCAAATCCAATCGAATCCAATATTTTAGTTTGAGTTAGATCAGTTTTGGAAGGGCCTAATCTGACCCACGAGCCTAGCCTACATAATGTTTATGAGTTTGGTTGAGTTTCGAGTTTGAAAGGGCCTAATCCTACCTAACTCGAATTTTGATATAATAATTATTAAATTAGTAAATCTTAGTCATAAAATTTAACCTTACTATTAAACTCACCACTTTAAGATTTAGATCTACCACTATTGAGTGCTAAATAAGACGAATATTTTATATTTTCTGTGTTAGGAGTAAACGTTTTATGTTTCACTTTACTTAAGATTTAGATTGATAATTTTTTTGGCTTTGCAAGATTGAATGAACTAATATCAATTGTATTTTTTTAATGCTATTACATGGACATTTAGATAACTTAATTATTTTTTATGCTTATATTAATGTTAAACTAATAATTAGTTTTTTGATTAGACATTGTTTTTCAAGTCCACCCGGGCCCAACCCAATTGAAACTGACCTTAACCCAACTTGGATATTGGGGACGTGTTAGGGTCAGTTTTTATAACCTCATTGGTTGACTTCGAATCTAAAATTTTGCAATCCAAACTATCAGATTAGATTTACTTTCTTTCGAAACCCGACCCAAATTCACGGATCACACCCCTAGTTCGACGAATGCAAGACATTTACTCTTTATTATTGATCAAAGTAAAAGTCAAGAAAACTTATTGGAGTCTTTTACAAAGATCGGAAATCCCCTAAACCTATTTACCTAGGTCGAAACACTTTTATTGTGCTTAACTTTACTAGCTGAGTTGTCTCAATCAGGCAGAATCCGAAACTCACGTGGATTAACGCCTTCAAAGTTCAATCCTCTGAATACCCTCTGATCACCTTCTCGTTCTTCTCAACTTCGCTTCAGCCTTTCTTTGCCCTAAAACCCCCCAATTTCTAACCATTAAAATTACCCAAATAAAAGACTCATCTATTTAAAGATATTCAACCACCAATATTGTAACGACCCGATTCGCAAATTGTTATTCATTCTACTTACTTACTTGATCGTTTAATTATGAATTAAACGTCATGAATGAAGTTATGAAAATCACTTTACAATATAAAAGCTATTATAATTATTTTTCAATGGTGCGAGAAAATAAAATAAATTTACTTATTTAGAATATGTAGTAAAAAATAAAACTAAACACTAAAAAAAAACTTTACCCACATAATTATCCAAACTATTTATCCTCACATCACTCCAAAAGATTTACAATTTATTTATAAAATCTGTGGCTAATTCAAAACATAATAATGTGTGTGTATGAACCACTCCCCAGGAGTCGTCACTCAATAACCATTTTCATTAGAATACACTCCTGCTTTAAGCATGATTTTCTCACGTCTGAACATTATTCTTAATCAGCTCACATACATTGCAAAGCCTAAACTATGAGCTTAATGTTCAGTAAGAGTATAACTATAAAATGCATGAAAGTAAATACAACGTTTAGAAAACATGTTAAAGTTCGTTAGAAATTTTCTTTTAAGTCTCTTATTCTCTTAGAAATATTACAAGATCTCGAGAATATTGTCCACCACCTAACTTCAATATCTACTTACTAGGGCCTACTTACATTACTACTTGACGAGTATCTTGGAAAGTGTTCAGGTCAGTAATAATCATTTATTTTATTACATTATAAGTTTATTGGCCTCCCATACGATCACTTATACTTCATTCTCCCTTGATAATGTTGCATTTTCGAAACCATGCATGAAAATAAATTGTTACATTTTTTTTAAGAAAACATGATGCATGAATATGTGACCATGAACAATTTATTCGTATGCATGAACATAATATCATTCAATTTTGGATACCCTCGAGTTATAACATTAAATTCTAACACAACGCATCAATAAACATTTACTCACAAACAATGCACACAAAAAATCCTCAAATGACTTGAAGTCAGTGTATTGTGCGTTACACCTCAAAAAGTCTAGAATTGTACATGCATCATAAATATCCTATCTTTGTAAAGTAGTACCACTTAAGGGCCATGCATTCTTAATAATAACTTACCTTAGGTCTTTATCTTCAATTTGATTTACCAAATCTCCACCACTAGATCAATTGGTAATCCTTAAAACAGAGACACTTGAATCACAATTTCTTGGTCGTGGGTTCTTCTCTTTCTCTCTTTTCTTGCTTCTAGAGTGCACTGGATTCACTCAAAGTGCACTAATCACCCTTACACTCTTTCATGTCTATTCAAGCTTCAACTTAATCACCTAAAAATAGAGAGAATGAGGTGAAAGGGAGCTGATGGTTGTGAGTTTTTAAGCTGAAGAAGAACTTTAGGTGATTTAGTTAAAACATACAATTATAATTAAGGTAGAAGTGGACAAAGTATGAGGTGTCCTCTTTTTTGCATGTTGGATAAGATTCATTTCTCATTCGGGCTAAGCCATATACTCCCAACATCAACTAAGCCATGATTCACTTTCGATTGCTTCTAGACAAAAATCAAAATTTAGACATAATTATGGTCACTACCCCTTTGATATATTTATAAGAGGTGGTTGCATGCGAGTGCCCAAACAACACAGATGGTTGCATCCCCTTATGATGCGGTCGGCTTAGTGCATGAACATGGTGCACCACATTCTTTATAAATTCTTTTGCTAGATTTGCAGCTGCTGCTGCGTGGTGTGCATCTCTAAAAACTAGACATTGTTGATCCCAAGAGTCCATTTCATATTTTTTTTCCTTAACTTAAACATTTGCTTTGTTTCATTATTGAAAATTCCACTATTCACATTACTTTTAACCATAATTGTAATACCCGAAACAATCGAGTAATATTATATTATTTTTATTGGGCCAAGATATTAATATTGATGAAATTTTTGTCTTATTTTTATCTATGAAGATTTATATGCTTTTAAACTCATTAAGCTCATTAGAGTTATAAAATAGGTTAACCCTAATTGTAGTCATAGCTTCCATATTCTTGTGAAAATTATCTCAAATTCTTTCAAAACGGTTTATGGGAAACTCTCGCAATTTGGGGTCTAGAGCTCACAGAAGGTGAGAGAATTGAGATTCTATTTCATTCTATTTAATTCTTCTTTAAATTATGATTTGGAGAGGATGATGAGTTTTAGAAAACACTAATAAAAACCTATTTACATTTGTTTTCTGCACTTAATATCTTTTACAAAGTATAGTAGACACACCAAATACATGGATTTTTGAATCGTATCATTTATAGTTTTGTGGACAAAGTTATAGATTTTTGAATTTTGTATGCTTTACGTTTCCCAAAAAATGATGAGAATTGGGCAGTTTCAGAAATTATTAAAAATAGATAGCCTAACGTCATTTGATGAATTTTTACCCTTTTATAAAGTTTTAGTTGAAATTAAAACAAACAAGTAAGTTCTTTAGAGCTTTGTAGAGAAAATTATCAATTTTTGAATTATGTATGTTGTTTAGGTTTTCTAAAAAATGATAGAATTTGGTTAGATTTGGAAAACATTAAAAATAGATATCCTAAGATCGTTTGATAAATTTTTACCCTGTTACAAATTTTTAGTAGAAAGAATATCGAACACTTGGGTTCTTGAATCGTATCATTTGAAGTTCTATCGAGAACGTTATTGTATTTTAAAATCTGATTTATTCTGAAAAATAGCGAAATTGGACAATTTTGAAAATGAATATCATACTAACATTTAATGACTTTTAGCTCTGCTATAAAGTTGTAATAGACGCACCAAAGAATACATAGACATAGAAATCAAGATATTTCGACTTTGGGGGTCAAAGTTATAGAAAGTCAAAATTGACCTAAAAGTTAAATTATGCAGAATTTTGATATAAGTTTATCAACCGACAAGCCATTCTCGACCATGTCACTAAATTAATTCAAAGAATCAAGGTAAGTAAGGTTGTATGACCTACAACATAGGATGCTAGGTTATGATATAATATGTCTTTTATGATTTCTTGTTATGATGTTACAATATATTAGAATAAGATATGTAGATTAGACTTAATAATTTGTTAGAGTGTATTAGACTGTGGATAGAAAACTTGTTGTGATTGATATATTGCTTGTATGTGATGACTGTGATAAAATAAAACTGTGATGCTTTCATGATCTCGAGAATATGATATGTGATGTGTTTACTTTTGTACAAAAACAATGGACTGCTTGGTTGGTACATGATGCATATATTAATATTATACACATTTTACGTATCATGTTTTTTTATGAATGAAATATGAAAATTCATGCATGAATTTTAAAATACAACATAATGGTCACAATGATACGAGATGTTAATTTCAAGCGGAGATCGGGCGAGACTACCTCGAGGCAGGCCTAATGGTGTCAACCCCCTTCCTGTGATAGCTCAAAACAACCTAAGAATCAAGTGCGTGTGATTTTTTGTGGGGCGAGGTTTTATAGAGATGGTCCTCTATGAAGTTCGGACCATAGGTGCATCAATGGCGAGCATGTTTGTGTGGAAAGTGTGGTCCTAGATTGTGGAGAGAGACCTCAATCGTCTTCAATACTTTCAGTTTTGAATATATTTGATATTATAAGACCATAATAACGTCAATTCTAATACTTTGATAAATCAAATGTATAAAACTTATCTATAAAGAACAAATATTTAGATAACTATTTTAAAAATAAACTTTGAAATTTTAGTTTTCTATGTATTAGAATAAAAAATCCTCAAGTTATTTTAATATTTTCTTTGATTTGGATTGGTTTTATTGGCTTTTAAAAATAGGACCAAAAATTCAATCAAACAAATTTGATTTTAGTTGGTATAATGTGTTTAGGTTTTTTCTTTTGTTTCTACCACATTGATATCGACTCCAACCGAAGGTTTGGTTCGGTTTTTGTGTGTAAACCAAACAAGTGTTTTTGGATGAAATAGTTAGTGATTTTCCTTTTGATGTTTCACAATGAAATAAACTCAATATATATTTGAACATTAGCTATCAAAATTTTTGTGATGAGACTTGTGATATTTTTGGTTGGAGAGGCAATTCCACTTCTTTTCTCATTCTTTCTGAAATGACATTATCTATCAATGCCTCCATTTTTTAACGTAGTGTTGTAGTCTGTTTTTAATACATGTAGATAAATATAGAAAAATAGATGAATATAGAAAAATAGATGATAAAAACTTTCACCAGATCTTGTGGAGGAATTCATATGTATGAAGGATTAGAATGACGTTGTGAAGTGAGATCACAAAAAGATGACCGGGTATAAAGATTAGAGTTTAGAACATTGACAACTAAATTTTCCTTTACATTTGTAATTGTAAATTTTATTTTGATACTTTTTGCTATATTTTTTTATATATTACATATGATTGTCTTTTAGATGAGTGTTAACTCAGTTGAAATGTATCTATTTCATAGTAATGCAAATGTTACAATTTCAATGAATCATATACAAATCTAATTTAGTTATTCATCTCGACAAATAATTTTTGTATTACATGTATTTTCATATTAATACAAATATTTTGATACGGTCACCAATTATATTTTTACATTTTCACAATAGATATTAGATAGTTATTCATTCATGGAATATTGAAACATTGTATAACATATTTATATGGAAATATGTATGTGTTGGCTCATTAGACTTATTTTGTTAGACTCAGTTCATTAGGTTCATGGTTGGCAACCCTACTTGGGTTGAAATTAAAAAAAAAAAAAAAAAAGCTCGACTTGTTGTGTTTGGTACACTCATTAGGCTCGTCTCGTTAAGCTTGGTAGACTCGACGAGCTAAGTTTATTGAGCTTGTAATAGATATTTTAATTAATGTTTCAAGCCTACTTTCTTTTAAATGATGAAAATCTTAATGATACATAGACAACATCTCTATTTTGAAAGAAAAGAAAAATTTTGCATGCATTTAATATACCATTCAACTAAGCACTCAGCCAAACCACCCTATCCCTTTTCAAATGAATGGGCGTTATAAGCTTTGTTTATTTATTCCCGTCATATTAACATTCGACTAGTTTTTCTTGATCACTGTATTATATCTGCAATTATTGTGTGGTTCTCAACGTTTTTTCAATTATTTTGTTACCAACCAAGCCTTACTGTTGACGATCAAGCCCCCTCCGAGAATAGGTTCGTGGATTGGTGATATGACATGTAAACAGAGTAGCACCTTCGAATGGCTATTAGTCCCTCAACATGCCACCTTGTTGCTGAAATTGCAAGGAAATCTTCTTCTATGCGTCAACAATAGACCCTCTAAATATCACTGTTCAAAAATCAAAAGACGAAAAAAGTTACGCAAAAAAAGCAGAAAGTGGTCAGATTATAAAATTACGCATTTTTTGTTGTTTTCAAAGAACCAAATCTTCTCAAAATCCTCCTCAAATGAATTTTGATTGAAAACTTAATGGATGAGAGATGATTGAGGGGCTGAATCAATGTGGGATATGGATGGGCAAGCTAGACCAACTTACCGCTCTCGACCCAACTACAGCTTATGGGCAATGTTGGTTTAAGTTAAAAATTAATTTTTTATATTCAAGTTGGTTTCGTTTATTAATTAACGGTCGAATCAATTCAGGGATATCTTGGTTAACCCAAAAAATCAAATTCAAACTGATAATTAATATTAAATTAAAATACAAAAGTAAAAAGTATAATTAAAAATGTTATTTATTGTTTTGAATAAATATATTAGAAAAATCTATCTCAAACTAGGTTTTATTTATTTTTTTAAATTTTGAAATTAAAAATAATATAGAAATGTAACTAAAAAGTATATTATTTTAAATTAAAGGTTTTTGTGTCATTTTGAAAATCTATTTCATTTTTTCGGGTCGGTTTTTTGCTCCAAAATGCAAACAAAAAAGCGATTGGGTCGGTTCCGATCTAATCAACCATGTTCCTCCCTAATTGTGGATGAAAAGTTATTTGAAGGATTCATAAATGCTCACCTTTGAGGAGCAAAACTGCGTACACACTCAAAAAGAGTAAGGTTACTGTTTTTCTTTCGTGATGTTCCACCCAATTATATGGAAGAAAAAAGTAGATAAAAAAACTGCAACTCAATCTCAAGATGAAAAAATTATAACAAAAAAGAATTCTATCGAACAAGTGACACGCTCGGGGATAGGAGAGGTGTCGGGAGAATAGAGGACAAAGGAAAATTAGCAATCTGCCAAGAACAAAGAAAGTTGGCAGAAACAGGGAAGGAAACTGGTTAAGGCCACAAATATACACGTGTGTTTGGGCTAATATTTGGTGGACTTAAACTTTAAGGGACAGTCTGGGCTTGGTCTAAAATTCAGAGTGATAGCACGTGTAGAACTTAAAATGGCACGGGTCTACTTTCTGTTGTTACACAAACAGACAAACCAGCTTTGACAGAATAGAGGTATGGGAAAGACCTCTGCACAACTCCCAATGTAGGAAGTCTGGAAACGTGAAAATTGGCAGAAATCAACTTCAAGAAAAGGGGAGGGAAACTGCAATTGGTTTGGGGAAAATTGCACGGGTAGATTAAACGATATGAGAGATTGAAAATCAGTCGACAGTATGGTCAGACAGTGGAAGGATGAATGCACAACTCCTAAATGTAAGAAACAGGGACACAATGAAAGACCAAATATTTTAAGACACGAAGGAGGAATTCACAGACCAAATTTCATAAAATTAGCACACGGAAAACACTAGTTGGCACGGGGGTGGCTTTTGATGCACAAAATCTAGTCGGTAAGGAAACCACAACAACAATAAACACCAAACAACAAAAGATCCGAAAACAAATGGGATGGAGTGAGGGCTATGGGACTTCCAAGCTTGCCTTAATCCTAATCAAGTGAGGAGGAAGGTTGGAACAAAGGCTTAGTGATCCTAGCTAAATCACCAACACCAAGACAACAAAGAAGATTGAATATTACTCACCAAAATCCCTTGAAGCCGTGAGAAAAGTGGGTTGAGAGCTTCAAAGCTACTTCAATTTTTCCAAATCTTTTCTATCTTCCAAATGCAGAGAAGAAAGGAATAAAACCCTTCTTCCCACGAGCTACATGGAGAAAATAATTACTACCTACATTTCAAAGTAACTAGCAAACCTAAAAGCATGGCAAGTGGGCCCCTCCTTTGACTTCTACACTTCAAGGAGAGATGGAACTCTAAGGTATGGTGTACCCCCATTCCTTAATGTTCCCTAATCTTTCCCACTTGCTTCCACGTAATTTAGCACAAAAATAAAATGGATGACAAGTTTCTTGCATGGTTTCTACGAAAAACCAAAAACCTAATAGATGGGCCAAACCGATGATGGAATGTCCATAATCAAATGGACTTGAACACTTGTATCTTTTGGGCTAATGGTTGGGCACTTCCATGGGCTGCTAGCTGCTGCTCCCATGAAGGACAAAGATGAAATTCAGCCTTCCTTTCCGTTGGGGCCAAACATGGCCATGGATCAGCCACCATGGGTTGGATGCTCTTGGGCCGCTCCATCTTCTGGAGGCCTCTGTAATGGCGATCGTTGGCTGGGCAGTTGTTGTCCAAAGTTTATGCTCTGCCCCATGCTGGAAACCTTAAGATGTGGGCCACATTTTTGTAGAAGCACGTTTGTCCAAAACAGGTCCGGAAGGTGGTCGAAACGGCTGCACAAGCCTCGAAGGTCAGCTTGGGCCGAAACCAGAAATGTTGTTTTCATCACCATGGATGTTTTGATCACCCTTCCATGCCACGGGTACACTAAGTACCCTTACATGTGCACAAATTTAAGCTACTAATTATCCTCCTAATTATTACATAAAACTAACTAAATTATTACACAAAGTTGTCAAAAGGAAAACATGCTTTCCCCTTCATGTTTTGGTGATTTGGGGCCACCTTAATGTGCCACCCTTGAACTCCTCTTCCTTCATCAAGTGTGGTTGGCCCATGAAATGCATCAACCCCACTTGACAACTAGGGCTCACCATGCCCTTCATCTTTGGCTTCTTGATTAAACCTTTATAAAACAAGTTTCCTACAAAATCAACAAACTCATTAGAAAATAGTGTGCTTCCGCTTCTAAATGTGCTAATCCGTGGCACATCAACAAGTTATAACAATTTTAGTAAATTTTGATATTGTTTCCTTTGAATGTTTTTAAAAGTCAAGATTTACATAGTACCAAGATTTAGTAAACAATTGACATTCCTTTGATGCCTCATTTTTTGAGTTTAAAATTTAGGGTAAATGATAATTTTCTACTTGAACAATGAGGTATTTGAAATATATACATCGAACTTTAATAGTCGTAGATGGATAACTTGAACTTTAGCAAAATTTTAACGATCGTTAAAGCATCATGTTTTTTAGTTATTTTAAGATGCATTCTATTTAGTTATTAGTTCTCATCAATTTACTTAATTTTGATGATTTGTGCAGAGTTAAAATTTTTTAATAATAAATTAATGTCTTTATTTATATAATTAATCTCATAAAAATTATAATTTTTATAAATTTATAAACTTTTTATTATAATTTAATAATAAAATATGCCAAATAAATTGATGAAGTATCCATTAAAATTATGGCAAATTTTCAACTATTTATCAATGAATTTTGAAATTCGAGATATCTATCATAAATATCATAATTCATTAGTAAATTGAATTTACCCTAAATTTAAATACTACCCAAGGCATAGGTCCAACCGTTAGTGTTGATCCTTTCTCATTAAACGCTTACATTTTTAAGGTCTTCTAAGTCTGCATTTGACCTCTCTCCCTTCTCTCTCTCTCTCTCTCTCTCTAGTTTAGCACTTGGTGGAACAATTTTTTGGATCGATATTTTCTTTTGGGCATTGAAAGCCTATATTTTATGTTTACGACGAACAAATGATCAAACCTTCAACACAAGGGAGGTTGACCTTTTGATTATTGTCTTCTTCTTACAAAAGTAATCATATGTTGTTATCACGAAATTGATTGTGAAACCTCAGTTGTCCTCCTCTCTCTTCTTCCGTTTCCCACACGACCTCTCTCTTAACCTTCACCCTCTCTCTCATCTCATTTATTTCTTATATATGTGGTCATCTCTCCTCCCACAAAACCACAGTTCTCCTACTGAGAAACCCCCATCTCCTATCTTCCAAACCAGTACTGCTTCGGCAATTATTCTCACTTGGTCAAACTTTCACACGTTCGTCACTCAGATTGTACCTATTTATTGCCCAAATGGAAAAAACTGGTTCCGTTACTCCTCCACTTTTCAGAATGAACGCCGACGAGAAAAAAGAGCCTGCAAAAGAAAGCAAATTCATCTGTTTTCTGAGGGTGCCTTTGAAGTATCTGATCAAAGCAAGAGATTTTTATGTCAAGAGCATGACCGAATGTTCTGGAAAACTCGATTACACTCTGGCTCTAGGCTGCCCCGTCGGCCAGGCCCCCACCAGCTTGCCAAAAAGTTACAGCCTCAGCTCCGCCAAATCCAGCAGAAGTGAAGAGGATTACAGCGAGCTCATAAAAATTGCTTCTTCTCGGAGTTGGGGCTCCAAGTCTGTTTATATGGGTGTTCACCAGAGGCAGAGAATCAGAAGCTCTCCGGTGAAAGGAACCGCCGGCGTCTCCCGGAGTTTCACTGTCACAATCGGAAGGATTGACGAAGAGAAATCATGGGAGTTTGAAGAGGAAGTGAAGGTCAAAGCTGGAAGCGGAAGCGAGGCCGTCTCTCGGAGTGGATACTGAACGGCATATCATCTTCTTCATTAATTACTACGCTTTTATCGACTGTCATCTGGGTTTCTGCGGTTACTATAAAATCTCTAATTCGTCTCTATCACTGGCCACCTTCAACCAAATTTTTAAATGATCTAAACCTAGAGGTATGAAAAAGCTTATACTAACCAAAACGGCCACCCAATCTGACGATCAGTCTATCAAGTGAGATCGGTGGAGGCAATCCCCATTTCCCAGTGACTCCAGAAAAAAGGTGTTCACATAAAATATATTATTAATATTTTTTTAGAAAAACTAGCATATAATAAATGAAAATAATTCCAGTTACGTGTACCACAGAATTCGCATAAAAAGTATGATCTTGATCAATTTAAGGAAATTTTTATTCAAATATTTATTTTTGTGGATTAGTGATTATGCAAACAAATTTGATAGAGCTAACCAATTTAAAAAACAAGAAGATTAGGACAGACAAAATTACCTAACGTCATAGAAGTTAAAAATATGAGAAATAGGTTTAAATTACATATTGACTGGACAAGAAAAAGACAAAATCCTTGGGAAGACGATAAGCACATTTTGTGAGATAGGACCTTGGGCAAGAACATGGAAGAAGAATGTGAAAAGGATGGTGCGTTGCTACAGCATCGCACAACATTGCAGCGGAGAGAGATATTTTCTATTTCTAGTTTACATGATGTATTTGGTGACCTAATGAGTGATCGTATAGCTCCATCTTAAATATTGTCAATCACATGAAGGGAAGTTAATAGATAAATGAAAAAGATCCCAATAGTTATAACACTAATTGAGTCTCTGAATATTCAATCTTTGAGATAGTTGAAAGAGCTTTTAGAATTAGGGTAAGAGACATTCAATTTAGGATGATATAATAAGACTTTGGATTAAAAGAGAAAACTTTTAATTCATGGCATGCCCACACGAACTCACATTTTGAGGTAAGGATATTTTGACAATAATCGTGAATTGTATTGAAATACTTGATACGTTATACTTTTCATTTGTCAATAATTGAAGGAAATCTTGAGAAATCTACTTTGAAATGTTTGTAACATGATTGAAGTAAATTTGGATACATCACTCGAGAACATGCAATACTTTAAATTTATAGTGTGAGAGCTATTTAGAAAAAGTTATTACATTGGATATTTTGTGAAATATTTCCACTAACATCAATCATATAAAATGATCTGCTTGAACTAAATAATTCTAGAAACTGTGTGTCGCATGACATTGCCACAAATATGTATCATTGATCATTCTACGAAAATATATATTCAAATTATTTTCTTTGTAGATTAGTGATTATGCAAGAAAATTTAAAGGACCAAACATATTTTAAAAGCTCGAAGTTGCCAATGAAGGTTTTAGATAGAAAGAAGAATCGTTATAAGAATAATGAAAAAAATGATTTCGAGTAAAGATCTATCCAATCTAAACTAAATATTTTGATTAGATAATAAAAGAGAGGAATCGTGTTTTTCTCTTAAGTTATTTTAAAGAGAGTTATTAAACCATTGCTTTCTCTTTAGTTTTCATCTCCATTTTAGTTTAGTTATTTACAATCAGAAGAACTCTTTTCCATCGTAGCAAAATCTTTATTCTTTAAAATGAAAGTTTAAGGTTTTGTATCATAATAATCATCAAATCAATAAATTAATCTCTAATTTGAAATATGTTAAAATCCATCTAATCTTAAAATATTATTGAAAACATCATCTTAAAATCGTCCAACGCACTAGTCAAATCCTACTGACCGCAACCAAAACTACTGTGATCGAACTTGCATCATCTGTCACTTAGTTTACGGTTTATCTTTTCAACATACATCATAGAATTTATCTAATAAGTATAACGCTCAACAAGTAATGTATCTTGAACATCAAATGCCCGTGCAGTTTTGTAAAACAATGGATACTCATTTCGTATTAGTATTCTCATTGTTCTTTACTTTTGATATTTCTTATTTTTTGTGAAGACACAACGGAGGCACCTAAGAACAAATCTTTCATTTTCTTTTACTTTCAATGTACGTGGATTTGTTGTGAAGACACCTAAGAAGCCAATGATGGTGCACTTGTGGTCTTAACTTTATGGATGAGCATCTCTTTAAAGCTCTGCCACACAATATAATCTCATGCACAACAGTTATTAGGCTGTTTCAAGCTACAATTTGAAGGGACTAACACCATTAGTCATATCTTAAGGAGTCTTGTTTGATCTCTACTCGAAATCAATCTCTACGATCATTTGTACTGTTACATTGCATTTTGAAAACTCATGTATAAAAATTTATTTTCGTATTTCATTTATAAAAATATGATGAGTGGAATGTGTATAAAATGAATATAGGCATGCACAAGGAGTCTAGTATTTTGTATAAAATTAAACACTTGACACATATGATATCTTGGAGATCATGCAAGCATCAAAGTTCTATTTTATTGCTATCACATACATATCAAATCATCAAAACAACTTTTCCATCCACATAGCCTAATACATCCTCCCAAACTCTCAAGTCAAGTTTAGTGATCAACATGAGAGTTAAAAGACATCCTTCATGTCTAATAAATATATTTTATTCTAATTTTTTTTATCAAAACAAGAAATCATAAAACGGAAGAAAATACATGCAAGCTCACTTATCATGATCACAGCTAAGGTCACTTTTTGCTTTCACATGAGTATTTGTTTGTTCTTCTCATGTCATGACCCTTTTGAATTGCTACAACTGACGGTCAAATATTTTAGACAATTAGTTGATCCCATATCCATGGCATTCGCACATCTACCCATTTTTCATTAATCTTATACAAGATAACATAATCATAAGCATCTATACTCATTGATATGGTAACATAAAAACTTGAAGTGATAAAGTTCTTCCATGCAAAGTTTTGTGTTGTCTGTGCATAGGAAAGATTTGAAATCGAGGGCTCTTGTACCGACTGTAACTATGAAACCCCAAGAAGGAAAATCAATTAATTAATTAATTTTCTACAATTTCCCCTTCGTGCAGATATCTCTCCCCTGATCCCCCCACTATTTCTTTCCTTTCCCAACCCTCCGTTCCCTTGTTTTTAATAGCCATCTTCCTCAATCCCTTTATATTTCTCTCCTTCCCAAACCCTCTCTTCAATCTGTTTCTTTCTTGTGCCCAACAAATCACGGATTTTTAGCGGTTTCCATTTGTTAGACAAAAACGCTCTCTGTAAACGAGATGTTTCCCCTCTTCAACAAACACACGCCCCATCTCTCAAGAATGTCACTCGGATGCTCTCTGTTGAGTAAAACCGAGAAAGTCCATCTTCAATCCTGGGATTAAAGTCGCAGTCAAGGAAGAAAATGTTAGAGGAATATAAATCCTTTTCTAGACACTAAGAACTTATAAAGGCATTTGGGGAAGATTCGGTGCAAAAAAAAAGACTTCTCTCTTTATATTTCTGATAGATAGATAATTATTGATGAATTGAAGTGGGATTTAGGTTGCTTTGGTTTGGACTTTGTTCAGATAATTGATGGAGTATAAGGAGGCTATGGGAAATAAAATTTTACTTTGTTTGATGATTGAATGAGAACTAGTCATGATATTTAGTATGCACGAGATATTGTTGAACCTGATGATGATGGTAATGAATCATTATCAATAGAAATGAACCAGGATAAACTCAATGTGCAGAAGTTGTTTTTTTTTACTTGGAATAAAGATCACGTTGCTGCTTTATTTGAGAAATTGAGACAAATGAGGCTTCTTCAAATTATTTAAAGTTCTGTTTTTAAGAGATACTTGGGACGATTCCCAACTATAAATTCAGAAATAAAGTTGGAGATTTTATTTTTAACTTTCCTTTCCTTTTTTAGGACATTGCTATAGTTTAAGGTTGGCTACTAGTTTAAATTTTATTATAATAATTTGAGATAATAGTAGTTTATTGAACATTAGTGTATGTATATATTTTAATTGAATTTCTTCTTGGACCTTTGATTTAAGTGAAAGGATTGGACGATTCGGTTCTTACTAAGTCATGTTATTTCCCTTTATGTCATTGGTTCCTTTTGGAGCATGCAACAACTAGTGTTGGCAAACGAGCGAGCCAGCGAGTTTGGCTCGGCACTGTAGCAGCTCGAGCTTTTGCTCGAGCTTTTGCTCGAGCCGAGCCCGAGAGTGCAGCTCGCTCGAGTTGGCTCGTGGGCTCGGAAATACCGAGCCAACCGATCCGGCTCGAAAGCCAGCTCGAGAGCTGGCTCGGTTGGCTCGGACCACTTGTAGTGCGGTCGACACTTAGTATACACGCGGTCGACACTTAATGCATATGTAAATTTGGATGGCCGACCGCAAAATAAGGTGTCGACCGCTATACGTTCCAGAACGTTTTTAAGTGTCGACCGCTAATTAAATGTCGACCGCAATACGCATGATTGTTGTGAAA